>JANKOD010000008.1:19505811-19542254 GCA_026284645.1 Erythroxylum acuminatum | reverse complement strand
AATGAGATGCTTGCAAGCGCATTGCTGGTTGGAGAGGAGGCGGTCTTGAGCAAAGAGCCAAAGAAAAGTGCGGATACGCTCACTTTAAGTTTTGCTTCACATCTCTATTTCATTACGCAAGTTTTCATATCTTGAATTAGTTTGAATTTAGCTATAAAATTAGGAGGCAACCATGTAAACTAAGAGATATTTGTTGGGATTCAACTCTACTTTAAACATATAAACTAAGAAGGGTTTTGACGAGGGACAATTCAGTGGCGTATGAGGGGGAATAAGGAGCGAGAGAGTGGAGCGAAATTGTTAGTGGAAGGAATGCAAGTTATGTTGGCAAAGCCAAAGTTGGAGAAGGTGCAACCGATGATATGAAAGAGTGTGGTGACGGGATGTTAGAGGGAGAGATTTAGTGGAAGTCGGACTAGGAAAAGTATTAGAGGAGGATGTCGTAGTTGAGGAGGTCGGAGAGGGAGGAGGGAGAAAGGTAGCATGTGAGTCTACGGAGGAGGAGAGGTAAGCATTATGGATGACAGGATGGTGAGGGAGGAGCGGTATGAAAGATCAACGATGGGTGAGGGGGTGGATGAGAGGATAAGGTATGGAGAGAGAAGCTCGTTGATGTTGATAGCTAAAAATGGAGTGGTGGAGGAGTTGCATAACAAAGGTAAATATGTGAATGTGAAGGAGGTAACATTGAAAAATGATATCAGTTTCATAATTGTTGACATTCTCCTTCCTTTTGTTAGTATCTCTATAAGGAGTAGCTAATAGATTAACTAAATTTTTAGGGATTAAGATTAATTATTATAACCAGAAAATATTTTAATTTTTAAAATCTAACAGTGGTACGTCACGTGTTATACATGTGACTGGGGGACCTATTTTAAGATTGTAAGAATAATAAATAATGCCAAATAAGTATTAACGTGACATTTAACTTGAAAAAGTTAACCTCGTTAAATATTTTCTGTCCATTTAGATTTCGTTTACATATTTTGAAAATGTTATGATTCAAATTGTATTGTAGCGAAATGTTAAAGTTCAAAATGCACTTTTTACCATATAGATATTAATTTCAAGTTTCTATCCTTTTAATTTTTTATTTAATATCTAATCTTTTAAAAATTTTAATTTTATTATCAACTTTTAAAAGTTTTCAATTGTTAATCTTTCAAAACCCATACAACTTATGTCAAAACGTTGTCTTTATTAACTATTTACTAATTTTTTAAAAGGTTGAATATTAAATTAAAAATATTGTAAAAGATTAGATACATTTAAATTTATTGTTATTGTTTCTCCCTATATGTTTTATTTGTTTACTCCTTTTCCCATTTAATCAAATTAAAATTTTAAAAAGATTAACAACCCATTTTTAGCTTCTATTTTTCAACATTTAAAATTTTCCCGATTTTTATTTTATTTTATTTTATCTTAAATTTTGTAATTTGAAATAACATATCAAACACATTTACACACTAGGAGTTAACTACTATGCATAAATTCAGTATGCTAGTTGAGAGTTTCATCAACAGAATTTGAAAGCATTGTTCCATGAGCACTCATGCCAGAGACACAAATATATAGGTTACAGATAGCCCTTTGTTAATCATTTATACGTCTCTCCAGGGGGGATCTTCCTCATAGGGATTAGCCATTATACACAGAATTGGAGAAGGCATAGAAGCAAGAGATAAAAGAATTGGTTGAGGTCTAATGAAGATTGACTCTAGATGGAACAAAGGTTCCTTGTCAACAACTTTGAGTAATGCTCAAATACTTCTAGGTCTTGGTCTTGGATTCTCAATCTAAGGTTTAGAATCATCATCATGATCCTCATAGGGATTAGCCATTATACACAGAATTAGACAAGGCCTAGAAGCAAGAGATAAAATAATTGGTTGAGGTCTAATGGAGATTGACTCTAGATGGAACAAAGGTTCCTTGTCAACAACTTTGAGTAATGCTCAAATACTTCTAAGTCTTGGTCTTGGATTCTCAATCTAAGGTTTATAATCATCATCATGATCCTCATGTTGATAGCGGAATTGTCGAGCAGGTTGACAATTATAGGTTTCCTTACTTTTGTTCTTCTTCTTCCTTCGTCGTCAATTATAAAGTTCATCATCATTACTATCTGAATCAGGGTTCAGACATACTTCATAATTTGGTTCACAAATAGAAGGATGATCTACATCCCAGACAAAATGTCCACGATGATGATTAATGTATACAGGTTCTCCATCTGATTTGAAATAATGGATCGAAGGTCCATCTTTGCCTTCTTTACGCGAGAACACTGGTTGAATCATCAAAATATGACCAGAGGTTATTAAGGGTCCAGGTTGATCTTCACTAGGCCTGGTGTAAATTGATCTGACTGAGGCATCTCAAAGGGTTTGAAGAATTGGAGTGGTGGTGTGGAAAGAATGCCTATGGTGATTATGAAATACTTTCTAGTAGTTAGTGATCCATTCAGTCGGTATTAGCTTTTCAAGCTCCTTCAGTGGTAGTTACTTTGGAATTTGAATGGTGATAGTTAGGTTAAGAGTTCTGTCTGCTTCCACGTACAAAGCATCTAAAGTGGAATTGGGAAAATTTAGATCTATGGCATAATTATGTAAACGGTAGATCATCTGATGGTGTAGAGTGACCATAATAACTGTAGGATCTTGTTCTGCTATAGTGATTTAGATCTAAACTTGGAATTGTTCAGACAAAGTGGGATCATCTAACCTGATATTAAATCAAGGGCGATGGTGAGGATGGTATTTCCATTATTGAGGGTTGTCAACAGAGTACCAATTAAGGCGTTTTGGTACGTAGTATAAGCAGTGTCTAAAGAGATATCCTAGCTATAACAGGTATTCCCTTTCTTCTGTGGAGGGTAAGAACAAGACGAATAGATCCAACATGAAGATGTATATGGGTCTGTTATCTCCAAACAAAGATGAGCTCTTTGGGAATCTCGAGCTTCACATACTGCTCCGCAGTTATAGCTTTTAAACCACACTGTTCTAGGCGAGAACTTTCGATGATTTATTTTGCTTTTGGACAATGTGTGGAAATGATAGATCTCATGCTTCTTGTCTAATAATGGTTATGAGAATATATATTATAATGACTATGCAAAGGTAAAGAAGTATTTGAAACACGACTTTCTTAAGGAAGATGAGTTATTTCTATAAGGTATTCTATATGATTAAATTAGATACGTTTTACAGTAGAAGGAAAATTGACAATAAAAAGGGTAGAAGAAAGATGGACAGGATCACTGGGTAGAGATTTTTCACTCATAGCTATGGAAGACTCCTTAGTCACTCTCATCAAGAATAATATTGTCGCAATCAATAACATTCAGGCTACCCTTGGTCAGACGGCACACGAGGACACCAAACCTTCATGCTTATGAGCAGATACCATTAGAGATCAGGTATAAACAAAGCAAGAATGTAGTGTAAATTTCAAATATGTTGGCCAAGACACAAGCTCTTTCTCTCAACGGATATCAATTCTCAAGCTTTCTCTTTTAAGAATCTTACACTCCCAATCTTTTCTCGTTTAACAATGACCTCAAATAGGATTTATGGTCTAAAACTTTTTGATACACAAGATCCTCATAAAGAGACAAGTATGGAGCATAGTTATCTTTTTATATGATTATTACAACATTAATATCATAAATTAATAATAATATTAAAAATTGTGTAATTTCATTTATCAATAGTAAAAATCAATCAAATTGATTATTAATTATTTATACACAATATATTTTTAAATAAGATATAAAAAATTGACTATCTTATTTACAAGTACAAATAAAAATCTTGATTTAATTATTATATTAAAATAATAAAATTTTATAATAAATTATGATTTGCATAGTTGTTAAATCATTCTACCTATGTATGTTAACTTGTCCACGTGAACAAACTTGCAGAGCACGTTTATAAAGTCAAATTAACTAAGTCAAATTAATTTTTAATTATTGATTATTATTATTAACATAATTTGATTGACTATAAATAATGAAATATAATCAATCTTCCACGCAGGGACCAAAGACAGGAACAACCAAGAAGAACATGAGCTTTCTGGGTGGGAGATTAGCAGGTAAAGAAGGAGCTTACTTTTTCCAAGAATCCAAGCACGCCGTTAACCGCCTTGCCGAAAAATCCGTCCCTTCCACTGGCTCAAAGGAATTCCCAACCGATAATGTCGTGGGCTTTCAAGCTGACGTGCTTCCGGAGGTCCTAAGACACTCTCTTCCTTCCAACATTTACGGAGAGCATTCTAAAGCGTCATCAGCATCCTCCTTCTCCACAGCCTCCAAATGGACTCTACGCTCCGCCTCCGATGCTGACAGCACCACTTCTTCTATTGCGTCTTCCGATCTACTCAATCCTCTCCGAGCTTATGTTTCTCTGCCTCGGGTCACCTTCGGTCCCAAAAGGTCCACTTCCGATTTTGTTTTTGTTTGTGATCTTAATTCTTTTGCTAAACGTTGAGACTTGAGACTGAGAGAATTTGGCAGATGGGAATTGCCTGGGGAAGAGCATTGGGTATCGGCGTCGACAGCCAATGAGCTGAGAAAGGACAAATATACCCCTGTCAATCCCGACAAACTTAAAGCTGCTTCTCAAGGCCTCACTCAACGTATGCTCCTTTCTTTGATTCTTTCTACCTCGCTTGTATTTACCGAATTTTAGGCTCTAACCACATATCCTAAGCTTCCCATTTGCTTAAACTTGCTGCAGTTGGCAAGGCATTTATAATTTCTACTGTGGTTGTATTTGGTGGCGCTACACTTGTTTTGAGTTGGGCTGCCTCTAAGCTAGAGCTTCACAATGTAAGTGACTTGGGAGTTGCAATCTGACGCTTTATACATAATGCTTGCATACAATTTATAGGAAACTTTAATCGTCTTAACATTGTTTTGAACATAAAAAACAATACCCTGTTTCTGCAGTTCTTCTTACTTAAATGCAGTCAACCATAGTTTTATAAGATCAAAATTTATCCTTGCAGAGCGATGATATTCGAACAAAAGGAAAGGATCTTGTTCAGCCGAAGTTTGAGACAATCAGACAGCAGTTGGCGCCATTGAGAACATGGGTGTGCTAAATGTTCTGACTTGTCTGGTTTGTTGCTAGAGGTGTTCCGCTGTGCTTTTCCCTTTTTTTATATGAACTTTGGACCTTCTGATTTCAGGCAGAGGACACATCATCGAAATGGCGACTGGACAAGGGGGACGACGTTAAAGAGAAACCTATAGTTAAGGAGCTTTCTAAAATTTTGGGTGCCAAAACTTCTAGTTGAGTCGATTAATGTCTGCATTCGTCGTCTCTGTGTCTATGTACAATATGTTTGCTGATTTTGCTTATGAGCATGGACAAACCTAAACAGAATACGTAAATTAATAATAGATATGGAAAGCCATGATGAGCATTGGTCCATACGTCTGTTATCTTTTAGTTGTTTAATTAAATACCAAACTAAATTGGTCCCCAATAAATTCTCAGGTGCAATCTAAGGCTAGGTTTGGTTGAAAAAGTAAGGTTTTTAATGGAATGGAATGTAATATAATATAATAAAATGGTTTATAATCGACTTGAACGTAAATAGATGTAATATTAAAAAATTATTATTTAGAAGATAAAAAGAGTTCATGAAATATTGATCAGAAGATAGATAGAATAAAATATAATATATGAATAATAATTATAATAAATAACTATTTTATCTTTGATAGAATGAGATATATTGTTTTGCTGGTTGTTATTAGTGTTGAGGATATGATTAATATTATAAAAAATTATTGAGGATATACTAGGTAGTATATATTATTATTTTACATTTCATCATAAACTTTTCAAATTGGAGGTAACTCATTTTTACTTTTTATGATAGAATAAGATATAATGTGAAACCTTCTTCTTTTATCTTATTTCATTCAATTTTATTATAAACTATCGTTTCAAGTGATGCAACTGCTGAGGAATCTTATTTTCAAACAGAAGTGCAACCTTATCGAAATCCTCCTTTTTTTTTTTATCAATTGCAAACTTGATGATTCTATGGCGTAGTCTAATATATATTTGTTGTTTTATGCCCTACAACTAATCGCTTTGGTTATAGTTCAGTGACAAATTATTTAAAGGCAATTTTTATCTTGTATATGTTTAGATGTGATAATGTCCATGAGATAATTGTTCATTGCAAATGAAATTATAATGAGATTATAATTATGAGATTCATATTGCATTTATGTATTATTCCTAAATGTTCCTAGTCATTGTTCTATTAAGATTGTACATTAATAGAACGTAAAAAAACTGGCACACATTTTGTTTTTTCTTATAAAGGAAGTAGTCGATCTCATAGGCTAAAGTGTAGAGTTGCATAAACAAACGTGTGGGTGCTTGTTAGAGAACAAGTTCACTGAACAGACTCTATATGAGAAACCCATATGGAACATTACTTCTATGTCTATGGAATCCTCATTGTGATGATTGTATACGTGATCCTTTGACTTGAGATCATCAAAGTTATCTTGTATGGGGATTGATATATTATGATTCTACTTATGATCTATTTAATCATAGGTAGTTTAATCGGTAGTCATTGGATGTAGCATGAATTATATGGAGGTAGTTAAATGATCAAGATAGGATTTATCACCTTAAAGTAATTAGGGATAATGTTTCGTTGTTCTCGATTAGTATTAATTCAAGAAATCCTTGGTCAAGGTGAAGTGATGCTTTGTAAATAGTTTACAAATTTCATTAATTGAATTGATAGCTAATGACAAAGAACTAATATGATTAGAGTCACAATATAGTAGACATTAATTTCAAACTCTATGTCTAATCAGAACATTGTATGATGAAATGATTTAATTATACAGAAAAATTATCCATGGAAAGGTTAGTCAAAACTACTTTGACATCATCATCATCATCATCATACCCCGAAGTCCCGTAGTGAAGCTGTTGGATTCCGTTTCCGGAACCCAACTCTCTTGCTTACTTATGTAGCCTTGAGCGTGCGAGCCTATAACCATGAAGGGTTTAATTTTTTTTTTCATTTTTGAATCCATATGGACATCATCAATTCATCTTCATGCTCATAACGATCCAAAAATTCACTTACAATAGTTCCATGGTGTGCCCAAACAAAACTGTCACTATGATCAACCTCATTTCTCCCATTTGCGAACCGAATTTGGAAATCTTAAAATCAGAATTTCAACTTGACCTCTTCATAGAAACTATAGTTCTATGTCTCTTGTTCACTTTAAAGAAAGAATCATCTCAATCGGAGCTCTAAAGCTCAAAATATCATTAAAATACCAAAACGTGCTCATACTTCAATCATGCTCTCTCAACTGACCTCTCACTTGTTCTAATGTAAACTCTCTCAATTCCACTCCAAATAATACAATTTTTGATGGAGAGATAGCTACATGTCTTAGAAAACCATTGCCTCAAAAATCACCTCAATTGGAGGTCGGATGAGGGAGTTATGATCAAAAGAATATACCATGTTCATTCCCCATAATCAAATTGAACATACTTTGGCGCGATTGCCATAACGTTTCCTATAAATGTCCAAATGCTTTCGTTCTTATGCCATTGGAAAGACGACATCCATATCTACAAATCGTATTACAGGCCTCAAAGCAAGATTCGGCCTCAAAACTGGTCAAAAATGCAAAACACTGAGGCTGACCGGACATGAATCGGCCAAACTGCATTTTTCACCCGAGACAGTCCGTTAAACGAACTTCCATGTCCGTTTAACGGACATGGGGAATGCCAAGGGTCCCAAATGACCCGAGAAGGTCCATTAATCGGACTCCCATGGCTTCCCCAAAGTCCTCAAACCTTGTTTCATGCTTCCCACAACCTTCCTAACTTCATATACCCCTATGAACTTCATAACTTTCATTTCTTATCATGCAAAATCACTTCATAACCACTCAAACATCAAACTTATGTCGTCTAACTATCAATTCTTGACTCCTTTTTAATTCATCGAAACACACATTCATATCTATTGCCAAAGCTATCATCATTTTTATTCTTGTCCATTCACAAATCCTATCTGGTTGGTTCGGCTGTGCTAGGCCCAGATCCATTCACACCTGTTTATGGTCCGTTCGGCCCACCAGTTGCAAGATTCCCATGCAAACGCAATGATCTACGTAAACCTAGCACCCACAACATATATAAGGTACTGTTCCTATCGGATTGAGGTATGAGACTGTAACCCTAGCTGTTATTTGATATTCCCAGCCACCTAAACCTCGAAAGGTACTAACTTGAGCGTCGGAGGGGCCTTCCGGGAACCAACCCCCGGCGAGCCTTCATCTGTTTTGCAGGTATTTCACGACCAGAATTACACAGGTCATGGATCAAAACGACGACAATCCGATTCAGCAGAATCAGGCTGAACCAGTTTCCTTACAGCATCTCTTTCACCCTTAATCGCACGACTAGCTCCCAGTTATCACAATGCTCTCTTTTTCGTCATAAACTGCACATATTGAAGAAAGGCTCAAGCACCATTATTGATTTTCTTTCACTTATCTCAACAACTACAGATGATGTAGCGACTATTAGTGAGAAAGTTTCTAATAAAGATCTGGTCCTCTTCACCTTGCCATACGATAATGACATCAATTAAGTATAAAGATATTTCACTTACATTTATTAAGCTTCGAGCAAAGCTTTTAATTCATGAACAATATTGTTGTCCACTCTCGTTTTTGATATTCTGAGTCTTGTAATTGTCATTATGGTTCTGGATATATTAATAACAATATTTCTGCAACATTCATTGCCATAAACATTCAACCTGAATTAGATACTTCATACTTCAACTCTAGTACTATTTTTGAACGTTTACCAGATACTGGCACTACTACCCACATGACTCCTAATCCTCACCTTGTGGAATTTGTTTTACTATATGACAGGTCCAACAAAGTAATCGTTCGTAACGAACAACACCCTCTATTTCCTCAACTAGTCCATTAACTATATCTACTTCCCTTTGCCTTCTCCATCCTTGTGATATTTCCATTATTCCCCGTCTTACCACAAATTTGTTATATGTTGCAAAATTTGTTTCTAAATTGTGTCTTATTGAATTTAATCCATTTGGTTACATTATGAAGGACTTTCAAACCAAGATATTGCTTCTCGCAAGATCCATCCACAATAACCTTTACCCTTTGAAGATTCCATCACAGTTTCACAATTATATTTCTCTCAATGCTACCATTGCTTCCCTAGATTTGTGGCATCAACGTCTTAGTCATCCATGTTGCTTTATTGATCTAGCTTATCTTATGTATTACCTGTTAAATCCAATGTCATTAATTCTTGTACGTCTTTTCTTCAAGGAAAAAGTGTCTATCTCTCATTTTCATTACCACCTCATCTTTCTACAAAGCCCTTACAACTCATTCATTGTCATATTTAGGGACCTTTCCCATCTCTTTCTTTATCTAGTTATTAGTACTATATTATCTTTATTGATAACTTCAGTCAATTTACTTGGCTTTTTTCCTTGGTTTAAATGTCCTATGCCTTACTATGGTTTCAAACCTTTAAAATAACAACTGAAAACATTTTTTCACCACTATCAAAACTTTTCAATGCAATGGAGCTTCTTGACTCATCAATGATGCCTTTTCTCAATATCTTACTACCCATGGCATCATTTATTATATCTCTTGTCCCTATACTCCTCAACAAAATGACCTTGCAGAAAGTAAAATTTTCCATATTACTAAAACGGCCCTTTCCTTTATTTTACATGCCTATATTCCTAAATCCTTTTGTTTTAAAGCCTTTTCTACTGTTGTTTATCTCATTAACCTCTTACCTACACCTATTCTAAATCATCAACCTCCTTATAAAACACTTTTCCACATCAAACCTAATCTCTCTCATCTTTGAGTCTTCGGAGGCACATGTTTTCCCTTTCTAGGCTCTACTCGTGCTAATAATCGATATCTCAACCTTAAATTAATTCCTTTTGTTTTCCTAGCTACTGCTCTAATTACAATGGATATCTTTGGTTTGCTCCTTAAAACTCAAAACTTTATATCTCTTGCTATGTATGTTTCTTTAAACATGATTTTTACCATTCCAACCTCTTTTGTAATACCTCACCTTCCAATTCTACTTCTTTTGCACTCTCCCTATTTTTACCTTTTAACCATTCCCTTACTCAAACTGCTTCTCTACCTTCACCTACTCCTCCACCACTATCCTGTCATCCTATGGTCACCCGCACATGTGATCACACATGCATCCCTCGATCTTTTTATGATTATATCACCTATTCCATACTTATTACCACTTCTGTCCCCATATCTTTCACTCAAGCCAATAAATTTCCATATTAGTGTCAAGTCATGCTTGATGAGTTCACCGCCCTCCATCGCAACCATACTTGGACACTTATTCCTCCTCTGCCAAATGCTAACATTGTTGGTTATAGATAGGTGCTTCATACTAAGCAAAATCCTGTTGGCTCTATTCAACGCCATAAAGCTCGTATGATGGGTAAAGGTTATCGTCAAACTTCAGGCATTAATTACAGAGATACCTTTAGTCCTATTGTCAAACCCACTAGCATTCACGTTGTTCTCACCCTTGCTTTATATCATAATTGGACCATTTGCCAACTTGATGTCAACAGTGTCTTTCTTCATGGTCATCTCTAAGAACAAGTCTTTATGTTTCAATCTCCTGGGTTCACAGATCTTAACAATCCTTATCATGTTTGTCATCTCTATAAAGCTCTATATAGCTTGAAAAAAATTCCTCGATCTTGGTTTTATAGGTTGAGTAAGAAACTTCTTTAACTTGGCTTTATTTCATCAATTTGTGACACTTCTCTATTTATTCATACCACCTGGACCCACACAACCTTTGTATTAGTTTATGTGGATGATATCTTTTCGTTATAGGTTCTTCATCATTATTCATTACATGTCTAATTCATGATCTCAACACCACTTTTTCCATTAAAGACTTGGGTCCACTTCATCACTTCCTAGGTCTTGCGGTCATTACTACGCCCACTGGTCTTTTACTCACTCAAACCACATATATCAAAGATCTTCTTCTTTAAACCGGTCTCTATAATTCTAAAACTGCTAACTCACCCATTACCCTTACTCTTCCTTTATCTAAAAATCATGGTCATCTCCTTCTTGATGCTACCGAGTACTGTAGCACTGTTGGTGCTCTCTAATATCTCTCAGTACTTACACTGTCCTACTAATGTTCACTAGACTGCAGTCAAATGGAATTTACGATATCTTTACTTTGCACCTTCTCATGGAATTCATTTTAATAAATCACCCTCTCTCAATCTCTAGGCTTACTGTGATGTTGATTAGGTTGGCCATCCTGATCATCGTCGTTTTATTTCTAACTACTGCATCTTTCTTGGTTCCAATCTCATCTCTTGGAGTGATAAGAAATAACCAATGGATGCTCGATCCAGTACTAAGGTAGAATACAAAAGTATTACTCTTACAACCATAAAACTTTGCTAGATCACTTCATTTCTTGGTGAAATCGACTTATCTTATTCAAACCTACACTTTGGTGTGATAACCCTGGTGCTACTTTTCTTTCCTTTATTCTAGTCTCTTATGCTCACACAAAGCACATTGAGATCGATATTGATTTCGTTTGAGATCTGGAAGCAAACAATTCACTATACACCTGACATATCTCCTTTATTGAGCATATTGCCGATGTTATAACAAAAGCTCTATCTTTGTCCATGTTCCAACATCTTTGAGACAAACTTATGATTTCACGTCATCATAGGTTTGAGGAGGCTGATAATATAAGATTATTTCACAATCATAACCACATTATTTTTCTGTTATTTAGAGATAAACTTTATTTTCAATATGCTTCAATCTTTCTAGTTGTATATTCTACCTTATCTCATATATCTATAGTTTTATATATTAAGGTCTTCAGACCTTCTGTAAATACATAGAAAAATACAATAAAATTCTATTTCTTCATAAAATGACTAAAAACACTAAAGACAATTATTTTTAATTACATGGTGATCTAGGCGGGACAAAAATAATCAGTAAAATTAAATTTGATTTTCCCATTTTTTGTTATTTGTAATAGTGTGAAAAGAAGTCCTAACTCCAAATTGATGAATAATACTAGCCTTCAATACATCTGAAATGCTATGTCATTTATAACTAGTTTGACATAACCCTTAGCCATTAGTAATGAATAAAAGATAAGAGACTAAAAAAAGCAAAAAGTTTGTTACTCAACAAACCCTCATTAAGCACAGTAAAGTACATGCCTTTTATCTTATTTTAACTTCTTTTTTTAAAATAAAATCTGGGAAAATAAGATGGTCAAATAGAGGGAGAGATGACTTAACCATAAAAAATTAGCATTACCATAGGATCTCTTTATCCTTTTCAATAAGAGCCTTCAATTTTATGTCCTCTATCTCATCAAAGTTTACACCACTTTTCTCAATCTTATCATCAACTTTTATTTCAAATATCATTTTCATACAAATCAAACATATCTTTTAAGTTAAGATTTAAATTTATTTACACTTAAAGAAAGAATTTTTTTGTTCATTTTTCTCAAGTTTTTTTTAATCTTCCCTTAATAAGGTAGTGAATTCATTAAGTATTTTATTTGACATTTGACATTTGATTTTCATTTCTATTTAAGGCATTTGAAAATGCCAGTGACATTTTTATTTCTAATTAACCTCTCATGATAACATCAACATGTCTTTCCTATGAAAAAAATGATATCTTATTTTTGTGATTTCCATGTTGATTTTCCAGAAAGTAATAAATGTTCTCCCACCTCTTCCAATCATGTCTCCTAAGGCACATATTATTCTTTCTCTCAATTTATACTATATTCCAAATTCACCACAAACTAGTTTTTTAATTTTGGCTATCACTCATCAAGTTAAGCAAAAGTCCTACAATCATCTATTAGCAAGAGGTAATAAAAAGGAATTAGATGCACTTGAGCATAATCATACATGGACCTTAAAGGTTATCCTTTAGAAGGAAAACCATTGGTTCTAAGTGGGTTTACAAAATAATGCATCATTATGATGGAATGATTGAGTTATATACGAGGCTAGCTTGGAAGCCAAATGTTATATGCAAGTTGAAAGGCTTAATAACACCAAAAATTTGCGTAATAGTTTCTAAACTTATCACGATGAGAATTTTTTTGGTCGTGAAAGTTGTTAAGTTATGTGAACTACACCTACTTGACTTTTATAAAGCAATTTTTCATGGTTTATAACAATGAATGAAGAAGTATATATACGACACTGGCCCCTAATTACTTGTCTTCGAATGATAATTGAGTGTATTGTCTTCATAAATCTCTAAATGGCTTGAATTGTACGTCTTACAAATGATATGCCAAATTTTCTATTATCATCATTCAATTTGGCTTTACCTATTCTAAAATGATTATTTACCTCTTTTTATATCACCAAGGTGCCTTATTGATTGTAATACCTTTACATGTAGACGATGTTATTATCACTAGCAATAACAATACCCATACTTGAGCTTTTAAAAATTATTTGGATTCTTGGTTTCACATCAAAGACCTCAGTCCTCTTAAATACTTTATGATTAAAAGTTTATTAGTCTCATAATGACAATCTCTTATTTTAACATAAGTATGCATTGGGTATTTTATATGAGATAGATATGTTTGGCACCAAACTCTCATCCTTTCTTATTAAGGACAATCACAAAATCTCTTTAGATTATAAGTGTTATTCTTTATGATCCATATACTTATCAATTTTTTTTCAATTCATGCGTCAACCATATTATAAACATTTAGTAACAATTACTACAAAAAAAATTCATTTTAGCTACAGAAATTACTGATTTTTTGTCAATAAATAAATTTGGTGATGGAAATTACTGACAGAAAGAGTCATAGGAGAAACAGTCGTAGGTAAAATTCAGCGATGAATATTGTAAATTTGTTGTTAAATTTTCCAACGGATCACAATTTCCATAGGTAAATTTATAGACGGAATTAAAATTTCCATTGTAAAAATTACCTATAGATATTGTAATTCTGTCACTAAATTTTCGTACGAAATTAAAATATTCTGTCGATAAAGTTACTAACAGATTCATTATATCCGTCACTAAATTTATCGACGGAATACTTATTACCTATGGATATTATATATCTGTTACTAAATTTACCGACGGAATTACAATATCTGTAGGTAATTTTAGCAACGGATAAATAATTTCTATCACCAAATTTACCTACATAATATAACATTTTGTTAGTAATTTACCTAAGGAAGATAACTTGTTGTGGGAAATTTACCTATGGTATTTTCAACTACCATTTCTCACTTCCCATCCGAATTTTTTGTAGATAATCTATTGGTTTTTTATTTAATTTCTCTAAATAATATAATCTTGATTGATAATATAATGTAAAAATTATGTTGATTGATAATATAACATAAAAATTATAATGAACAACAATAAATATCTTTAAAAACTATAAATTAAGCATTCATACAAAAACTTAAGAGTAGCAAAACTTCAAATACATTAACTTAAGTATCGAAATATTATAAATCTAAGCTATGCAGTTGGTGAAGGCAGATGATCTGACTGCCACAATGAGGTGTTGCCCCTTCACTTCAACTCATCCATCTCATTATGGAGCTGAGCTATGTACTCCATCGACTGCTGTAACTGAGTTGCTAACCTCTCTACTGCGCTCTCAAGTTGAAAGACTCTCTCATTGAATGCGGACCGCCTATTAGATCTAGCTGTACTGGATGTGAAAGATTGCGAATAACATGTGTTTGCAAATGAACCTAAGCCGAAAATCCTTGTATGGTGGTCCCTACCACTAGCTACATCAAGATTTCTAACTCTCATCAACAATTTCAGAGTTATGAGACTATCATTCAATGCTTTCTTGTATTTGATCTTATCATTATAATTGTTTATGTTAATAAGTGATAATTTTTAAGAATTAATATTATAGTATAAATTTTACATACATTATGTTATTTACATCGAGTGTTGATGAAGGTCATGCCATCATACTTCTTAGTGTGGGTGTGCAAAAAAGAGCTAATGTAGTGTAGGCTTCTTGTCTGTAGGCTTTTCTTGCAACAGAATAACGTGTTATAAGTTAACTATAATTTACAAAAATTTCGGCAGAGTTTCCTTTATTTTTATGATATTTACCCCTTGTTAAACAAAAATATTTTTCAACAACACAGTCATTCATGACAACAAATATTTATAACATTATCATTCTCCATAATGTACATATATTTTCATTCAAAATTTCATACATCAAATTACATTGAAATCAAATTTCATACATCAAAGTACAAAAATTAGAATATAAATGTAAAGTTTAGATCCTTACAAATTTCTGTACATGCTCTTGGTGGGTCATAGATCCTCTAGTGTGTACGGGTAGACTCTCTCGCTCCAGTCCTCTATGGCTGTTTGCAAAATTACACTCTGAAATGGAGATTGCCTCAATTATTGCCCAATATTACTGCCAATGACTCCATATTTCTTCATATATATAAGGAGGTCATACACCATTCTTGTGTATCAAACCAAGAAAGTCTCTATAAGGTGTACGAGCTCGCCTCTCCCAATATATTATAAATGACAATATCAAATTTTGAATCTTAAAAAAATTCTTTCTGAAAGAAATAAAAAAATCAAAACATACTATTTATTAATGTATAAAATTAGATAAATAAAAAAGATTAAATAAATTTTTTTACCTGAAAATCTTGATAATAAAAATCCTTTGTCCCCTGAGAAATATTATCCCATATATAACCCTCAAGTTCTATTTTCTCCTTGAACTTGGATGAGATATTTCTGGAGCACGTTCCAGACGGAACCAACCTAATATATAGGCTAATTTAGATCATTTTCAAATTAAAACTTATAACTTCAGTATAAACCTATGGTGTTATCATATATTACAAAATTTTTAGAATTTCACTCACAGATTGTTGACAATTATGATGTAAATTCTTCCACCAACTCCTTTAGCTCCAAACTGGAGGTTGCCTCCTTCATCCACAACATTTACCCTTGATATCTCTGTCGGTATAAATTTAGATTTTGTTCTGGGAGTAGGGATGGTGTAGTAGGGCTGCTGATGATGTAGCAAAGGGCTGTTGGATGGTACAAGGACTGTAGGTGGGGAAGGTGATGCCTTATCTGCATGTGCACTAGCTGGACATGTAGCACCTGATTCTGTAGAATGTGATGCTTCACCTAGACATGCAGTGGCTCCTCTAAATGGTGGTAACCTAATCCTTAACTGCAACATTTATTGTTTTCTTTTCTGTGGCATATTTTTAACCTGAAATTCATATTTTATTGATTATTTCACTAATAGAACAATATAATTTAAATATAACAATTTATTGTTGATGCAATAATAAATTTGTTCATATAATATTCTATTACTTACACAAGTTAATCAATATTATCACTTAATTGTAAATTAAATTCATCATCATCTTCTTCTTCTAAAGAATTCAAAGTCGGGCTCCTCTTTAGATCTCTCACGCTTTATAGATTTCTCATCCTTTTCAGATAAAATTTCAACATATTCATTATTTGGATTATTCAAAGGTTCATTCTTGTCATATGTTACACATGCATTTATTTCATGAACATCTTCCTGAAACCTTCACTTTCAATTCTCTTATTTTCTCCTTTTCCATGTAATTCAAAAATGGCTCTAGGTTTTACCTTGCAAACAGCCAACAAATTTGACTTATCTCATCTTAAACTGGGAAAAGGGAATTAATACACCTGGGTGCTTGCATCGCCAGCACTAAAGGTTCAAATTGTCTAAATCTTCTTCGCTGGTTGATTACAACTAGATTATATCAACTATACGCTTTTGTTCCAACATTAGGAGTTGGATCAAACCATTCACACCTAAATATCACACTCCGTTTTATTAGCAAAGAGGGGTACTCAATTTCAAGTATCTAAATAATTTTACCATAGTAATTCATAAATTCTCTTTGTATGCAAACCCCACTATTTATTATTGTCATGCTATGACCATAATATTCTGTATGAAATTTGTATCCATTAATAAAATATACCGAATATGATTTAATAGTTCACAAAGGTCCTTTCACAAGATCACATATTAACTTGTTCTCTATTGGATTTTCTAAGGCCTATATAAATTTTTTTTAACATATTAAATAGTATAATGTCATTTAAACACTTTGATTTGATAATTCAACCATTTCAATTATTATAAGTGAAAACTTACATATTTTTCGAACTATCGAGGAAAGTGTCTTTTAACTTCTTTAATGATATCATCTTCTATTTTTCGGGCATTAGCTCGCGTAACCATTCCTTATATAATCTAAAAGCATTATTATATATTTTAATTGTGAACACTATTAATCTCAAAAAACCAAATTAACTTAAACTTACTATGCAAAAGGTTGAACCTCTTGGCAATTCAATAAAATGCAACCATTAGCAGCCTCTATTTCTTCTTCTGTTAACATTCTTCTTGTTGAGCGTCTATATGTTCATCTAGGATATGTGAAAATGGATAAGTTACCATCAACATTACCCATTTCTACCTCATTGTCATTACAAGGAAATTTTCTTTCTTTTGTGTATACATGCAGCTCAAAATAATTTGAACAAAATGTACTTGTTTCCTCCACTAAATAAGCATTACATATTGAACCTTCAACTCTAGCCTTGTTTTAAATATTTTTCTTCAAGTGATGAAAATTCCTACATTACAAATAGGGTTATTACAATTTTGTGATTAAAACATGCTATAAATTTTATTTAAATATCAACTATAATCACCTCTCAAACGGATACATCCATCGATATAGCTGGAAGCATACTCAAATCAATAAGGATGAGATATAGTAATAAAAAGATGCATATATCATACTATATGTAAAATTTAAAATAAGTTATATAGTACCATTATTGATGGAGAAAGTAATACTAACATAGGTAGTGTTATTTTATAGAAAATTTGAGTTTTTCTTTTTGAAGCATTTGTATTCAGACATACTTTAATGGTTGAATAAGTTTGGGGAGATTAAGTTAAACAAATAGATGCTAGTTTCTTTTTCTATTTAGTAACATAAATATAAGGTAATTTGTATTGTATTAGCAATGCTTGCTAATCATGTTTTATTAGAAAGAGTAAGGCAATATGATAATAAATTTGTCTATGATAAAAATCAAGAATAGGTATACCTTTGTAAGGGATAATAAGTCAATTACTCTTGTATTTATAACACCAAATAGGTTTATGAAGACTAAATCAACGGTGAGGAGTGATAGGAACATAAGGATGATATACCTTACGAAAAAAATCTACGATGAAATTTTTTTGCATTCATTGAGAAATTAATGTATTTATGTTGTTTCCTTTTATGTTTAGGTTTTAAATTGTTCTTTGGAATTTTTTGTTGTTGGAAGATGTGTTTGTTTGTTTGATTATTATAAGGACTAAAGAAGATGTATGATAAACTAGTTTATGGTTGTAGTTTTGGTTACTTAATTCTCTTTTGATTGCATGCTTTAATGGTTTTGTTTACTCAACGATTCTAGTTGCTTATGATTTTCCTTTTATTGCAAAAACAACACACTTAAGCTAATCTTGTTGTATAAATTAAACGTCTTGCCAAAATTTTGTTTAAAAGGTTATGTTCAGTCTTATAAATTAGTGTTTTTTAGTATGAAAAAGACAGAAGAAGAGAAAATGAAAAAGAAGAAAAGAGAAAAGAGAAAAGTTCTCAAAGCTATTTATTTTTAAGAAATTAGGGCTCCTGGTTCAATGTTATATAAGCACAAAGGACCCATTTTATTAATAAACTAGGAAAACTATGGCTCAATGCTAGTAATACATAAAGATGACCCAATTTTGACTATCCTACCTAACTTTCCTCCCGCTTATCCATACTCATTTTCCTTTACCTTTCACTTCCACAAATGATTCCATAATAAATGATCAATGTCGTCCTATCACCTTCAAACAAGTCATTATTAAATATGACTTCCTCAAACACCAAAAATGACTTTGAGACCTCTAGGATATTTGACAACATTGTTATAAAATATACAACCTCCACAATTTAGGCATAATTTTATTAAAGTAGGCTCAACAAAGGGAAGCCAATTCAATTTTTTATCAGAATCAAATCAAAAGATCTTGGTAACTACAATTCAATTTTTGATGAAGCCAATTCAATTAACTTTTGACATTAAAAGAGTTTATCTTTTATTGAAACACTATATTTTTAACTACAATTAAAAGAACCTTAATTGAATTTTAACAATCCAAATAATAATGAAACAAGCCAAACAACATCAAATTCATGGATGAAATGAGAAAATAACAATCACAAATTCATGTAATTTCTCTTAAAATTAATGCAATGCAAAAATAACAATCACAAATTCATGCAATTTATCTTACAATTAATGTAATGAGAGAATAACAAACAAAAATTCATGCAATGACAAAATTCATCCCTTTAGAACTTTCATCGAACACTTTATAGGCCTAAGAAATTCATCCCTAATTATTAACGAAAACACTGGTACATGGCATTCTTCACCAATAGGAACACATTCAGACACATAATGAACCATTAATAACTAAAATAGATGGAGACAACACAAACCACATCAACCAAAACCGACCCAAACAAAAGCTTCCCTAACAACAATAAGCAGAAAATAAGAAACCAAGTGCAAAGCAGCAATAACTAACCACGATGGATGATTAACTGGAGATCAAGACGACGATGACGGTGTATGGAACTAAAGATCACGACGTCAAGGGAAGAAGAAAATTTTTTGCAAGTTTTAGAGACGTTCAACAGCGAGGGGGAGAGGTGTCGATGTTCATTTAAATAGATTTTGTTGAACAAACAACATCATTTTCCTTCCAAATTAAACCACAATCTTAACGTTGTTTGAATTTATCTACAGAAATTGACGAAACACGATTCCGTAGGTAATTTTCCTACGGAATGGTGTTTCCGTAGGTAAATTCCCTACGGAAACATCCTTCTATATTAATTTATCTATGGAACTCTCCTTACGTAATCTTTACCGAGAACCATTGGTGCCTATTTTTACGATGACTTCACTATTTCGTCGCTAAATTTTGTAGGCAAAGTTTGGTCTCCTCCTTTAGTGACAGATTTTTTTTGGTCACAAATTACCTTTTTTCCTGACAAATTTACCTACGGAAAGCAATTTATGTCGCTAATTTACTACATAATTTTTTCGTAGGTAATTTGCAATTTTCTTGTAATGAATACTTCAAGTCTTAAATTAACTTAATGATGCTCTTGGTTAAGATATTTTCTTTTCCTTCAAGTTTAATTTTTTTTCATACCTATTATGACTCTAGTTAGGTTTGTTATCCTCTTAGATGTCTTTCCATTATTGATTTTTTTCGATTCTTGGTTACTCTCCCATCTCTTAGAAAATATAAGCAAACTATTGTGTCTCGCTCTTTAGTTGAAGATGAATATCTCTTCATGACTACTACCACTTATGAACTCATTTGGTTTCGTACTCTTTTTTATAATTTGATAATTAATTTTTTGCCAGCTCAATTATGTTATGACAATCCTGTTGCCATACATACATCTTGCTATAAATCCTATTCATCATAAACACATTGACATTGATTATTATTTATTGCATGATTTTTCTTATCTTCAACAAATTATCAATATCCCATATTTACCTTTGTTATCCTTAATTTTGATTTATATCCTATTGCATATCATTGATTTTAAAAACTAATTAATTGTTGCTTCTTTATATCCAATAATAAAATATCATAATTGTGCAACACACCTTTACTTTTAAGCTGCTTCCTATCTCCTCTTCATCTATGTTAGTCTTTAACTCCTTTTGGTCTTCATTCTCACCTTCCTTCTCTCCTTTATCTCCATCTCTTTTGCTTGTTTTCTTATTTCTCCTAAGTAGTCAGTTTCTCTTCCAAAAGTCACTCATAGTTTTTTCTTTTTCTATCTAACCTCTTTATCATTTTTAGAACTACCTTTTAATTTTTAACCCCTATTAGTTTGTTTTTTTCAATTTTTCATTTTTTTCCTTCATTCATATGGATCATTTCGAAACAGTCTCTCTATTAATTAGGGATACATACTACTGAACCTCCCTAAATCCCGTGTCTCAACGAGATTTTTGTTGGGTGTTGTTGTTGTAGTTATGCCTCAACATTCATCCAACCTTGTTCATAACCTTGTCATCAACCAGAATAATTTTCTCTTACTTTCTCTTGATCCACACCTCACTCCTGAGACTTCTAACTTTCCCTTAAATTCACCTAGTGCTCCTCCACCCCCTATCAACTCCAACTTAGATCCCCGTAACCCTAATTCAACAACCACTTTCAGTTTAGTGGCTTCCTTGTTTGTTGATCCAGGACCTCAAGCTCCTATCTAGCATTCTTCATCTCCTCAGACCAACCCTTTTAGTGGTTAGAATTCTAAACTGAGATAGAAGCATGTTGTGCTAGATTCTCCTTAAGTCAAGCTTCATTGTCCCCCAAAGGTTAGAATTTATGTTAAAAGAAAAAAAGTTATTTTCTTAAAGGCAAATAAATTCTCTATTTTCAATTTAGTTCAAAATTAATAAATTAAAGAACAAATAATGTAATAAATTAATTAATTAAAATACATACGAGATAAGTAGAGTATCTTTCTATCATTAAAAGAAATCCATTATATGTATATAATATTTGAAAAGGAAGAGATTCGATACCTTATATGACAAGTTGATGGTCAAAAGCAGAATTCTGTCATCTTCCAACATTCTCTTCGTGTACGAGTAAGATTGGATAAAAAGTGCAAAAGTGAAAAATGATATAACAAAAAGTGGGAAGATCATGTAATTGGGAAGCCGTAAAATTGTCTCATTCATGTTCCAAATTATATCCTTGACCAAAGCCAACACACGTAATCGGTGACGCAAAATAGAAGGACAGAGCAAGTGGAGTTTCTTCTAAATGGAACTACCAAATCTTGGTTTTTTATTACCTATTAGATCTGTTGCATTTGCTACCCTATTAGATTCCATCCCAGAGAAAGGCAAAGAGACTGAAAGAAAGAAAAAGAAGCACAAATGGCATTACCTAGTTTTTAAGGTTTCGTATCATATGGTTGGGGAAGCACCAAAGTCGTGCATCTTTAACTTCTCTCTCTATGTACTTTCCAACATCCACCCAACTGAGAGTCAGAGACAGAGAAGGTCAGTTCTGAAACTTGCCACGCGTTATGTGGGGTCTACCCATATCTCCCTCCCACTCAACCCAACAATATTTATACCACAAGTCCTCCTCCACCCTCTGTAGCTCTCTATATTCTTAACAGGTCTTTTAATTCCAACGACTTTCTCTCTAACAACAATCCTGCTTATGTGCATCACCATTCTGTAAAAGGGTTCCTAGAGACTCTCACTCTCTTGTCTCTCTATCTCACTGTATGTCCGTCTCCAGTCAGTCGGTTATGGCTCCTAGCAAGCTCAATTCTACCGTAATCATCTCTCTTTCTTGTTGCTTCCTTGTTATTATGTGTTCTATATGCATATATGCTTGTGGGTATCATCAAGTTCGAAGCTTTCTGTAATTTATGTAGGGGGATTTTTTACTTTTGATGTTTGTGGATCCTGACTTTGGATCTCCCTGTAGTCATGATTGGTTTCACTCCTACTGAGTTTTCCATACCGCCACTTTTATTGACTACTTTCATTTGCGTGGCTTGCCAGAATGTATATGTGATTTCCAAGCTCGTGCCCATGAGACTCCGTATGCTTGTTACTTGAAAAGATTGTCACTTTATTTGGGGTTTGATTACTTGATTGGAGATGTTATATAGATTGTCACTTTATTTGGGGTTTGATTACTTGATTGGAGATTTTATATAGCTATTGCAGAACAAAACCTCAAATTTCATCCAGTTAACGGCTTTAACGGTTTTATATTGCGCCATAGATTTGGGATGTTCCAAGCATGATAGGTGTATGGAACTAAAGAAAACTCTCTCTATATATATATATTTTTAGTGATATTTGGTTATATAACATTCGTTATCTCACCAACTCAATATGTACATTGGACAATTTTGGAGCTTCTTCTTCCCCGTTTGCGCATTAATTTTGGAGTTGCGCATTTGGTTACCTTTGCAAGTGCACATAATGGGCAACGATACATGACATTGCTTCTATTGTCTTCTCAAAATTAGTGTTGATGAACTCCTTTTTCGTGGTTTTTTTACCCTTCCATGTTACTGGACATTGCAGTTCTTCTTTTCTCATTCAATGCGATATTATAAATCTAGTCATTATCACATAACTCTCTGAAATAACATTACGCTTTCTTTCAACAGGGTTCTTGTGGACATGGAGATGCAAATTTTTCATGCTCACAGCCTGAGAATGGATATAGTGGTTCACTTTCTCTAATGCACTCTGAGAAGGCAGTGCAGGAGCTTCTTCAACAGACTCCTATCCAAGGAACTGATGACCATCTTATAGAGTTCTCAGAAGCTCTAAGAAGTATGCTCATGTCTAATTCTAGAATCTGCATATCCCATTCTTGAGAATGTCAACTAGAACCATAAATTTGATGCGCAATTTTCCATCTTAGCTGTTGCAAAGGCATTGAGACGTGCTGCTGAGGGAAAGGCTTCTGCTCAAGCTGAGGCCACTGAATGGAAACGTAGATATGAACTTGAGAGGTCGCGAAATCAGCACTTGGAAAATAAAGGTTTTAAGACCATATGTATAAACAGTGGTTTCCTTTTTCATGCACTGTTGGTATTTTTGATATCATTTGGCACATTGTAGTATGTCTGATGTGGACTTGAGCGTTAAAATTTTTTGGGTTATTACTTAGTGATCCACAGTTGTGATACCTTTTGCTGTCCAGCTGGATGCCCTTATTCTATGTGCACGATTGTCTTTAATATGGAGCCATGGTGGTGAAGTTGTCTTGGCTGTGTGACTATCTTAAGAATGAATCTGTACTTGCTATTCAGAAAGTTGCCTAGCAGTGGCAATTTAAGTTGAGATATATGCTCCTTTTTTCATGAAGTTTGTATGTTTCGACTCTGGATGTCCTTCTAAACAAGTTCTCTGTTAAACAAGTCCATGGATGGTGGCCCTGTGCTAAATACTTCTCCTGAGTTATGGGGAAAACAATCTTTACATTTATGTTTTCCAGATTAAAAGAAAAGAAAAAGGTGTCAGTATTAGGAAAGAGAGCTTCAAGAAAGATGAATATGTATTTGCATTGAGTTTTTACAGTGGAGGATACTTTGAGGACATCCTGTCAATATCCATTTGTGGGACATATTTAATGTCATTTTTACTTGATGTTCTAACTTCCTGTCTTCATACTCTTTAAGTGACTTCTTCATCGTAACTCAATTCTGTTTTTTTTTTTGGGTCAAGGATTAGATTATCGTAGACTGATTGAAAGCTTTGACTTATTCAAATGTTTATTTGCATTTTAACTAAAATTTGATTTACATTCTAAAAGGTTGAATATTGAAGATGCTTTTCTGACATTAAGTTTCAGGAAATGTGCCCTTAGTTGCTATTTTCTCACTCTCCATTCTTTGATTGGAACAAAGCCTATTTTTGTTGGTTAGACTACTTACCTGCTAATATTTTGACCTCATTAGACAGGAGATATATCCTTTTTCTTGTTTGGGAACATTTTTTCACACGTTTTAGGCATCTTGGGGCTTTGTTTATACAGGTGCTTAAATTTTGGGTCACTTTTTAGTTTGGCGAGCTTGTTTGAAATTCAGATTTAGTATCACCAGATTATGGATATTCTTCTGTTAGGCAAACTAGACCTTTGAATTGCTTCAAACTTGGTGGACTCAAACTTCACTATGTAATGCAATTGGAGTCAGAAGATTAATGCTTCCATGTCTTATCTGATGGGAAACTTGGGAAGAACAAAATAGGAGAGTTTTGGAAGGCATTTACTTTAATTTACGTGGACTTACGTGGTGATACTGGTTCTCTTTTTGAAGAAATGTGCATCATCTTTTGCATGATGTGGCATAGCTTGTGGCACTTACTGAAGTTAAAGGTGTGCATCAATCTTACTGGTATGATGCCTAAATGGCATGTACAGGAATTTTCTGCAGACAACAAATTTCTGAGGTCACATAAAATCTTATGCAGTTGTTTTGAAGATGAGTCATTGTGATGCCATGAAGACCTCGGATGGTGCTAGTGACTTAGGCTAGGGGAGATGCTTTTATTGCTGTGAGGTCATTTAAGTAGATTTGTTTCTTGGTAATTTAGTATTACTTTTGGTTCCTAGTTTCAAAAGGTTGCTTTACTTAAGTAGTGAATAGGTGAAATTTCACTGTCTTTAGATGAGGGAGAGAGTGAGATCCGACCTATTTCCTTTGTGAGTGCTGCTGTTGGATCCAATCTAGCTGTGTGAGAATTGTTTTTTAGAGTTATACTGGGATATTCATAGAGGGACTAATATATTTATCAACTTAGAATTTGAGAGTGAGTAGTGATCACCTACATTTGTTTTCTTTCAAACCCCTGATCTTCTCGCTCTCTAATTTTAAGTGCAAAAGAGGCTTTAGCTTCTTGTAATTGATTTTGAGTTGAGTTCATAACTTGACTCCCATTGAGGGTCCAGGACCTAAAAGTGAGATATGTCCATTTATGGCTGTATTGTGCAACATGGAATGGTGCATTTAAGTATTCTGAAAGGGAACAAAATGCATCAACAAGGCACGCAAGTAACATGAATATAATTTCATCATGTGACTGGCAATTGCAAGAAAAATTTATGGAATATGCCTTTTGAAATATTACCAGGTGGCTAGTGACTCTTATGAGATTCTTCTATCTGAGCTATTATGCGGAAGAAGGATAGTGATTCTGGAGTGATGCATGATCAACGCTAGATATAAGCCTTTCAATTAACCAGTAAGCCAGAACAGAGATATATATCTGTGTATGATAGGATAATGCATAGTTTTATTTGCTTGTGTGTAATTTGTTTTCTTTTTTTCTTTCCTGATCATCTTCAGAAGAAATCTGATGGGACGATTTTGATTCCTTTGGTATTTTCATGAATTCATGAAAGCTCTTACAAAAGCTTGGGCAAGCATACCTGTAAATTCTACGCTTTGCTAGCCATTATGTGTTTCCTTGGCCATCTAAGCGCCTGGAAGTGGTGGAACTTGAAATGTATTTGATGCATGAGGGATACTTTTTTAGTATTGTTTCTTATGCTTGCACTACAGAAAACACATGCCGTTTAGATTCATACTTTCTCGAGTCACATGATGAATTCAACTAGCTAAAATTTTTCCCTTTCCCCTTTCCCCTTATCCCTTATCTGTTCCCCTTCTGTTTCTCAACAGTTTTTGAAGTTAATGCATAAAGGAGTACTTGGGTCACCCTAAATTGCAATTGTTACGTTTTGTGTCTGTCTTGTAAAAGATTTATGTTTTTGACCATCTTTTTAATTAATTAATCTTTGTCAGTTTGTACTTCAGAATATTCATCTGGGATGTCAAATGGTGATTTTGTTGATGAGAAGAGTCACAACTCCACAAACAAGCACGTTTTGGTGAATCAAGCCAACGAACAAGCTGGATATTGTTGTACTAATGGAATCTGTTCCCATGAAATTCTTCATGATGGAGCGAGTGAATCAAGTGGCCAGATGTTTCAGAGTAAGATGATGAGAAAGGTATCTCTTACATGTGCTCCAATTGACTAGCTGCTAATTTGGCTTGTATTACATCGTATATGATTAATCTAGATTAGATTCACATGATCTAGCATTACATGTTTGGAAGTTACATCATTGCTCTTGGTAACTTTTTCTCCCTTGTTCTTTGTAGAAACTAACTGCTATTTGTGTTTTTATAGCAGAATACATGTTGTTCCAGGAAGTTGATCCTAGGAATCATAGAAAGCCTATAATATGTAGTTGAAATGATAGATTTAGAACATATGCATATTGTGACAAATTGGTAATGTGAGATGCCTAATTGAACTATCACTCAAATGTTTGAGACAGGCATCTTTTAAGCTTTCATGGTGGTGCAAAGGTGAAAACAGTGACCAGCACAAACATGATGTTGTCTCTTTTGAAAGAGGAAATATAACAACTGCAGGTCGCAGCAGCAACCAAGTACCTTTTCCTCTTTCTACATCTAATGGTTCTATTTGCGTCAGGTTTTTGAATCAAAGCTAGAACATAATGAATCCAAAAATGAAATAATGATAGCTGACTTTTATTATTCACCATTTCAAGAGATTTTCACGTATTTTCTTTCAAATTGGAGTTTGTATAGGGGCTTCCCCACTCTTCCATCAGATTGTTTTACCATTTATCTTCTTTCAGATTTCTTTGAAATGGGAATCCAGTCCGCAGACGGTGCTTATTTTGACCAAACCAAATTCAACTTCTGTTCGAATTCTGTGTGTTGAAATGATCAGGTGTGAATACTGAGATTTCATTCTGTATTTTTGAAGCAATCTCATCCTTCACTTGTTATTGTCATTCTGTAAAAGTATGGCTGTCTGAAGTAGCCCTAAGAAATTCTAGTTGTTAATGCCCATTTGCTGCAAGGATGATGCATTATAGTCATTAGAGAAGGTACATTGCATTGAACGAACTTAAATTTGTAGTTGGCAAGGTTAGATCACCTCCTGTCATGTGTGGGGAAGTAAATCCCATTTGCTTCCCAGCCAGCACTCAGGTGCATTAGAAATTTGTGACCATGTGGATTCTTGTCAAGCGAATTGCGGCTCAATTTTACATATTACAAGCCCTTTTTCTTACTGGAAAGCTCTATGGTATTGAAATCAATTTCATTTAAGTCAAAAATTGGAAGAAAAGTCACCATTGCTGATCACAAACAATCACCCTTCAGAGAACTCTTTATTACCACTTCCATCTTCTTGAAGGCTTAGAGCCAATTTCATATTCTCAATATGTAGAGGACCTCAAGTGTTTAAAGCCAAAAGTGGGAATGCTGTTAGTATATACTGTCAAAACTTTTGCTTTAGTCAATGTCGAGTGGTTTCAAACTGATGCTGATATACCATTCTGTAAGATTGTCCATGCCATGACTCTGTCTTCACTAAGAATTTTAGCTTGATAAATAAACGTTTTGGCTAGATGGTATCTTGATTAATGTGATTTCCAATGTTCCTGTTCATGAACCTCTATATGTGGTCTCTCAACTTTGCATCTTATTTATATTTCATTCTCGATTCAGAATAATTTGGTTGGAATGGTGACTTGTGTTTTACTTCTGTAAACCTGATTGCTCAATTCCATTCCCAGATGGTTAAAAGAGCATAGGCAGTTGAACATTTATGTGGAACCACGTGTGAAGGGTGAACTTCTAACAGAATCATCTTACTTCAGCTTTGTAAAAACTTGGAAAGATGGTGAGCGGCAATAAGTTCATAGCTCTTATAGCTCTGAGAGATACTCTTGGTTAACTGGCATAGAGGAAACAACTCCTTTTTATGGTTTCAGCATTTTAACTCCATTCTTCTTTCACATCATTTCACTGCAGACCAAGAAGTTTCGCTCCTGCATACAAACGTTGACCTTGTGGTAACCCTTGGTGGAGATGGTACTGTCCTTTGGGTATGTGTATGACTCTTGGGTTATTGACCTACACCCATCTTCATGTATAAATTACAAGTATTCAAACCTCATTCCATTTGCAGGCAGCGTCAATATTTAAAGGACCTGTTCCTCCTATTGTGCCATTTTCTTTAGGATCTCTTGGCTTCATGACACCATTTCGTATCCTTTTTGCTCTATCTCAAATTTATCGCAAAAATGCAGGACGTAAATAGTGGCGTGTTTTCATAGGATCATATTATCTTGTTTGCTACTTTTATTTTTGGAAATTATCTTGTTCGATACTTGTTTCTTCGTCATACCAGCCTTGAAACTACCCTTTAACATTTGTTTAGATAGTGAACTCTACAGAGACTGCCTTGATTCAATTCTGAAGGGTCCGATCAGTATAACATTAAGAAATCGGTTGCAATGTCATGTTATAAGAGATGCTGCCAAAAATGAGTATGAAACTGAGGAGCCTATTCTGGTTTTGAATGAGGTAACAATAGACCGGGGGATATCATCCTTCCTAACAAATTTGGAATGTTACTGTGACAACTCCTTTGTCACATGTGTGCAAGGAGACGGATTAATTTTGTCTACAACATCTGGTAGTACTGCATATTCTTTGGCAGCTGGAGGATCAATGGTCCATCCACAGGTATTGTCATATAAGCCTTTGTTTAAAATATTCATGTATCATTAGAAATCTTCTCCATGTGCACCTTCAAGGAAAACTACTATATTTGGGAGTCGTTGGCACACATAAATTGTTGATTCCTCTCATAATGTTATTTAACTACTTTTTATTAGTTTATTCTTGTGAATAGCAACATGCACAGAACAAAAGATGCTTAATAAGTCAATTTGTCAAAAGTAAGAACGTAAAATTAGATGAGGGATGTAGATAGTTCTGATACAGTCAATGAATTACGAAAGGGATAAGCATACGCCAATTGCTATTAAGATAAATCAGGGTCTCTTGCAACAATTGCTAAGTGGCAAGCATCCAACTTGTTAATTTGAGTGTGTTTTGACTGATTAACTGCAAAATGGTTACTCCAAGTTGAAGGCGTTGAAGCTCTGAGACATAAACAATGGGGGACTTCTTGATAACATTTATGTTGCGTAAATGAACTTGTCATGCTAAAGCAGTTTGCATGCTACATAGAATTATTTTGATTAGATAAGAGAATAGAGGCAATCCTATCCTCGTGGTGCATAACTAGTATTGTATTTTTTTTCTCCCCTGCAATTGCAGGTACCGGGCATTCTCTTTACACCAATCTGTCCGCATTCCTTATCCTTTCGACCACTGATATTACCTGAACATGTCACGATACGAGTGCAAATACCTTTCAACAGCAGGAGCCCTGCTTGGGCGTCATTCGATGGCAAGGACAGGAAACAGTTAGAGGCAGGTGATGCATTAGTCTGCAGCATGGCACCCTGGCCTGTGCCTACTGCATGCCAAGTGGATTCTACAAGTGACTTTTTTCACAGTATCCACGAGGGTCTTCACTGGAATCTGAGAAAGACCCAATCTTTCGATGGCCCTCGAGATCAATAACATTTTGTGGAAGTGATTTCATCTTCAAGGGACAAAGGCAATATCTTCAATGTTTAGGATTTAATCAATGTGGAAGGGGTAGCATATAACACTTCAGAGTGAAGCTCCAATGTGTATGCTATATACCCAATGCTGTCTCTGTAGAATATGTGGGCATCAAATGAGTAGATAAAGGCCCCTTAATATTCAATGTATAGTTGCAAGTTACGCCATTTACTTACCTCCATCGCTGAAGCAGATGCCCAGTTATTGGATGATGCACGTGTTCTCTGATGGACTATCCTGATTCTGATAACCTGACACAGAAATGAGTGAAGATCCTTCCTGTACTTTTGGAGCAGTTGCAAGGTGAGCTATCGCGAAGAACTGGCTACCTAGGCCTCGGTTACTTTTGTCTCATCAGTTAAGCATCTGACGGTTTTATTCGTGCAAGCATTTATTAAAGATTTTGTGCTTGCAGAAAACAAAGATGTGATATTTGGCATTGTTCTAAAGATGATGCTTTAGATACAGATTCTAAAGTGAAGGATTATTATAACCAAAGGGCAAAAGAAAAGCATAAATGTAGACCCCAACAGCATCCTCAAAAACAGTTTAGGGATGATAATGATTACTCTATCTTGACATAGAAAAAACAATTCCTAGCTCAAGACCAACAACTTTCCATCAACTTCTAAAAGAAGTAGGATATAGCCATCTTCTGACTACTTCTTGGCCTAATCCAATCATCTTGACAATTCTAGAAAGAATTACGGAACCAGTTCCCTGCTTGATCATGCAGCCATCAAAGCATTATGATGAAAAGGGAATCCTTTAGAAGGAAAGACGACTGAGACGACTAGGACGACAGCTCGTCCATTTTAGATACCTACACAACTATCCCTTTAAGGCATTTACTTATTACATGTTTCTCCTACCAAAGAAGTATTAAATTGGCATAATGAAAATACAGTTGTCCAAAACTGAGTGCATCACCGTATTAATTCAAAACTTGAAGGTTTGGATGCATAAACATAAGATTTGCATACCAAGCTAGATATGGTGTCATTCTAGATTAAGAAGTTACATCAAAAGCTACTTTATGAAGCACAAGAATTTAAAAAATATGTGGAAAAACATTATTTTGGCCTAGAATTTCCACAGAAAGAAAAAGAGTTATACAGGATTTGTGAAGAACAAAGAAAAGTAGAGTCAGATAGAGCTAGATATCAATCAAAGACTATCTATGATCCTAACCTCCAACCTTTTCCTTTATACCTACCTCTTACGCCAATACATCATATCCAAAGGCCTCAAACTATGGACTTCAAAATTTCATACCCACTATTCAGACAGACCTTTGCTCCTTAGTGATCTCTCTAACTCGATTTTACAATATTTTGAGGCTAGCTCTAACACAGACTAAATGGCTGATCTTTCATAACTATCCTAATCTTAATGACCATTCCAAATTCTCCTCCACAACAAATGGAAGAAGAGCCTGAAGTGGAAAACGTGGACTCTTTAGGAGTAGAATTGATACACCAACATTTAAAGACCATATCCCAGCTAACTTTAGGACCCTGGTTTACATTTGATGACCTTTCAACTAGCAAATAGAGATATAGATTATATTAATCAAGGGCATGGATCGACCTATAAATGACTAAGCCAAAAGCTACATTTAAAGAAATACTAATAAAGTTTGTCTCTAGAATGACTGGAAACCTGCGATAGTGGTCTCAAAGTCTAAAAGAATATAGGAGGCTCCAGGTCATTAGGATTCTTGAAGTAGTAACTCTACTAGGAATGATCCATAAAGAATTTATTAGAGACTTACAATTAATTAACAGGCAAAGTCGTTAAGAATACTTCAAAATTAAGTGTTGTTATCTAGATAATAGAGACATCTAGAGGCATTTTCAGAAAATGTATGAGAAATATTACTTCCTCCGATTCATAATAAGTATCGTTTTAGATACATTTTAATTATTCAAAATAAGTGTCATTCTTGACTTTGTATGCATGTTTATAATTTTACTTCCAAAATTAACCTTTAATTTCTCTCACATCTTAATTACACAGATTATATTTTCAAGGCACTTTAATATGTAATTAATAAGAGTATATTAGACATTTCATTAACTTTCTTAATAAGTGTGCATTTCTCTAAAACGATATTTATTATGAATCGGAGGGAGTAAAATTTTAGTCATTTATTTTGCGAGTCCATGCGAGTTTCATGTAGGCCCCATATAAATAAATGACTGAGATTTATTGGACACAATAAGACACTATAATATTAGACAGAAGATCTGAACTCGGATTATGGTATCATCTGCAGTTAAACAACTTGAGAAAGGTGAAGTGTCCATTTTATACGGGTATAAGTGTATAACTATTTCATGTATTAGCTTGTTGGCGAGTTTTGACCAACATCTGTCAATTGATACGAAATGATAATGTTTCGTTTCCAACTTTCCATACATCCCATCTTCCACATGGCAAGAAGTCCCCTTTCTTTCATATTTTTGTCGTCACGTTTTTTGTCCTTATTTCTGGGTTGTCAACCCTTTACATGAAAAGAAGTGAAGTTAGACCAAATATTTTAGTTAAGATGCCGGAGATAATTTCTAGGAATGATAAGATTCTTGTGCCTATGGCTTTTCAGCACCAATACATGATGCTACATCAATGTAATATTAAGACTAATTTGTATCGACAGAAAGAAATTAATCTTGTTATTAAATATTAATTAAAGTTAATAAAATTAATAATACAACCCCTTTGTTTGATCTTGTCGTATCTTCCGTAGCTGATTATATAGAAGATACTGTACCAAGTGACTCGGTTATTTAATAAGAGCCTCAAAGATTTTGGAATCTACACGCACTAAGGATTGGAAGAGTTCCATTCACACGTTACTTGTTTCCAGCTTACTTGACCTACGAATTAGAAACAAAAAGTTCAACGTCATGGTCCCCATCCCTTGGCAGAATACATTGTTTCTACTTCCACTCGCGCAGCTTCGTAGGACAAGTAAGCTGAAACTGATCCCAAACCTTAATACCTGTAGATTCCAAAATATTTGAGGCTCTTGTTAATTCAAGCAAAAGCAAAGTAGACTCTTTTATATATAGACTTTGTAGTTGACCTCTTTCATTACCAAGTTCCAAGCAGTCCGAGCTTGCGCGAAGGAGATGGAAATGAAACCTAAAGCCCACGTACTACTACTTCCATATCCAGGGCAAGGCCATGTCAATCCTATGATGCAATTCGCGAGGCGATTGGTCTCCAAAGGCCTCAAAACCACACTTTTGACCACTGTTTTCATTTCCAAGGCTATGGGGTTTGGCTCATCGGTAGGTCCTGTGAAAATCGACGTCATATCGGACGGCTATGACAACGGCGGTTTCTTCGAAGCCTTGGACGTTGAAGCTTACCTTACCAGGCTAAAAGCTGAAGGCTCAAGGACACTCGGAGAGCTCATAGTCAAGTACAGAAGTTCAACGAATCCTGTAGACTGTGTAGTTTATGAGCCTTTTATTCCTTGGGCTCTAGACGTTGCCAAAGACTATGGTTTGTTCGCAGCGGCCTTCTTCACCCAACCGTGTGCGGTGGATTATATTTACTATAATATTCAGAACAAGTTACTGACTCTGCCCTGTACGTCGACCCCGGTGTTGATTCCAGGGTTGCCGCCTTTGGAGCTCCGAGACATGCCGTCCTTCATCGGTGTGCCCAAGTCGTATCCGGCATACTTTGCAATGTTGTTGAGTCAGTTCTCTAATGCAGAAAAGGCCGATTATCTACTTATCAACACTTTCTACAAGCTAGAGGCTGAGGTACTTGATTCTTTTTATACGTATTGCACATCAATCGTATTAAAACTTGTTCAAACTTCTATACTTACATTATCAAGGTCACTTAATCAAAAAAAATAAAACAGACGAGGAGTACATACCGGTCAATAACACAAGTTTTAAAATGATGATGCAAAACCAAGGTTTTAATATAGACCGCTGATCAAACTTCAGTTGTTAGTTTCCTAAGTCGGTATAATTGCCTGTGACCCTAATAGATAATGTATTGTCCATAATTACCACGGTCTAATTGTGATTAATAAACTGCTATTCATTTCGATAATTGTTATATTATAATTGCAAGTTTAATTATAAATTGCAACTTAAAACCCTGAAAGAGTGATTTTGACTTAACCGACACTTGCCAATAATACAACTTTGATATAGTTTAGCAAACTAGTATTAGTTTGATGCCACATGCATATTATTTTTAAACACTATTGTGATAAGGATTGATTAAGGTATAATTTTTTTTATTAGGCCTATGATTACTTGAATTAATTAGTAGGAATAGATTAAAGTAGGATATATAGGTGGTGGAGAATGAGACGGCCTTACTGACTATGATCATAATATGTTTATAAACAGGTGGTGGATACAATGTCAAAAGTCTGTCCTGTGTTGACAGTAGGGCCAACGGTTCCATCAATGTACTTGGACAAGCGTATTGAAAATGATATCGAGTATAATATAGATCTCTTTACTTTGGATGCATCCATTTCAATGGATTGGCTTAGCACTAAACCACCCAATTCAGTGGTGTATGTGGCATTTGGTAGCATGGCTGATTTGAGCCCGAAGCAAATGGAAGAAATTGCTTGGGGTTTGAAGAACACCGGCTTTTACTTCTTATGGGTGATCAAGGCTTCTGAACAAGAAAAGTTCCCTAAAACCGAGGTAGAGAAGTTGACTGACATGGGTTTGGTGGTGACTTGGAGCCCTCAAGTGAAAGCACTAGCTACTGGAACTGTGGGATGTTTTCTGACACACTCTGGTTGGAATTCGACTATCGAGGCACTGAGCTTGGCCGTGCCAATGGTGGCAATGCCGCAATGGACCGACCAGCCACCAAATGCCAAGCTTGTAGAGGATGTTTGGAAGGTAGGAGTCAGAGTGAAAGCTGATGAGAACGGAATTGTGACAAGAGATGAAATTGAGGGTTGTGTAAGGGAAGTGATGGAGAGTGAGAGAGGTAAAGAGATGAAGAAGAATGTTGAGAAGTGGAGAGAGTTGGCTATAGAGGCTGTTAGTGAAGGTGGGAGTTCTGACAAGAACGTTGATGAATTTATTGCTAACTTGGTAAGCTCCAAGTAGGTCATTCTTGGGCTGATTTCCATGTTCTGATATTAAGGTTGTAATATTATAAACGCTATAGAGACACCAATAGGATAAAAAGTGTTTATCTTTTCCAATAAATGATACATTGTGGTTGCGACTGTTTATGTTTCCGTAAACGAAAAGGATATAATCCTACCTTCAACTAACTACCTTCAAAGGCTGAGGTCTGTTTGTGATTATACTTAATTAGTTTAGTGACTGGTGAAAATTTATGCGGAGCCTCAAACTAATAATCTTGTTATACATAAATTAAAAATTACATTTCTTATTTTAGTATGTTCGTTGTAATCATCATCAATACCTAGTTAAAGTTTCGCTGAGGCATATAGCTTGAAAAGATCCAACAGTATGCAACTTTACCTTTACTTAATAGAAAGACTGTTTCTGATAGACCTACATGCAATGTATCATGAAACTACTACAAAATTACAAATTGATGTGCATACTGGTAGAGACTAGGTACTTTTAGGAGATAAAAGTGAAATAAAAATGTATTAAGCTCTCTATAAGCAATAATCTCACTTAAAGAAGGAATAATAGCCAATGGGAGAATTTCCACAAATAAAAGGTTCGAATGAGTTGTTCTCCTCATATCTCCGCATGCGTGATATTTATAGACAAATTAAATAACTAATTGCCTAGAATGACTGACCCTCTAATTATGGAACAGAGTTCTCAATTAACCAGTAAACATAACTGACCCTTACATTCTAGGATACGTAGAACAGTCATAAAAAAATTAAAACTGCTTAGCACGTGGCTTCATTATTGCTTAGCATGTGGCATTGTGGCTTTCTCCTGGAATACGTAATCAAGGGTTTATCACGTCTCTCCCCTTTGAAAGTCACCTTGTCCTCAAGGTGAAAATCTGGATATTGACCAGCAAAGAGGTTATAGTCTTCCCAA
>JANKOD010000008.1:19487064-19499033 GCA_026284645.1 Erythroxylum acuminatum | reverse complement strand
CGCGGGCTTCGCCTCCGGCTACGGCACGGATCCGGTCACCGCCCGCGCCGCCGACGCCGTCCGCGCCTGGCTCGACGCGGACGCCGACGTGCGCTTCGTGGCCAGCGGCACCGCCGCCAACAGCGTTGCGCTCGCCGCGCTCGCCCGCCCCTTCGAGGCGGTGGCCGCCCACGAGCACGCCCACATCCTGACCGACGAGACGGGGGCGCCCGGCTTCTTCGGCCATGGCGTGGGGCTGATCGGCCTGCCGGGCGCCCACGGCCGCGTGGCGCCCGCAGACGTGGAGACCGTGACCGCACGGCCGGACGTAAGCTACCGCCAGTCCCCGGCCGCCCTAAGCCTCACCAACGCCACCGAATACGGCGCCGTCTACACGGCGGACGAGGTCCGCGCCCTGACCGCCGCGGCCCGCGCCGGCGGCCTCAGCACCCACTTGGACGGCGCGAGGATCGCCAACGCCTGCGCCGCGGGCTTCGACCCCCGCACCCTCGCGCGGCTAGACGTGGACGTGCTGGTGCTCGGCGGCACCAAGGCGGGCATGCCGCCCACGGAGGCGCTGGTGCTGTTCGACCCGGCCCTGTCGCGCCGCTTCGACGCCCGGCTGAAGCAGGGAGGCCAGCTCCCCTCCAAGGGCCGCTTCTACGCCGCTCCCTGGATCGGCATGCTGGAGAGCGGCGCCTTCACGACGCGCGCGGCCCACGCCAACGCCATGGCTCGCCGCCTGGAGGCCGCCATGCCCTTCCCGGTCACCCACCCGGTGCAGGCCAACGCCGTCTTCGTGAGCATGGACGAGCCCGTGCGCCTGCGCCTCGCGGAGGCCGGCTGGTTCGCCTACCGCTTCATCGACGGCTCCGTGCGCTTCATGTGCTCCTGGGCGACGACGGAGGAGGCGGTGGACGAGCTGGCCGCCGCCCTGGCGCGCGTCGCCTAACGCTGCAACGCGCGCCCGCCGCGCGCCGTTGAAGGCGCAAAGGAGCCCGCCATGCGCCCGTCCGCCGCCGCCTTCGCCCTGCTGATCGTCGCCGCGCCCGCCGCAGCCGATCCGCGCCCCACCGCGCCCGTGCAGATCCAGAGCGGCAAGGTGTGCCTGGACACGCTGGGCGTGCGCCACCCGCCCGTCTGCCGCAACACCAACGCCAGCCGGATCATCACCAACCCGAACATCTGCCTCTGCCCATCCGGCCTGCGCGAGGTGCCCGCTCCCTACTGCACCAACGGGGAGCGGCCGGCGCCGGACAGCCTCGCCGCCGACCGCGCCCGGCTCAAGGCGGCGGAGGCGAACGGCACGCTGTTCGGGGCCACCTTCGAGGGCCGCCGCTTCTGCGTCACGCAGGGCCTCACCGGCTGAGGCGCGGCAGGCGGCGCGGCCGGACGCCGCGCCGCCGCTTTCGTCAGGCGCCGCCCGCCGCGTTGTAGCTGCCGGTGCGGCCGGGGCTGTCGAGGTCCTGCGGGTCGGCCGTCTCGAAGGTGGCCACCAGCTCGCCGGAGGCCACCGTGTTGCCCTTCAGCGCCCCCACGAGCTCGACCAGCGGCGTGGAGGGGTCGAGCCCCAGCATCTTGCCTACGGCAAACACCTGGAAGTGGTAGCGGTGCACGCCGTGGCCGGGCGGCGGCTTGGGTCCCATGTAGCCGTGCTCGCCGCGCCCGTTCAGCCCTTGGGCCGCGCCCTGCGGGGTCACGGCGCGGGCGGCGCGCTCCACGCCCTGCGGCAGGCCGACCGACTCGGCCGGCAGGTCCCAGATCGCCCAGTGGGTGACGGGCTCCGGGTGCGGCGCGTCCGGGTCCTTGTACTCGCTCGTGTACGGGTTCGGGTCGACCTTTTGATTCAGATTGCCCAAGGTGTGGTTGACTTCGCGATGCTTGGCTTCGTCCGCACGCACATACATCATCAGATCGCGCATGGTGCGGTGGTCTTCGGGCATGTTCCAGTAGCGCACGGCGATGTCCGGCACCATGAACTTGTCGTCCGTCCACTTGGGCAGGTTGCCGGCATCCATCTCGCGGATGATGCGCGTGTACGTGTACACCGCCTCCTCTTCCAAGTAGCCCACAAAGCGGTGGCATGTGCGTGGTGACATGAGATACGACAGGAAGAACCCGTTGAAGAAGACGCCCTGCGCGCCCAGAATCATGGTCTTCATAAACCAACCCGGTTCGGCAAGCTTCATGAAGGTAAGCAGGTGCATGCGCTCGTTGTATGCTTCCTCGAGTAGTGTCTCGATCCTACTATATGTTAGTCATGTCCATGTGTAGTCCCTTGGTGCATGCCATACCAACCGTTGTCACGCTTCAGCCGCCGCAAAGAATGCAGCGAGTCTCGCGTCTATTTATGCGAGATCCATGTGAAATTTACATAAATAAATGACCGAAATTTATGGGACAAAATAAGATACCATAATATTAAACTGAGAACCAAACTCGCTTAATTGATGTAACGGTGGTGTCTGACAATATCAGCAATATTGACTACAAAATGTTCCTCTACGGCCTGAAGTTACATCAACGATGCCAAATAATCCTCATGAACGGTATTTGACTCCACAACCACCACCTTCGCCACCTTTTACAAGCAACAATTGTGGCTCTATTTCCAATTATTCAAGCTCTAAATACTCACTACCCCACCCTCTCAAAGCATTGCTTTAGGTTTCTCAAAAAAAAAAAAAAATCATCACATACTTAAAATTTGGTTTGACCATTCTGCAAATGTACGAATTCATTTTGAATGTTCTGAATAATTAGAATTAAGATATATTCAACTTATATTTTAATAAAATGTTAGAATTAAAAATATATTTTTTATTAATTAAAATTTAGTACAAATGTTAAAATTCAATTTATCTTTTATATTTTTCTTTTAATATAGAAGTAAAAATAAGGGTAATATCCCAAATTTGCATAAATGAATTGCCATGTACTCAACACTGAGCTCATTGTAACTTGAGTCCAAAATAAATTATTTACTTTTTAACCTTGCATATTTTTATAGTAAAATTCATATATGTTTATTAGCCAAGCATAATGTTTACATCTCTTCTTATTCATATTATTAATAAAAAAATGATATTATGTTTTAAGGACCCTATCATTCTCCTTATTAATTACCATTTACATCATTTTATGTAGGAAAAGGTCAACCATCAATTAACCAAGCTTCCTAAAAGGCATCTTAATTCTAATGACTTGATTACTCATAAATAATCAAGAAGAAAAGATGACAAAAGCCTAGTTGGTGGACCAAACAGTTAACTAAATTCTAAACCTAACCCTAAAACTCTAAACTCCCCCTAAGCCTTAAACCTTAAAACTTAAAACTCTAAACCTTAAACCTTAAACTCTAAGACTTAAACTTAAACCCTATCCCTAAACCCTTAAATCCTAACACTAAACCCTAAATATATTCAACCTATATTTTAGTTGAACTATAAAAATGTTTTTACAGTTGCAAAGACGAATCAATGGAGCAACAACCGTTAATGGATTGGACCCAATGAAAAACCGTTAAGAGGAACTTTTTCTTCACATTTTTTGTTGGACTCCTCCTTCTTTCCCAAGCTTAACATGTTTCACAATGATGTTTTGTTAGCCAATCTCACGATCCTAATGCAGTACCAACTTCTCCCCCTCATATTCCAACTTCTTTCAGCAGGAAACCGAAACATTTAAAGAGCAACATCAGTCACATGAACTATCCTGCACAAACAAGAAAGATTAATATCTGGCTTTAGTATATATATAACTCTAAAAGATACTTCTGCAAACAATTAGTATCCTGGCATTTCTGGGGATCTCGCTATTTCAGGACTAGCTCTCTGGTCTTCTTGTTGCTCTATAAATCCAATCTTCTGATCAAGTTCCAGATACTTCTAGTTTGGTATCCTACAATGTCTTCCTCCGTAAATAGCAACTCAACACCACTGAAGTTTGCACACTTGACTCCTGGAATTTTGTACCGGTCTCTAGCTATAGCTAGTTTAGTCCTCTTCTTCTTCTATGCATTACTGTTTAGGACTCCTGTTAACCAAGGGGTAGTATCTTTTCATTTGAAAAGGCAATCTTCGTCCAACATCACTGTCGATTCTGCTCCTACCAATATCAGTCACATCGGATTCATAGTAGTAAGTTCCGTGCGCATGTGGAAGCATAGAAGACCATATACCGAGTCGTGGTGGCGATCAAATGTAACCAGAGGATACGTCTTCTTAGACAAAGAACCTCCAAAAGAGTTCCTACCTTGGCCTTCAACGGTTCCTCCTTACCGTGTCAATGAAGATATTACTAAATTAAGGGTGTACCCTAAGCTCGTGAACCCTGTCGAAGTTAGGATAATGCGTTCGATTTTAGACATGTATAGAGCCGGAGATAAAGGTCTAAGGTGGTTCATAATGTGCGATGACGACACCCTCTTCTTCGTCGATAATTTAGTTGAGGTTCTGGGGAAGTATGATCATACCAAGTTCTTCTACATTGGTGGTAACTCGGAGAGTATCAAGTCCAACGCTGATTTCTCGTTCGAAATGGGCTTTGGAGGAGCTGGTTATGCCTTGAGTTATCCATTAGTAGAAGCTTTGGTCAAGAGCATAGACGGCTGCATTGAGAGGTATCCTCACTTGTTCGTAAGTGATCACAGGGCACAACATTGCTTGGCTGACATAGGAGTTACTCTAACCATCGAAAGAGGGATTCACCAGGTAACACTTGTAAATTTCTCCCCATTTGATATTCTGGGCTCAAGATTGATCTCAAATTCTTGCTTCAAACGCAGTCACAGTAGTCATATTATAAGCTAAGAAAACACTTCAAAGCACCTGTCTTGGTAGTAGTCAAATTCTGCAGTTAAATAACAGAAAATGTCCAACTCCTACGATTTCTCTCTTACAGTTTCAGTTTTTTTGGCGTAACTTTCAGATTGATCTGCACGATGATATATCAGGTCTTTTATCAGCTCATCCACAGTCTCCTCTTCTAACACTCCACCACTTTGATGTTGTAAATCCAATCTTTCCCACCATGGATAAATATCAATCTACTCGGCACCTAATGAAAGCAGCAGAATTCGATCAATCTCGCTTGTTACAACAAACCATTTGCTACCATAGGGAGAGCAATTGGTCTTTCTCTGTCTCATGGGGCTATTCAGTTCATGTATACGAGAGCATAATCTCCAGAACAATTCTGAGGAAACCCCTTGAGACGTTTAGTCCTTGGTCTAGAACCAGAGGAGCATTTTTCATGTTCAATACTAGGCGGGTTACTAACAATCCATGTGAAGTTCCTCACGTGTATTTCTTTGAATCCATAGAACATATTTCAGGTGACAAAATTCTTACAACTTATGTTCGAGCTTCTCCGCGTAACTTGCCATCTTGTTCGACTGCTGGCAATCATTCTGCTGATCCCATCTCAAGAATTCAGGTTCTTTCGCCTGCAAGCATTCGCAAGACGGTAGGTGTTTATCTGTATGACAATTGACGATCGCAAGCGTATGCTCTCCATAAAATGCACTTCCGCATTATCCTGTGCAGATTTTTACTAACCATATTTTCTTGTTTATCGTTCTTCTTAGGCTGGTGAAATAGAATGCTGTGATGTGGTACAGAAAGGGCAGTCCAACACAAGCAGCATCAATCTAAGGTCATGTATGAATGGTGAAGTCATCGCCTGATTGTCATGGAGGGGCTCACACAATTGTTTTCGTTTCAAGTAATACAAAATTCTTGTGCTTTTTCCCCAAATATTTCTAGGATCTGAAACAAATTTTGCCAGGCATCAAAGACATGTTATGTCACATTCTACCCGAGTTTGTCAACCACTCGATCATAGTTAAGTTGCCATTCTACTTTTGGACCGCTAACATCTGTTACGCAAAAGAACAGCGATGCTGCAAGATGGATTGGTCCGTAAGTTCATGCAGATAAACACACTTGGATCGCCATAAAGTCTTCATATTAGCCAGCAGTGCGTACCAATTCGGTTCAATAAGAGTTGCAAAAACAGGTTAAAAGAACTATGATTTGTAATTTCTTCCATTGCATAAGCTTTACTCAAGCATTTTAAGTTTGACAAACATTAAATAATACTGCTAGATAAAAATCTGACACGAGGAAGCAATCAAATAGAACGAACCATAAGATATCAGCTATACCAACTAATTTTAGACGTGGACTTTCAATTAATTTCAATGACTTTGCATCCAAAGCTCCCTCGTAAAACGCAGTGGATCTACCTACTCAAACCCTATTTGAAAGTAAATTAAAAATGCCCACAAGCCAGTGAAGGGTCAAGCCAACGCCTTGTGCTCTTCCTGAGCCTTTTGGATACCTATCAACCGAGCATAATCCACCCACCTATATGGCAGAATCATAAGTGAGAAGATAATTGTCGGATTCTAAATTATGACAAGTCAAGTATTGAATCTTACAATAATGAACCCAAGTATGTGTTGCCCGTTCGAACGGCAAAACATATTGCACTTAGCATGAGCTTGTGTTGGTGTAGCAAAGGCTCCAAAATGCGTTGCTCAATCACACCAGCCAGTACTTGGTATCTGTAAACCATCGATAAATTCAACAAACATGAAAAACCTCAAAAAGGTGACCATTGAACTCTTAACAGCAAATATTACTCCCTTGGGAGACCACTTTACATAAACGTCCCTGATTTTTGCCCCTTAAGAATGTCAAGAAACCGTGTTTATAAAAGCATTTATTTCCTGCATGAGCACACATTTAAAAGTGCACTAATGGTGCTGTTAATCAAGTAATCATCATGTCTTCTGTAACGAACATATGATAGTTATATATAAAGGAGTACAAGCAGGTAGCAATATCTCTGTTTGATCAAAAACTTTATTCGGCTTCAACATGGAAACTATATCCTAATTAAGTAGCATAGTGGTAATCCTAAGCAAATTAGTCGTCAATCAGGCAACTTTCAGTTCTCAAACATTAAAGAGATGTGGGAAGAGGCTTGGGAAACTTAGCATCCTACACCAAGAAACTCCAAACGGGTCCACTCATTATTTAGAGAACACCCTTGACAAGTTGCAGCTGGTATGTCTTACGTATTTTTTGCTAATATCGGCCTCACAAAACATGCAGGGATTACAAAACAGTGATCCATGAGGAAATTAATATCTAAGAGAACAACAACATACCTGAGGTTGCTAGAAACTGCCATATAGACACCATATGCAACACTGGTGGACAATATTGGTACATTTTCAACTTCACCAGAAGCAGACTTATCCACTGCCTTTCGTGCATTTATTAATGCATTTGTCACAGCTGTGCCAACCTATGATAAATATATTAAATTTTAAGGCTGCCAAGCTAGAATGCAAGAATGTCCTTTTGTAAGACATAAAACTCACAGATGCTTGTTATTAGCATAGAACAACACATGGAATGCACATAAAGTAACAAGCTATTTATGATGGGAAGCATATTTCTTATAAATGAAACATATTATAACATTTACACCTTATGATAGAACTTCCAACCTATAATAAACACATCAAGTCCCAGAAAAATAGTACCAAGCCATAGTTCAAATAAAACAGGCAAAGAGTTTTACAAATAGTAATCTGTATTAGTAAAGAACTCCTACCTCTGTCTTGTTGTTTGATTAATTTTTAAACAACTTTATAACCATGAGTCCAGATTAATCAAAATCGATGGTTCTCAGTATCACACATAGGAAAGCCCAAATTGTTTAAAGGCATTTCCTTCCAGACTCAATGCACATGAATGAGTTTCAAGATAATAAGATTCTCTTAAAAATTTGGAACTTATCATAAGTGAAATTTAGAGTGAAGGAACAACTGCAGCATATCAAAATGATATACTCACTGAAAAACATCCCCTTCTTGATTCCCCAAATGAAAAAGAAAGGGAAAATAACAACTTACCAGTGAAGAAGTGGTCCCAACAGCAAAAAGTTTAGCCCCATTTCGCTGTTTATCAGAAAACAGGAGCTTTGATTAGTCCAGACAGAACAACAGAAACTCAAATTAGTTATGGATAGTGCGCAAAGATTCCTCACCGCTATGGCACCTATTCTCTGTAGGAGTGTAAAGGAACTTCCAGCAAGAGCAACCTGGACAAGGATTTTTGAGAACAGATGATCACCATAAGCTTTCATCTTAAACTGTAATATTTGACTATCCATATACAATTTACCAAAAAAAATTCAAACCTGAAAAGCATTATCAGGGCAACTATGGAAGAATTTTGCAATGGGTCCGGCACTGACTGAAAGAGGTGGACGGAGAGATACGGTAGGAGCGGGGAGATAAACAAGCATGAAATCTGCAATTATGGCCATTACCTAAGGAAAAATTCAATTAAAATTTGAGGGATGGGAATGAAACATAATAAAAAAGTTATGGCCCAAAGTCCCCAAACTTTGCTAAAACATAAACTAAAACATTATCTTTTTCATATGGTCCAAAGTCCCCAAACTTATGGTACTAGAATAAAACTGTGCTTCCCATAAGCATTACCAAATTGGCATGAGCAGGAAGGGAATGAAATTCTGATATATAAACATGATGGAAGAGTACATACCACATCTGCAAAAACGATTTCAAGCTCCTTAAAAAAATTTTCTCTGCGACGATCGTACTCTGCAGCAGTCTAAAAATGTGAAAAAAAAACTAGAAAAATGAGATACATCAAGGTTAAAATTGCAACTCCAAAATGAACTCTATAAAAGTGAAAACGATGCAGAGAAAAGGCAGATTGTAAAAGCAGAAGAGAAAAAAAACATGAACGGTTAACTTTTGTCCCTTCACATAAATAAAAGTTTGAACAACTCGTCGTGACCCTTGATCAGTGTGCAATGTCATGATAGACAAATTATGTCTATTATATAAACACCCACGCCAAAACACAACCAAAAAATATAGAACTTGAGATATGCAAATACTAATATCAACAGAAGGAGGGCTAGTGCAGCGAATCTTTAGAATCGTTTTCTTGGTAAACAAAAAGACACCAATTTTAACCAATGCATCAAAGCATCTTCTTACGCCATCAGTAAAGTGGCAAAACAAGAAGGCAAATGAGACCCAGAAAGTGAAAAAAGAATCAAATTATCAAATCGAAAGATATATCCTTTATCAAGCAAATTCCATATGACAAAACAATCACCGTCGTCTTCCACATCAAGTAAACAATCGACAATAAATCAAAAGTACAATCTTATACAATCTGTTCTTTTCCTTATTCCACTTTCCTCTAAACTGCACAAAAAGAAAGCCACCCAAACAGAGTAAAAGGGAAGGATTTGGTTGTACCTTAGTGAAGATACCAACACCACACTCAATACCGACTTTAGCCAAAAACAGATCGTCGGCCAACAACCTCTCCCTAAACCCACCAAACTGCATCAACCATTGGAAAAGTCCCGACTTTTCCAGCTCAAGAAACCGCGAAACCACCTTACCAGGGATTCTACCCGCCTGGATCGCTGCCGCCAAGTCCGCAGGCAAGCTCTCAAGAGAACGTTTAACCTCCGCCAACGCCATGAAAGCTTCTTCTCTGTTCCTATCACCTGCATTCTCACCACCTTCATTGTTGTCTCCGCCGCCACCGCCGCCGCCAAAAGGGGGGTTGCTATTGTCGCCAGCCCCGCCATCTCCACCGGAAAAAAGGAGAAAGGAAGAGGAGAGAGTGTTGGGATGGAACAGGCGGAGAGAAAACGGTGAAGGTGTGATGGAGGAGGAGGAGGAAAGAGAGAGGCGAAGAGGTGATGATGGAGGGAGGAACTGACGTGAGAGGCCGAGTTTGGGGTTGGTGTTATTAGGAAGAGAGGGTATGAAGAAACAGGCGGAGATGGCCATCGGCGGTGTCGGGGAGGGTGGCGGCGTTTGTAGTTGTCGGCTACCTCTCCTCTCTCAGAAGTCCTGGGCTTTTACGTTGTGACGTGTAGCATTCAATTTATAAAATATTAATTTAGCAGTCTCAGTCTGACAGCATAGGTTGTGCCGCTGTCGTGTATTAAGCTGCTTTTGTTTGGTAAAATGTTATTCGGGGCCTGGTGTTTTAGGTGTGAAAACGTGTAGGACTGGGAGGGAGATCTCAAGAAGAGCAGGGCCTTTCATGGAATAGTCTATTCCCCAAAATTAGAAATTGACAGGTAAGTAGTGGGAACCAGCTTAGCTTGTGTAGAAATTTATACCTTTTTTTTTTTATGCGTATTTTAGGAGGGTTTTAATTACGAGAAAATACTTTTAAGATATTTATATTTAAACTAATCTTTGCTTAAGGTGAATAGATTTTTTTTGTAGAAGGTAAAGCTCTGATCTTAAATTTTAATCAGGTACATATATAAGTGGAGTTTAAGCTTATGACCTCATTTAAATTAAAAGAACCCTTACTGACTGGCCTTTCTCCTCGTATTCAAAGTTTCAAACTCTGACTAGTTAGTATCATCGTGTGAAAAGAATAAACTAGTTGAAGGTGAGATGGTAAGAAAGAAACGAGGTTGGCGGCAAAAATTGATGAGCTGGAGTCTGAAGGCTTGGAACCTAAATATGTTACACGTTCCAAAAACCTGGGAAGTCACTGTCAAAGCCTAACAATTATCTTCACATATATTGTCTTTTTCATTTTTTCTGCTCCGACAAGACCATCAAACTTTGGACACTAGCCACTGTCATTGCTTGCCGCTGTTCATAAGCTGGCATTAGACCATCCAAGCGTACAACTTGTGCAAGGCATCGGTTGCATCTTCAATTTTGTCAAATACATGAAAACTGGCCAAGTTGGGAACTTGGGTGTGATTACGGGTTGGCCAAGTTGGGAACTTGGGTGTGATTCCCCTTCTTTAGAACTTTCTGGGGTTGAGCCACCACTTTCCACATTGCCCTTGCCACCGCCGCCACAAGCCTTTGTTGATGGAGAGCCAACCGACTTCAGGGACCACTTCATGCTCCTTATGGTCATTCATCTCATAATTGCACGAAATTGGCTGGTATAATCAGAGGACACACTTTTACAATCTTGATTGATTTTGGAAGTACTCACAATTTAGTACAACCAAGAGTGATTCGTTATTTGGGACTGTGTATTCAACCGACGTTGCCGTTTTCTATGTCAGTGGGTAATGGGGAAACTCTAAATTGTATAGGCCTAATCCAGTTTGTTGAAGTTAGCCTGCAAAGCCATATATTCACGCATGATTTGTATCTTTTGGATGTTTTTGGGACAGATGTGATATTGGGTATTCAGTGGTTAGCTCAATTGGGCCCGATGCTTGCTGATTTTCGCCAATTGTCCATGACTTTTATGCTTAATGGATCACTTATTAGTTTGATTGGGGATAAACCCATTAAGGACAACATCCTATCATTTAGTCAATTTAGAACGCTAAACCAAACTCGTGCTTTAGCTTCAACCGATCTACTCTCTCTACAGCAAGTTTCATCCCAAATCCCAATCAGCCATCATCACCCCTACTCTACCAGACTTGTACACACTCCTCTCTGAATTCAAATCAATATTTGAACCACCCAAAGGCTTGCCACCTTAAAGAGCTTATGATCTCCACATACATCTTACACCAGGAACAACACCTATCAATGTGAAACCATGCAGATACCCCTAGCCAAAAAAAAAAAAGACATGAAATCTTTAACACTAGAGATGTTGACAGTGTTGGTTTATATCCTATAGCCAATCGTTTTGATTGTAGTTTAATGACAAATTATTTAAAGACATTCTTTATCTTGTACAAGTTTAGATATATATGATAAAGTCCATGAAATAATTATACATTGCAAATGAAATTATAATGAGAGTATAATTATAAAATTCATATTGCATTTATGTATTATTCCTAAATGTTTCTATTAAGATTGGACATTAATATAATGTAAAAAGACTAACATGTAGGAAAATCTCGGTGCAAGTATCACATACTCGCGGTGCGGAAAACAAAAATTTTTGTTCCGGGACGTTCCCGAA
>JANKOD010000008.1:19473800-19484440 GCA_026284645.1 Erythroxylum acuminatum | reverse complement strand
TTGCACAGATCCTACATGTTCCAACTTCAATATATCCCACAACTCCTTTGAACTCTTACACCCAACATATCTCAACAATATGGTCTCACTCACCACAGATCTTAAAAAAAAATGAGAGCTTTAAAATCTTTATCTCTATCCTAACTTAACCTCATCACTTGTTGCTCTGTTAAGTCTGTTGTTCCTCCATATTCAGCTACTCCTTCATTCACTACATCCCATTGTTCACAGATCTTGAGGCAGTATTCAACTCTAAGCGCCCATGCCTTATAGTTCTCACTAGTCAATACTGGTATGTTTGCCTGAATGCTCTACAGACTCTTTGCTGGAATACTCATCCCTGCCATGTTTGATTTAGTCCAGGTTGTGTGAACCGTGGAGCTCTGATACCACTCTTGAAGGTGCACCCTTGAAGGTTGAAGAATGTACCTTCTACCAACTGCTAAAGGACAAGTCTTCCTGGACTTCTGAAGTTTTCTTCAAACACCTTGTGCACTGTTCACGTCTACTATAATAAGATGGGAACTTCTTCAGGATGAAATCATCGAATTGTAACTTGAATATTACTCTAGAATTGTAATAGTCTCTCTTACACAAATTCTGTGTATTTGGTTAATGATTTGATGTATTTTAAAAAAATCTTGTCACTCTCTTATCGAACCCGAAAAACAACTTCTGTTTTGAGCGAACTTCTATTTTTGTGTAATGTACTACTTCAGTTGTTCTACTACTAAGAAATGTTTTTCTTTTGGAAAAACAAAAACAAGATGAACATAGCAAAAGTTCTAAAAATTGATCTGGAAAAACTTTGTATTGATGAACTTTTTCATATATTTCTCTTTCAAGCTTGAAAGGAATGAAGATGAGCTTTATATTAGCTCTAAGGCATTCTGATACAATTTTGTAAAATAACCGAAAGATAAAGGCATAATCTGAAGAGTAAAAACTAGACTAGTACAAGCATTTCCTCATTTGCCAAAACACAAAAGTAACCAATTTGTCCATAGCATAATAGAATCTGACATTTGCTTGCAATAACTCTGAAATTTGTTGACTGTAGAGGACATTTTCTGATTGCAACAGAAGTGATTGAGATGTTTTGTGATGATCTGGCCATTTCTTCATTAATTGGCTCTAATGATACCCATTTAACTTGATCTTTGTTCAGCTTCACTAATCACAAATCCTGAACTTCTCTGCATCCATTGGTACTGTTTCTACTGATTTCCCTTTTTCTTCCTACCCTCCAAGCACTTGATTCGATTTCTCAGTTCTGGACAGTAGAAATTTCCACATCTGCTTCTTTCACTTTTCCATCTTCTTTTCTGCCTTGAGCTTCATCCATCTGACCCTGAAATTTGTTACTTCGATCATGCAACCTTGAATTATGCCAAGTATTATCATCTCCAACTTCCATTTACACCTGAAGTCCTTTAGCTTACCTTTCAGCCTTCTTCTCTTCCTTGTCTTCACTATGCCATTTTCAATATTTCAGGCTGCACAAAACAATTCATTTCAACAAAATCTTATAAATTGTAAAACTTGACATTAAGTTTCTTTTTACGTTTCTTTTAGGTATATAGAATATTATTATTCTTTCAATGAAACTTCCAGAGGCTATTCTATCTTTACGTCATCTTTATTACTCTTCTTTTAACTCAACTCTGTTTTTTCTTGTTAGCTTACTGCCTGGTGATACTTGAACCAGCCGACTCGGCCAGCTGCAGTCAATAAGTCACGTTTTAGCGACCACAGAAGATCACATAAGATGTTTTACCTCCAAATCAAAAAGAAATTTCCATTATCCTAAGAATGAAATGGAAGAAACGTGTGCTACAGTGATACCTGGACGACGAATGATATACAGCCAGAGAGAGAGAGAGAGAGAGAGTGGGTTTGTACGGTCACTTATTTTTGGGTGTCGTTGATATCCTGGGAGTTGACTATCATCGGATTAATAGAAAAGTCAAAGTTTCGTGATGGGCCATGTAGATGATTGCAACTAGCACGAGAACCACGCTGCTTCTTTAATTCAACTTTTACACCTAACCAAATTTGGCGAGGACTCAGGTCTCCTTGTAACAATTTTGAAGGTGGCAATGCTCTCTTGTATGCATATGTAGAGATACGTCACAATGGTCATTAACACCTGTAACATGATACAAGACATTGCGTTATAATTATCATGAAATAATAATTAAAGAATTCAACCGATTTATCCGATTACACCGTAAAAACTTTTAAGTCGTCCAATTTTTATTTTTTTGTTCAATTTATTTCAATAACTTTTGTTGTTAAAAAATAATTTATTTATTAATTAATCTCTTAATTTTTATAAATTAATTATTTCTTATAAACTAAAATAAATAAATTAATTTCATTTAATTTTCCCGAGTTAAAACCTTGGTTTTTTTCAAGTAATGTGTTTTATCACTAAAATTTTCTCTTCCGCGGTTTTTGTACCTTAGTGAGGGCGGCCTCTTATGGCCTTGTATCTAGGATATTAACACTTTTGTGTATGAGCGATTATTAACTAATATTTTAAAAATTAAACTGAAAATTAAGTCAGTAAGATAACAAATTTAAGATTTAAAAAATTCAACTGGTATTAGACTGTCATAAAATCGACTAAATATTGAATAAAATATTATTTTTAAAATATGATTAAAAGAGATTGTTTTAATTGTCGAATAATTTAAAGTTTAATTGAAAAATAAAATTAATTTATTTATTTTAATTTATAAGAACTTATTAATTTACAAAAATTTATCGTTTAATTAATAAACTGATCGATTTTTAATAATAAAAGTTATTAAAATAAATCAAACATAAAAATTAAAAACTAAATCGAAAAAGTAAACAGTTTAATATTTTTATAGTTACATTAATCAAATTAATTGATTTTTTAATCATAACTAATAAATTTCGTTAATTATTTTTAAGGAACGTGACATTGAGTTTTTTTAGTAAGGATCAGTTGACAAAATTCTACGAATACTGTGACAAAAAAAGACAAAGTTGATTAGATCATGTCTAGGGTAAGCTTTTAGATGCAGGGTAGGTGCTGGTCCCAACCCCTTCCAATGACAAACTTGACTATTCCAATGACAAACTTGACTAGGATCTGTTTGTCTGACATACGTGTTATGCTTATCTTCAATTATTTTTATGATTCTTAGTAACGATGGTCAGTGATTAAGACAAATACCAAACACGTTAAGGTAATTTCGTAAAAATTAATTACAGAGATGTAATAAAATGAAATTAATTGTTGAAGATAAATTTAATATATAGTCAAAATTAAGCACATTTTAAATATTATTTAAAATTATATTTAACACAAAAGTAAAACTTGGAAATTGTCTAATAATTATGTATGTCGATGGGTCGGGTTGGAGTAGATGTATATTATTAGTAGATGTCAATTTTGGCCCAGTTTGGCTCGATTTTGACTTGAATTTTTCGGGCCACGACCAGCAGGCCGAGTCTGGTACATCCAGTTATATTTTTAAAAAAATTCAAAAACTACGTTTTTTCTCGGCTCGTGCCCCAAAAAACTCAAACCAAAATCAAGCCGAGTTAGGCCAAAATTGACGTCTACTAATAATATACGAGCAGAATGTGACCTTGTAAAACAATTATTATTTAGGGTAAATAAAAAGTGTTATACATTCTCCTCTCATATGGAGGCAATATGTAGCGATACAATTACACTTTTGATATAATTTCATTCTAAAAAAAAACTTTAACAAAGTCTTATGTTTATCCAATCTAACAGTATATTTGTCAAGTCTAACAAATTATATTTATCCTTGTATATTTATCCAGTCTAATAAATTATATTTATCCTTATATATTATCTAAATCAACAAATCACAAAAGGTCTGGTGAGTACCCCATAGCTATCATAATAGATCCGAACACTTGCCCACATCTGCACTCTATCTCAAGTTGGAGCACAAATATCAAACATGCCTAGCTTATCAATCACATTACAAAACTACCTTTGTAAGTACATCAACAAATTGATCTTTGGACTTGATATACAAAAACTAAATAATCTTTTGATCTAACTTTTCCTTAATAAAATATCTGTCAATTTCAATATGTTTGGTACGAACATGATTATGTGCAATCTCAATTGCGACCTTATTATCACATTAAAGATTAATAGGTTTTGTATTCTCAATCCCCAAATATGATAAAGCATGCTTAATCCATAATAATTCACATATTTCATAAGCCATACCTCAAAATTCAATTTCTACACTTGACCTTGCAACAACCTTTTTGCTATACAATGATTTTTTAAACTTACAAACTTTATTTATATTTGATGAACTAAGCTTCACATCTGGTGGCAGCTTTATGTATACCTCTTCTTCTGGATCCCCATTCAAGAATGCATTTTTTTTGTTGAGGAGTTTGAAATTTTAAAACCCGAGATGGCGATCTATTAATGAGATAAACTGCAAATTGTATTTCCTCTCCCCAAAAAAACGTGGGATGTTCATCCCAAAGAGAGAAGCACGAACCACCTTTAATATTTGTCTATTCCTCCTTTTCACTAAGCCAGTTTGTTGTGGAGTATAACTGCATGAAGTTTGCTGCTGAATTCCAAGCTAATTCAAAAAATTTCCATGAGTAGCATCCAAAAATTCCATGGCAATATTAGTTTGCTACACCTAAATTGGTTTCTGTTATTGAGTGCTCATCATGTTTCAAAATTCTCGAAATGCAACACAAACATCACTTTTTTTCGTAAGTAGTGATATACAAGTTATATGTGTACATTTATCAATGAATGTAACAAAATATTGAACCTTAGACAACGAAGGAATTTTTGCAAATCCTATATATCTAAATGTATAACTACAAAATGGCTCAAAACTTTTATTTAAACTAGGCAAATAAGGAACATAATGGCTTTTTGCAAGTTCACAAACATCATAATAAAAATCTGAATCACTTAAGTTTGAAAAAAGATGTAGTTGTAATTTTATAAGATATCAAAAAAAAGATGACCCAACTGTTGGTACCATAACCAAACACTTGCTCGGTTTTTTTTTCTTGACTATTAATCTGACATGCATGATTGAAGTTTTGTCCTCCATTCTCTATTAATTCCAAGTAATACAGTTTGCCTCGTTTAACACTATAACCAAGAGTCTTTTGGGTCAGAATATCCTGAAAACCATAGTAATACGTCTAACAAAAAAGAGATTTTACTCAAGGGGTGACACGACTTAAAACTGAATTTTGTGTAACAGAATTAAACAAGATAACAGATCCTTCCCTAATAATGGAGCATATACTACCATCATTTGTGGAAACAATGGATTCAGGGGATGGACTGATAGAATACAATAGGCTAGAATCTATAACATGTGATCAGATGCACCTGTATCAACAATCTATATTTTTTCTAGAAATTGTAGAGGAAGCATTTTCTTTACCTACAATACTTGAATAAGCAATATTCACAATACTTGAATGAGCAATATTTTCCATGAGTACTGACGTTTCCTCTCCATTAGATTTCACTTCATCCATAGTTGTCACCATAGCCTTTCCAATAGCCTTTTTTAATGGTTTTTTTAAATCCCACCAGTTAGAATAGCCAATAATTTTGTAACAACGTTGTTTCTGGTGACCTTTTTCATCACAATGATCACACACAAAATTGTTAGAATTTCCATAGGGTTAATTTTTCTGATTCTTTTTAGAGCCAAATGGCGATCCTCGTCGGTTTTGATTAGCCAGCAACACTGAGTTTTTACCGATTAAGTAAGATCCTCCCATTGTTTGTCTTTGTTATTACTCTCTCCTCACATATGCACATGTGCTTTCTAAGTCAAGTTTTGGTCTTTGTGTAAGATCTCTCCCGGAACCTGATCAAATTCAAAGTCAAGTCACATAGGAAAATATGAACTATTAGCCTAGCCATTGCTGAATGCAATTGGACTATACCTTCAATAGTCCCTTCTTGGGAAAGTGAATTATAATCAATTTCCTGAAAAATAGCCACAAGTTCATTGTAGTATGTTGATAATAGGTTACCATCTTGTCTAGTTGAAAGAGATTTATGATTTAATTCAAAGAGACTGGTTTCATCAGATCCATCATAGAAAGTTTTTGACATCGCCTCTCATATTTCTCTGGCAGTAGGAAGACGAAATAAATTGTTGCATCAGTGACAGACATATTAAATCAATAAGCCAACTTTTCACTTTTTGATTTTCAGTAATCCATGTCTCAAAATTTTGGTTTTCAGGTGCAGTTTTTTTTTTTGCTAATCTAGTGAGATATCTAGCCTTATTGTGTGCTCCTATTCGCATCTCTAAAAGTAGAGACCATAATGAGTGATTGGTCTCATCAAGTATAATACTTGATAGAAAAGCGTAATGGTCTTGTTGAATGATAATTGTTTGCGTTGGTGGGTTATTAGTTGTTGCTAGAACAAGAGATCCCCTATAGTCCATTTGGTTTTTTAAGTATAGGTTTCAAAGGCTTTGGTAGGTATACAATCGGAGGGCTAACAACAGAGGACTGAGACACGTGTTATGCTAGTTTGAAGGAGTGTTGATATGTTGCAACCCTATTGTGATATTGTGCAATGAAGTGGGATGTTGGAGCTTTATGAAAAACAAATGCAAATAGAAGCAGGTGGCGATAGCCACTACTTGGCTATTGTGTTTCTGCGATTGGAGAAATTGGCGGCGTGAAGTTGCATAGTAGCCACAGCTTGGCTATTATGTTAAAGCAACGGGAGAAATTGGAAGCATGAAGTTGCTTGGTTGCCAGCTGGTAGATGAACAAGCGGTGTTGTGTTGCTTGGGTAGCAACTGGACTACCTTGAACAGCAGTGACAACAACATGGTTTGTTATTTTCTGGTTCGACGTTACGTGATACTATATACGTTTGGAGGTTACGTAACGACGCGACATTGTTTTACATAGAGCTCTCCTAGTTTGTATGACTCTACGTTGTTTTATGATTTTAAATAAACGAACAACACGCTCTTAAAAAGTGAAGCAAAAATTCGACATTGCTCTGATACTATGTTGTTTTACGGTAAACAAAAATTACAATGCGTTCTTCTCTCGTATAAAGGCAATATATGGAGATACAAGGGCTAGAAATTTAAGATAGGAGGGTTCAAATATTTAAATTTTTAAATTTTGGAGGCTCAGTACACCACTAACCTTTAAATAACTCCGTTTAAATATATATATATATATATTAAAAATAAAAAATATTTAATTTTTTCATAACTTGGAGGTCAGTGGCCCACTGGGCCCCATCTCCCTCTTATGGATACAATTGTACTTTGGATATAATTATATTCTATGAAAAATTCTAACAAACTCCCGTGTTTATTCAATCTAACATATTATATTTATCACTGTATATTTATCCAGTCTAAAAAATTATATTTATCCTTATATATTTATCCAGACTAACAAATTATATTTATTCTTGTATATTATCCACATTAACAAATCATATCCACATTATTGATGTTGGACAATAATCTTATATTGGATGAGAAAGTTTGTGAAATAAAAATAAATCAATGTTAATATGATATTTGTCTATATTTGTAAAGATTTAGAAATTATGCCAAAAGTATGGGCTATTTATTTAATTTTAAAAGATTTATTTTTAAAATTTATTAAATTATTTTTAATTTGATCGTAATAAAAGAAGAATATTCTTTTCTTTTAAAATTTTCATTTTTAAAATTTTTTATGTTTATTAAAAACTATACTATTAATATTATTTGCAGAGATTATTAAGAAAATAATTTGAAAATTTTTCTCATTTATAGTGAAATTTTCTTCTTTATTCTTAAATAAAAACTTAAAATAACTTGTAGCGATTAAAATATTAATTATATTGTAATTAATTATAATATAATTAATTAATTAATAATATAATTTTAATTATTAATATCGTAATCAATTAATTAAATTTAACTAATTAGTATTAAAAATATTTTTTTAAAAAAGTTACTATTAAAAAATGAGATATATCCCTCTGCTAAATAGACGGTACAGAGATTTCTTTATCCCTGTAATAATAATCACCAACTACCCATTAACTTTTCTTTCTTTACCTATCACTCCCTTCCTAAGGCTGTCAGTGTCAACCAATCATCCTCTAATTAGTCATAGGTGACAGTCATTGGATTCCCTCGTTGCCGAGAAGGAAAGGTGCTGTCACTCTGGCTTATGGTAGGACTTATCATATCCTCGTAAAAAACAGGCACATATATAGAAGTGGCCATCAACCAAGCATCCTCTAAGTAGATTGTTGGTGATATCCATTAGATTCCCTCGTTGCCAAGAAGGAAAGATGCTGTCTCTCTCGCCTACGGTAGAACTTATCATATCTTCAAAAAAAAAAAAAAACAGGCGCATATATAATAACAAGATTTTTTTGTCCAGTTTTATGGTATTTTATTGTGTCCAATAAATCTCAGTAATTTATTTATACGGATCCCGCGTGAACTTCACATAAATAAACATAAAGTTCATATAAATAAATGGCTGAGATTTACGAAAATCGAGACTCCATATATAAAAGTGGTATAGCCATAACATCCGAGTTCTTTGGTGTGCATCCTGATTAAAAGAAAAGACGGGGCCAACCGCGTGATAGTGGTTAAGAAGGGGAAAAAAATTTATGACTTTTCCTTTTCTTTTTTGGCCTTTTCCTTTGGGAAGGTGCTGTCGCCTGTCTGTGTTTTGCACGCCATTGACGCTTTTCAGTCTGATTGATGCTGATTGGAGAGGACGGAGTGGTTGTATGCGGGGTTTATAAGGACACATCACATGCGCACTTATGGCAGTAATATGCAATATTTTTAAAATTGGAGCGGCAATTAATCGGTAAAATAGGACTTACAGAATTATTATAAAATTAATTAAATATTAAATAAAATTAAAATTTTAAAATATAATTAAAAGATACTATTTTATCTATTAAATAATTTAAAATTAAATTAAAAAATTATTAAATAAAATTTATTTATTTATAAAAATTAATTCATTAATAACTAAATATATTAAGATTTATTAAAATAAATTAAATATAAAAAGTAAAAATAAACTATTTAATTTTTATAATTAAATCAGTTAAATTAATTGAGTTTTTTAACAGTGCAGTTTGTACATGGCTATGATACCTAATAGTACGGCTATATGACGCATCTGATCATTTCAGACATCCTTTTAAGAGAAAAATAATGTATCACAATAGTGAACTAGGTAGTAATCCTCAAAATATCTTTCCAGACCTCTTGGGAGGAGAACCTTTTTTTAATTTGCTTTTAGAGAAAATTAAACGGAGAAGAATATTACAAATTACAAGAATAATTTAAGGAGGCTAGTAATCTCAACTATATTTTCTAGAAGAATCGGGAAATACCTTAAAAGTGTATTAACAAAAGTGGCAACCTTTAAATGAAAATTTACAGTAAAATTAGCGAATAAGTTGGCACATTAATTTTTTTCTTATAAATATGGCAAAGTAAAATTATCTCATTGTAATTGAATAATTTTGATGCCTATGGTTATAAGATTGAGGGTTACGTTTAGTAGGAAAACCTTTTTCTAATTTGCTCTCGGATAATAATATAACTTTATTTTTAGGGGAAAACAAACATTACAAATTACATGTGAACACAGCGATGACTCCTGAAGCATCTTGTAAGAGGAGAGGTAAGCAGCCCCTAAGCGGAAGATCCAAAATGGTGACTCCTGAAGCATCTTGTAAGAGGAGAGGTAAGCAACCCCTAAGCGGAAGATCCAAAATGGTAAACCCGACATCGGACTGTGCTGCAAAATTTGCAAACCAATCCGCACACTGATTACGTTCGAGAGGTAAGCAGCCCCTAAACGGAAGATCCAAAATGGTGAACCTGACATCGGACTGTGCTGCAAAATTTGCAAACCAGTCCGCACACTGATTACATTTTTAATTTGCTTTTGGGAGAATAATGAAACTAGGAGTGTGACGTCACATAATCACCGGCAAAGGGACGAGTTGCAACTTGCAACCCGGACTTCTCCACTCGTGGGAGTGGTATCACCGGGAATTTGTCGCTTATGGCGATAATGCGATCTAATATGTTTTATGTCCTTCCACAGTTGGCTCAACACTAGAAACTCCATTAACTGCAGAACCCATCCATACATACACATCAACTTATACAGTAAGGTGTTTCTCAAAAAAGCTTATACAGTAAGGTTAATATACGAAACGACAAACCAACTACAAGTAAAACCAAGTGTTCTCAAGAACTAAGGTGCTTTCAGTTTCACGTGTTCGCCAACCGCAAAGTTTCTTCACTTACTATTAGAACACCTAATTAATTACACCCTTTTTAGTATACAACCAACATTACATCTAATCAAACTCAAACTCGGTTCTAATTCTGAAAGAGATATCAGTGATCATGATTAAGGCTCCCCGGATTAGACCTAACTATTTTGAAGATTTGGTCAAGGTGGTGGGCGGTCTCCGCCGGATGAGCCTCCACTCTAGGTCTATCTGGCAACACCCACCGGCCTTCTCCGTCCCTCACCATCCCTTTGTTCTCGTCTTGTCGCCAGTTTGGTGGCACACCATAATC
>JANKOD010000008.1:19459714-19472457 GCA_026284645.1 Erythroxylum acuminatum | reverse complement strand
AAGCCATTACTGTGAGGTCCCGGCCTTTTGTTTCCTGCTTAACACGTCCAGACTATGTAGTTCGTTTAGAGACAGGGATGTAGGCAGAGAGAGCTGGTTTTCCTCTGGCTAGAGAAAATCAGTAAGAAACAGTGGGAAGCAGAGGTTTTGCTTTGGCAATTGATTGACTTGAGCGTCGTTTTGGTAAATTTGCAGACGAAAATTGTGGTAATGAAGGGTGACAAATTTGACAGGAATGATAATGGGCACGACCTCTAATGAAAACCGAAGATATCGGTGGTCTGGTGCCACAACCGTGATGCTTTCCTTTTCTGAAATCAGTTAGCACTAAAAAAGAGAGAGAGCTAGACGTGGCTTTTGATGTGTAATAAGGAAGAGAATTCGTAAGTGCTTCGGGAAGCCTTGTTGAGCACCAAAGGGGAAGACACCTAACCTTATTTCCAGGAATAGCTTAATAGAGCCCACACGGGTTGCCTCAGTGGTTCTCTCACAGGGTAAGTTAATCCAAGGTCTTAGGATCGACTCTCGACAACGGGAGGAATGGACCGCTCTGTGAGGAGACTGTTGGGGATCAGACCGTGATGCACTCCTCCGTCGGTGGTCAGGCCCGCGACCGGAGGCCCTTAAAGTTGGGGATAACCTTTTAGTCCAAGGAATAGCTTAATAGAGATGTAGCTAAGTGGAAGTACCTGAAGATGCCATTGAGACAACACAAGCACAGTAAGGGTCGTGTTCCAACAAAACGACGATGAACTTATATAAGGATCATAGTCACCTTAGGCTCAAAATTCACGACTACCTAGCTAGATTACCATATATGAAGAACACTAATAAGGGTACGAGTTGCTTCTTTTTCTGCTTATGTTCTTTTTGCTAAAATCAACTAGCTTGGAAATAAATTTAATTTATAATTTTACTGGTTTTTGTTTTAGGGAGTATCTATTTTTTTAATTAAAATTTAATTTAATTGAGTTGGAGTAATTTTTTTTTTAGATGAGAAAGGGAAAGTACTGTGCTAAAGCTACCTGCGGTGAAGTTGGAGTAATTTAAAAATTAAGATACTTCTATTATTGAGAGTTGTCAACATAGTATATTCGTACGGAAGTGTCATTCTTAATATCGCCTCTTATCCTAGTTTAATAATGGAAGTGTCATTCTTATTATTGATTCTTATCCAAATTGGATGAACTCGAAACTATTGTTTGATTTAAAGTTGGTTCGGACCAAATTAATTTTAATCCCTTTGCTAACATCTACAAGCATGAAAATAATTTAGAGCAAGGATAGCAAATATTACCTTAATTTTAAGTTTAAATTATCAGGAAAAAAAACAAAATATGTTACTTTAGTAAATGTATTAGTACTGAAAAAAATTATTGCCTAACGAATCTTGTAACTTAGTAGCATTTTGCTTTTGTAAAACTTTAGATTAGGTTTCTTTTCCTTTCTTTTGTTGAGGAGTCCAGGATTGAAGCTGTTAGAATTCTCTGTCTCCTACCCTATTCTCTATCTTGTCTTATTAAATTTCAGTTATTTATTTATAAATTTCATTCAATAGAACAAAATAGGGACAAATAATGGGGACTAAAAGCACTAGGAAAAAACTATCAATTAAAAGATGTTTAATTTTATGAAGTAGAAAAGTCAAGGGCAGTACGTTATAATTATGTTTTTCTGCCTTTTGAATTTTTATTTTATTTTTCTTTTAAATAAAAATAAAAAGTTCAATGCAATTAGTAATAAAAAGTTCAATGCAATGATATTTAATTACTGATGATAATTACTATTTTATTAAAATAAATAATTTAAAAATTAACTTGTTAATTTATTTTGAATATATTTTAATTAAATCAAATTTATTTGAAATTTATATATTTTGAAGATATTTTAAATTTAATTAAATTTATTAATAATTATTAAATTTAATTTATTTAACTTAATTAAAAATAAATAAAATAAAATAATTCATATTTTTATTAAGAATCAATATATTAAATATTAATTGAAAAAATAGAAGCAAAAAAAAACTGCTTTTTATACTTTTCATAATTTTTGAAAAATCGAAAGAAACTAAAATAAAAACAGAAATAAAAAATTAAACAAATATTTTTTTACACTGAATTTAGGTTAAGTTTCTAAAAGTAAATGTTACATGATTTTTGGTATTTTTTTTCAGTTTTTAAAACATTATATTTTATGATATTTATATGAAGACTATTAAATATATAACTATATAAAAAAGTGATGATAGTGCTTGCCATCATTTGTCCTTTGCACCACGCATAGTTGGAGTCCCATGTGATGAATCGACAGCAGACTTTATGACTTCCACTACTACGGTATGTGGTTACAATTCTTATGGGAAGAAAAACCCACGGGTTGAATCGTGCGTTATCTTATAATTAGTCAGATACACCTCACGTGATGTACTTTTGGAGAATATCATTCACCACAAACTGACTAGACTTGTGAATCACATGTTTAAATCAACAATAAAAGCTCAATTCTGTATAATTTTCTAACAACTGCTACATAGACTTTTAAATACATATCCTCAAAAAATCGCGTCAGCTTTTAAAATTTGGTATATAAGGTATTATTCAGTATAAAATAAAGTGAACCGGTGTAAATTTTAAATTTAAAGGACTTTTACTTAAAAAAATGTATTAATAAATATATAAAATTAATTAAATTAACTTTACACAACAACTTAAACAATTATGATCAAACGGTTATTTATTAATAATCAAGATAAAGAGTATTATATATAAAAAAAACAGTAAGGTATTCACGAGGCAACGATAAACTTCTATAAGGATTAGAGTCACCGTCGGTACAAAATTCATGATTACATATAATCGCATGAGTTAGAGTAAAGATAGTAATATTCAAAGTCTCTTCCCTTAATTTAAGTTTAAATGGTCAAATAAACAACATTTATTTATTTTCGTCGAACCAAAGCGTAAGAGTATTGGGAAAAAAAAAAGTGGTGTTGTCGAATGAATAGTTTAGTAGCTTTTGCCTTTTGCTCACTCACTTTGCAAAACTTTGAGTTGAGTTGATCTAATCCCTGGAATATCTATGAAACTTTCTCGTAATTTTTGCTTTTTCCGAAAATAAGATTTTTTTTCTCTAAAATGATTAATACATAAATTATAATAAAGCATGAATCGAAATTTGTACCTTATTCCAAAGCTTGATTCTTATCTTGTCGTATTCTTTAAATCGTTTATGAAATCGATTCATTTCAACCACCATAGCCACACAAGTGTCCGACCTCTAATGGTGTCTACAAAATGAAATAAGAGAATTCTGTAACTGTTACAGAGAGGGTTAAGCAAGAAGTATTAGCTCTATTAGAGCTTAGGCCTAATTTCAATTAAATTATTAAAATGTCCAAAATATATTATAAAAAATTTCAATTAAAATTTAATTAGAATTACAAATAATTCTAATTAAATACCAATTATTCCCAAACAAGATCTAATATCTTATATTGATCTTTATTTATTAAATATCTCACATTTAATCATAAAGTTTCTCAAACTTTACAATCAAGTCCAACTTGATTAAACTAACTTTGTTCTCTTCAACCCATTCTTTATGTAAGACCCATTAGGTTCCCAAATATGTTGACAATAATTATAAATTATAATTATAATTCATAATTAGAATTAGATAAATTAAAACTCCTTTCAATTTATCTTTAATTCTCCAATTAAACAATTTAGAATCATAGATCAAGATTGGTGTCTAGCAACACATCATGACCACCTAAATATTTAGGAATGTTAAAGTAGTTTTGACTAACCTTTCAGTGCATAATTTTTCTGTATAATTCAATCTATTCATTATACAATTTTTCGATTAGACATAGAGTATAAAATTAATGTATACTCTATATTGAGTCTAATTATATTAGTTCTTTGCCATTAGCTATCAATTCAATTGATGTAATTTGTGAACTATTTACAAAATTTCATTTTACCTTTGCCAAAAATTTCTCGAATCAATACTAATCGAAAACAGCGGAACATTCTCCATAATTACTTTAAGGTGATGACTCATATCTTTATTATACAACTACCTCCATAGAGTTCATGCTACATCCAATAACTATTAATTGATCGACCCATGATTAAATAGATCATGAGTAATATCAAAACATAATAATTTCTATATAAGATAACTTTGGAGACTTCAAGTAAAAGGATTATTTATACAATCATTACAATGAGAATTCCATAGACATACAAGTAATGCTCTAAATGGATTTCTCATATCAGGTTTATTCAGTGAACTTGTTATCTAACAAGCACTTACATGTTTATTTAAGTATCTCTATAATTTAACCTATAAGATTGACTACTTCCTTTATAAGGAAAAATAAAACGTGTACTATTCTTTTTACATTCTATTAATGTCCATTCTTAATTTTAACATCCCGTTCCCACACTAAAGGTTAGAACCCTAGATTTTTGTAATTTAGGAAATAACAATGAGAGATTAGAAAAATGTATTTCATGCACATGCATAATGTTAGCATACACACATGTGAATTTGAATTTTTGTACATATCAAAATGACTGTACATGCATTCATTGACAATTGTCGGGTATAATTGATATGCAAATGTGATTATAATAGGAATTGTGAATTATTTGTACTGAAAATTGATTTTTGAGAGTATAAGCATTAATTTAGAATTTTCGGTGAAATATGAAAATTTTCTGAAATTTAAGGGTATTTTTGGACTAGAAAAATGACAAGTGGCAGAACATTTGATGAATAGTAGTAGAAATAAAAGTCGAATGACAATGGAAATTTTTATATGTGACATTGGGATTTAATGACATATGTCATTGAAAATTGAGAGACCATTAGTATACAAATTGGAAAACAAATGGACTAATTATTAAGAGTTATGTAGTAGCATAATTCATAGGGTTTACACGACACATTTTATATGTGATATTTTGATCAATGAAGGACAATGAAGGTTAACGTTTTGCAGTTAATACTTCTGTTACACAGTTGCTGTTTAATGCAAAACATAAAGGTGGAACTTTCTTGTCATATGGTTTGTATAGGATGTGTCTTATCCTGAATTAGATATATACTTCTTCGTATCATGCTAAACAAGGTATAAAGGACCTGATGAATGAGAAGTCATACATGGCGTGACATAAAAGTTTAAGCCACATTTCCCTTTTCCCTTTTATTTTACTAAACTAATTAAATAAGGCCAATCTATTTATGGTTGAAAATATGAATATAATATATAAATTTATAATCAAAATATTCATTAGATGAATGAAAGTTTTAAATCCGACTGGGTTAAACTTAACACGGACGGCTCTTGTTGTGAACCATTAGTTCCTCATTCCCTTTATTTGGTTTTATCCTGGACATGAATTACTGCATTGTGGAACCACCTTGATCAGATGTTCCACTAAATAGCCACCTATACTTAATGCGACTATCGCAAATTAGATTCATAATTGATAAACCAAAGAATAACCTGATGATCTCAGTCTTCCATTTAAACCTCATACTACTGGTTTCTTCATGTCCTAAGGACCTTTACCTGAACTGGTTTGACCAGCATCAGCATGTGGAGAAGATTTGAACTTCTACCTTTGAACTTAATGGGCTTCATCTTTGTCTTCCCTAAAGTTGCTTCGAGGACTATAGGAGTAACAACTTAAGTTTCTCCACCTCAGCACCGATGGAATATCAAAGTGTTGAAGTCTCAATATCTTCACCTACTGTGAAAATAAACTATTCTTGATAAGTACTCCATTGCTCCCCTTTTCCTCTGTATACTTTATGGAGAACAATACTTTCAATAAGGCATTTGTCTCGATGCCAGATGAGGTAGTGTACCTCCGGGAGACTTTGTCAAGAAACTTCTTCGCTATATCAGTGTTCGGAAGTTCACTTTGCAGATGGTTAGGTACGGATTTCTTAATGGTCGTCAGATGTAATATGTTAGACCAATCCTAGGCTTCATAGGCTGCTCTACGAGCTATTAAGCTCATGGATGTAATTGGAGATGGCTTACCCGTCCGTATGGCCATTTGAACTACAACTATCTCCATAACCTTCAGAACATCCTCCGTCCAATTCTCCGTCTAATTCCTTATATTGAACCAGCAAGGGTTTCAATAGTAACACTGATTTGGTTGACTGAAAAAGTGACTTCTAGATCATAATCTTTAATTCAGCACTAATGTAGGACAACAGCGATACTAAAGCCATCAATAGTATCTTTCCTGAAAATCCGATCACACATATTATGAAACACCTTTGGGTTGAATACATAATATATGCAATTAGACTTCCACACATAAAAGCGATCGGAACACAAACCATTAACTCTTATGACACTACGACCTTTGGGTGAATAGAGCACTTGAGCAACAGCCATCCTCCATCTAATGCCTTTATGCACTTCTCAAAATTTTATGTAAGGCCAACACCTTTGGGCAGAATAACCAAACATAAAACCAGAGACATCCCCAACATGCAAGCAAAACAATTCAAATACTGACTTGAAAGGTCACTTTGGTGACTACATTCTTATCAGCATCTAAAAAGTCCGCCAATACAAGGGATACATCTTTATGTCATCCTCACATCTTTCATGGGCATACCATATGTGACAATGTAACTTCAATAAATGCAAAACTCCGAATGCACTATCTCATTGTCACACACACGTGCTGAAGACATTCTCCGAAAACTTCATTTGAGACCTTCTTCAACAGAAAAATCTCAGTAGAGTGACTATCGTGAGTCATCAGATATTGAACCGACCTCCTGAGACATGACAATCTCATGTATCTCCCTTATGGTAAGTTCATTGCACGAAAATTCACTCAAAAATAGCTTCAGAATGTCTTAAATCCTATTTCCGATTGATAATCGTGCAATCCCGAACATTGAAAATGAGACCCGAGACACGAGACCTTCATGCATCTCCCTCATACCTAGTCCAAAGCATGAAAATTCAATCAAAATCTGATTTAGAATACCTTAATTCCTTTTCCTGGAGCTAAACTTTAATTTATTACATATGTAATAAATCCAGAAAAATAGAAAAAGGTTACTTCATAAATTTTCCGAACCCGAAAAGTGACCCAAAACACCCCGGGGTACCTTATAGGAAATTTGAAAATTTTGTGGTTTTTTTTTTAACTGTGGGCACTGTAGATGACGTCAGCACGGCTGACGTCAGGTCCCGCATCTGCGCGCACGTCTGCACGCGCCCCACGCGCAGATTCGCATGGACTGTGCGCCGCATGCCTTGCACGCTCCGCCACGCGGCACACATCCCGTGTGGCCACGTGTCCCCTGCGTGGACGGCGCCGTTCCATGCTGGGCGCTCGCCTCGGGCTGCGTCCCCGAGTGCAGCGAACGCGCGACACCCGTCATCCAGCGGCTGGGGCCGTGTGGCGCGTGCGCAGCAGGCGCCTTCCAAGCGGGCGCGCCCTGCCCGCTATAGTGACGTCAAGCGTGTGCACTGCACACGCCCGACGGTCTCCGGCGGTCCTGACACCGGAGACGATTTTCGATGTCCTAAAACTTCATTTTTTGCTCCATTCGGCCCGTTTTTCATAGCTAACCTTATGTAAACTACTCTTATGCAATCAATCACGCAAAAAAGCTGAAAAATGAATCAAAAACAACAGAAAACCAAATGAGATGAAAAACCGAAAAACCTCCATTTCCAGCAATCCGATCACGTAACCGCTCTGATACCACATGTTAGTACATAGAGGGGACCTTATCACATACCCCAGGGTCCCGTGAAAGGATCAAAAATGAAGGTAATGCGGAATACCTGGATTTGGTTCTATCTCTGATTCCGATGCAAATTCCGAGCTCCAAACGACTCCGAATCTCTCGGGTCCTTTAGTGGAAAGTGCTCACCAGCTCTTGGGCAAGACTTTTCTACAATTTCCTTAAATCCCGAGCTTCCTTAACGGGTCAGGAACCTTATGCTCGAGAATCCTCTTATTCTTGTATTCTGAGTAATTGCAGGAGACCTTACCTTTATATAGCTTCCATATTGGGCTTCCCCATCACAAGGCCGATATGGACCCGGTCCATACTGATCGGGACCCATTTTTCACCCAGACTTCGACCCCTTGAACTAGATCATTTATTGGGTCACTTTAATATCTTTTATCTGGATCAAATGGCGTAGCTTAACCGGTAATTTACTTTAAAACCAAATTGCAATTATGTTAGTCCGACTTTATGAGACATTGACAAAATTGCCCCTAAGGACAAAAATGTCTAACAGTTTCATGATAGAAAGATAAAACGACTTTGTGAAAAAAAAGATATTGTACGCATTTTGTCATGTCAAATGTGGCGGAATTCTGTCAAACAGATGAAAAATAATGATGAGATTGTATATATATGATTGACATGTAGCATTTGGCAAAACAATAAAAGCTTTTAATCATATGTAGGAATTGTTCACTTAAACAAACCAAACTAACTCATGATTTGCGTGAGATGTGAGAATTCTATCTTCTGATCTCTAAATGCCTCTACAGTTGGGGCATTGCATCAGTATTGCAGGTTAGGGTTGTTGGGTTATTGGTATTTGAAAATTAAACAATTCAAGTTGAGCAATAGTTTATAAGTCAGAAGAGAGTTGTGTGATAAAATAAGGATTTAAGCTTTCCAATTCAAGAAATGTTCAAATTCATTGAAGACTTGTGTTATGATCTTATTGAGAATAAAGTGTTGGGTGGAGTACAAGTGTTGGTCTGCGATGGAGATGTTTTATATGTGTTGTGGTGTAGGAATAATTTAATATGCTTCATTATAATATAATGATCAAGTTTCTTCATCATTTGTTCCATCTTCTCTGTTTGAGTGCAGCTTTGAGACAATGTTATGGAGTATAATATTTTGATTTATAGTTCTTCGTACCTTCATATGTTGTATCTTTACTTTAAATTTGAATGTGAATATATTTTGGTGTTGCATCTGTCGGTCAAGTAGTGTTCAATTGATTACATATTAATCAATATTTGATAATTGGTCTGAGCATGAAAGTTGAATTTGTGAATGCTTGGGATGCTACATGGTTGCAAAGCATTGTGATGCCTTTGCTTCTGCAGATCGAAAGGATAATTGCTACTGGTAACGAGAATATTGGGTTATTACACAACAATAACGTTGTTATAAAATAGTCTAATTGTGTATTGTCTTTATTGAATTTTAATGATTGTGAAGGAAGTTGGTTGACAACAAATAATCTAAGATAGCATGCCTTGTTTTTGATGAAATCATTTATTAATATCGAACCATAGATTTATGCACTTCATAAAGCATGTTGTCGATTTTGCCGTATATTGTTTCCACCTTTGCTTTCTCTAATGTTTTAGTATAATGGACAACAACTTCACACTTAAGGACATGGTCAATGATTTTTCTTATTTGTAGATTTCATGCAAGTTGGACGATAAAGAAATATGATGAATAGGTTGGGAGATTTATGACAGTACTTAGTCTTAAATGGCGTGTTCTTTTTTTTTCTTTAGTTTTTTACCATTTGCATGGAATGAGACTAATCAAATCCACTTCTTTATACTTGCAACTTGCAATACCATATGTTTATAGTGAGTCCATAGTCAAATTTAGATTGTTAATATTATATAAATTGGGTTGCTTTTCAACTATACAAAAAACTCCAATGTAGGTCCAACCAAATTCTATTGTCCTCATTATATTGTACTGACTCTTAATGTAATCAACTTGAATAGTTAAAAATCTTTATGACTTTGTATTTTACCTTCCAATGATGCCTACCATTTATTCTTTGAGTTATCTCTCCAAAATATTTTGTTGAATTGTGAATGTTAAATAAGGATTCTTGTGGATGGGTGAATAAGTGAATAGCTCCTTTTTGTCATGTGAGTTCATGTTTTAAGACTGCTTGACTGATTAGGAGAACTAAAAGTATTAATATAATTTTGTGGCGACTACTTAAAGATATGGACGCGACGTCTTCAACTAATACTATATTAAATTCAAATAATAATTATCTGGTGTGTTATTGTCATTTAAGAGCTCTGTTAAGAACTTCATGAAGTAATAATAACCCAAGAAGAAGATTTTATGGATGCCCAAAATATCCTGTAAGTTTATGTTTCGATAAGGTAAAATTGTTTGTATATATGTTTAATGTTTTTCTTTTTTAAGTATTAATTATCTTTCAGATTGAAAGATGTAATTTTTTTAAGTGGTACCACGACAAATTTAGCAAGAGAGTTGTTGAAGTAATTTATAAACTGAAGAAAGAAGTAGGTATGATGAAGAAGAAGGCTCAACGAACCACAATTAAATCATGTTCAACGTTGAAAGTTAAGGAACACATAATGTTAATTAAAGAAGACATTGTTTTGTTGACAAAAGAGAAAAATAAGCTTAAATTTGTTTTAGTGATTATCATAATAAGGTTTTTATACTTATGGTGAGTGTTATAATGTGGTTTGTTGTGGGAAACTTGAACTAAATTTTAGTATTTTGTTTAAAACTTAAATGATAAAGAATGAAAAATCCTCATGTCAACTAAGTTATAATATATTGTGCATTGTATTTTGTCTTTATTGTTTTGTTATTCATGAAATTGCCTTATGATGCCTAATTAATAGTTGAAAAAATTATCAACAAGTATATACAAAAGTGATTATATTACGATAAACAATTGGAGGGTATATACAAAAGTGATTAAATAACAATAAACAATTGGAGCAGTATATACAAAAGTAGTTATATAAGAATAATTAATTGGAGCAGCATATACAAAAGTGATTATATAACAATAAATAATTGGAGCAGCATATGCATAAGTGATTATATCATAGTCTGTCTATACACAAAAGTGATTGGATATATCTGTCCATATACAAAAGTGATTTGATGTATTAACTAAAGTTTCAATAACACATACAATATTAATGTAAAGTTTGTGAATTAACCATTTTACTTCCTTTATTTGCACTTGATTGAGAAGGGTGATCATGTATTGGTTGATTCATTGATGATCTCCTCCTCATTGCTTTAGTTTGTAATTGTTGAGAAGTTATAATAGGTTGTCCTTTGAACCTTAGACCTCTTGGTTCGAAAGACAACTTGAATGAATATGGATTAACTTCTCTAAACTTTTCTTTACTATTATGCAAAGAGCTACCAACCTACAAACAAACATGTCGTTAACATTATTCATTTGTAAAAGTAATCTTGAATGTCATTAATAGTCATATACTTACAATATTGCTTTCTTGACTTGCTACAACAACATGTTCAGCATGTGAAGAGATCTCAAATATGAATTAATAAATATGAATAAAAGAATTTCATAAATGATCATTAGATATATAAAGAATGCATAGTAATCAAAGAATGTTTTACACTTTTGGAGATTGCTGAGCAGGTTGAGATTTGCCTTGAATCTTACAATTTTTGGCATTTTAGCGAGAATGGCCACATTTTCTACATATTTATATTTGATCATTTTGAGTAAATTTGTTTGGAATTTTCAACTTAATAGGCTCATTTATTCCTCTCCTTCTAGCTATTTTTGGTCTTCCTAACATACCTCTTTTAGGTGGGGGTTTATTAGTTCTGCATCAATAGGTGGCTAGAAAATTTGACCTCGAATAGGTTGCAACACATGCTCATACAATGCTAGGAATTTGGATTTCTTCTAGCAATCATCCACAAATGGCTCTGACCATTGCTTGGAATGGTGAATAATGCCTATAGCATGCTTGCAAAGATATCCATAAAGCTCTCATGCTCAACTATATGAGTGGTGTCTACCAATCCTTACAATTTGCTTGTCATCACCTTGGAAACTTCATATGCTCCATTATCATTCGAAACTATTCTCCACTACATTTCATCTTTCATATTCTTCTCCAATTTCTTCATAATCCTGGGTGCAACATCAGACTTCCAACCATGCACACATTCTCTTTTATTTGCATGCCTCTTTATCATTATGATTCTAATGGTTTCAAGCATGCTGATAACTTGGTTATCTTTTACCGATAAGATCCATCCATTAAATGTTTCACTTGTATTGTTGTAGACAACCGGGCATCCTAATTCAAAGGATTAGTAACATCTTTCCCATCTCTCCTTAGGATATTCGAGCAATGATGATACATCCATGTTTGATTTTACCTAATCTTTCCAACTGCTCAATAAAATCTTCAGCATACGTTGACCAAGCACAATTCTAAAATTGCTTTCACAAATCATTCCCTTCCAATTCATATGCCAATTAAGGTATATATGCCTAGCGTGGATTTGATGAGTGGCACATGGTAATGTCTCTTCCACTACTAATGTGAGCACGACCATAGTACTTTGTAAGAGATATGGAACCAAAGATAAACTAGTAATGTCGGAGGGACCAAAAATAAGATTAAGAGCTAAGAAGTTCAAAGAAGTGCTACAATCCTACGTGGGCCGAATTGTAGATGGCATGGAATTTGAAGAGACAATGAGGGTCGATGGCATCATAACTAATCAAGTTAGGCGGAATATGCAAGAAGACTTTCATTCTTATTTAATTATTTATTTTTGTGTTAGAAGCGTAACTTTCGGCAATCCACTACTTGTGTCTTAGGCTTGTTTAAATTTTTAGGTTTAATGGGTTGTAATTTAGAAATATTAGTTTAGGCTTTAATTATTTTGGTGAAAGGCTC
>JANKOD010000008.1:19442558-19455684 GCA_026284645.1 Erythroxylum acuminatum | reverse complement strand
TATAAAATTTTGTTATAATTAAAATTTTACCCCATTAAAAATACAATTTTGTCCTCATTAAAATTTTGTTCCCACTTACAAAATTTTCTGAATTCGCCCCTAAAAAGCGGCATGAATAAAGAACCAAAGTAGGACTCTTAACTTCGCAATTATCGACGAACTCTACATGGTCATGTTATTATAATGTTAATCCTTGTCTTCCCCGGGGAGTTTTACATGTCTCACTGTTACATGTTATTCTAATGTAAGATACCACCATCTTGTAGATTTGGTTCATCTACCTTGGAAACTTCTAAGCACCCCCATGACTGAAGGTTTGGTCAATTCACCAGAAAAACAGCTCTACTTCTCTGGCCCAGGACATTTCTAATGTTTTATAGGTTCAAGATAAAGTAAAAAGAATCAACAATATACAAATATGTAAATTTTAAGTTTTAAAATTTTTTATTCATTAAATTTATAAATAAGTGACCAAATTAAGAGGGAGAATTTTGAAGCAACCGATAAAAGTTGCTTCCTTGTGACTACAGATTCGAACCACGGAAATAACCTCTTTGTTATTTTTACAAAGAGAAGGTTGCGAACATCAATGACTCTCCTCCAACCCTTACAAAGTGGAAAGTATTGTGCACTGGGTAATGTAATTTTTAGAAAGAGAGCCTTGGAGCAAATGATAAAAGTTACTTATTTGTGATCAAGATGTTATAGGTTCGAATCATGAAAACAACCTCTTCGTAAAAATACAAGGGGAAGGTTGCGTACGTCGATGTACCTCCTTAAATTCTCGCAAAGCAAAGAACCTTATGCACTGTAGCAGTAACCAAACAACAATATCAGATTACAAAATACCAAGAGAATTGTACTAATAAGTACCCAAATGATCATGAAAAATAATTTCTTCACACATTTCTATATGTAAAATCATTAATAATAGTATCAAGATCAATATTGTCCAACATATCTTTTTTTTATACATAAAATAGTTAAACTATACAACTTTTCATGTGACATTGATGACCTTAAGTAGGTTTTCAATAATCTTAAATTTGAAAAACTTCTATCAACAAATACAACAGTCACAATTACAGTCAAATGAATTCGATAAGCAATTGAAATATTTGGATAATAATCTGCAACTTTAACAAATTGAAGAATTTCAACTGATGACATTAACTCATTTACATCAATTTTAATTCTAAAAAATGATTATCTAAATCCACATTTGACACATGAAAAAGTAGTTATAAAATTAGTGTAACATTATCTTAATTCATTATTATCTAATGACCTCAACTTATTTGAATAAAATAAGAATCCAAAAATAGTTTCAAATATCATTAATTGTTCAAATATATTCTCTAACGAAGTAGTTGTCATATCTGCAACAGTCAGAAAGTACCTAACTCTAAAGGAATTATCAGCCGATTTTATTTCTCTATCATAATTATTTTCATCAAATCTTCACTATCGATATATTTAAACATTTTTAGATTATAAAATGTAAAAACATTTATTCATAAATTATCTGATATCTATTATTTTAAGAATTAATTGACAAATTAGTACATTGTAAGTTACAAATATTTAAATGTCAACTAAATTATGATTTGTGTGCAAGCCGAGGCTAACACATAAACTCTAAAATAGTTTTGCTAAATTTGGGCCTAACTTCTAGATGATCACATTTGCTAATTATTCATATAATACTCACTTGTCTTTAAATTGATAGGATCTTCTTCTCTTTTCGTACGTACTATGCTTAGGTTTATGCTTATGTGCATTACATGAGTTATTAAAATAACAGCATGTTATCACATTCACACGAAAGGAGCTCCACTCTTTCGGTTCCCTAGAGAATTTTTCAGCGTGTTATTTAGTCTGTGCTTGAGCAGAGACAACGATCATGCAAGCTTCAAAATCAGGGATGAGACGTATCATGTCTCTACCTCCCTGTTGTTCCTGATCATAACGCTACTATTTACAGAACCAAATCTTGTAGCCCGCGGAGCCCTTCGATCGTCAGAAAACAAAGACAACACTGATCCCGAAGCCCCTTTTGGGAGAATTTGATGTACGTATGGAGCTAGAAGATTAACCAGGCTTTGCATGTTTCTGGGAAATTCTTTGATTTTGTAGATGACGTGTAAATTAAGTTTTGAATGTTTGGGCTGGGGACAAGTAATTTGATGTCCAAAAGCTAAAAAGATATTACATAATAGGATATTTACATTACAATATAAAGGGGCCTTCGTAACTTTTAATTAAACGAAAAGGCAAATGTTGAAATTTTAATTATATGTTAGAATCAAATATTATTATATTAATAAAATAAATTGTTTTTAATAAAAATGCAAATATAAAATATAAAATAGGAATATAAAAATAACATTTTCTTTTATTCTCCTTGACAAGATTGCATCAGAATTGTTAGAGTGCTCAATTGATAATTAAAGTAGAATTTCCTTTTAGCTCTATTTATTAAAGCTTGAAATTTAAAATAAGAAATTTAACAACATTTTTTTTTTCAATTTCTACGAAGTCCTAAGAAACCTTTCGGTATATATAGATATCTTGGCCCCTCAGGAGATAGTCGAGTTGGTGGAGTGAAGGAAACATGGGGTCAAAAGGTTTTGTGTTCGAATTTTTCTACTTACGCTATCTCAATTGAGCCTGTCATACAGGACTTATTTAATGCGGAGTATCTGATTAGCATGATTTACAGGCTATTACGTCAATCCGGAGATTTATCCAGTGCACATTCAAAGGATAGCGATTGCGGGTTCCTCTATTTTTTAAAAATAAATAATTAAATATGTATATATATATATATATTGACTTTTCAGTTTTTACCCTTTTAATGAATAGAGAAGTTTTGATTCAATTTCGTTTCGTCAGAGTAATAAATAAATATTTTTATTAGACAGATATACATGACCATTGCGCATGTGCATATGTCATGTCAGGCCACATTAGGTGTGGCTACTGTACCACCAATTCACAAGCCAGCCATCCCTTCCACTCTTATTTGGTTCTATTCTCTATTAGTTTTAATTTTTCATATAAAAATAAAACATGTTTAGTTGTGATATTAATTATATATTAGATAAAATTTAGTTAAATAAATTTTTATCTCTTATATAATATTTATTAATAAAATTATGCTATTTTAATTTTAAAAATTAAAATTTTATTTATAAATTAATATTTATTTGAAATATATTTTAATTATTAAATTAAATTTATTTGAATATTTATATATTTTAAAATTAATTATATTTATTAATAATTATTAAATTTAATTACATATAATTTTAACTATAAAATTAAATTATTCATAATTTTTATTAATAATTAATTACTTTTTATAATTTTTATAATTTTTAAAACCGAAAAAATTTAAAATAAAACAAACAATTTTTTTACTAAATTTAAAATTAAAAACAAAAATAGCAACAAACAAATACCCTTTAATTTTCACACGATTATTATCATGACCTAAGCTTTTACGTAAATTTTGGAAAAAGGTTTCCCATTTTACGTCAGATTTTCTTGTGCCACTTGAAGTGACGAGAAAGGATCGAATAAGGCAACAAGAAGGTCAAATATGGTTTATTGTAAGGTGGGAGCCACATGAAAATATTGTCCTTAAAAATGGAAGACCGTGAGTGAGCGAACACACACAGAGTCACAGGCGTCCACCCCCACACCCTACCCCCCGTTACAGAAAAAAACAAAGAAGAATGAGCAGTGGAGCAGGCAAAGTTGTGTGCGTCACTGGAGCTTCCGGTTACATTGCTTCCTGGCTTGTTAAGCTTCTCCTCCACAGTGGCTACACCGTCAAGGCCTCCGTTCGTGACCCATGTATGTTTGCTTTCATCTTTTTCTCTCTGTCTTTCTCTCTGTCATTCTGTGTCTCTTTTGTATACACATACATGACATGCGGTTGATTCAATTTGGTATCTTTTGGTTAAAGACACGTGTCCTGCCGTTTGTTTAAGGTTTTGCATTTGTTTGATTTCTTTATTGGGTTTGCCGTCCTCACTGTCTCTCCTACAGTATAATACAATAATACTATTATTTGATGGATGATCCGGGAATCTGAGATACTGGGTTTGTGTGTGTTGTTTAGAGAGTAATGATTTTGGTATAAGTTGAATGTTTGCTACACGACAAGGATCGCAGTCAGGGAAACCAATTATCTATTCTCTTTGACCAAACCAATTACATACTGTCTTTGACGAAACCCATCTTTCCAATATTGTTATTTGTATGGAGATATAATCTTCCCATAAAAGTTGTTGCCATTGAATTGCAATTTTATCGTCTGAGGGTTCCGGAAAGACTTGTGCCTTCTACCGAAAATTTGAAACGATAGTTTGCTTCAGCTACTCGAATATAATTCTACTGGCATTTCACATTGTTTTGGCTTGTTCTTGCCATATGAAAACTATGATTTCTCTTGCATTTATGACACGAATAGCCTACAACGAGTTGAATATTTTTATAGGCACCAAAGTTACTGTTAAAATGCTATGCTAACGTTTATGGTTTTATATTTTTGTGCAGATGATCCCAAAAAAACAGAACATTTGCGAGCACTTGATGGAGCTCAAGAGAGGCTTCAATTGTTCAAAGCAAACCTCTTGGAAGAAGGATCTTTTGACTCTATTGTTGAAGGGTGTGATGGTGTTTTTCATACTGCATCTCCTTTTTATCATGACGTCAAGGACCCACAGGTTAATCTTCACACTCAATCTTTTGTAAATTTGACAATTAAACAGTGTGTTGGATCTGTTTAAGGACCTCTGCTACATATCCAGCATACTGAAAATGTTATCAGGTAGCTCATCTTTTTGTTCGTGTTAACCTATAATGTGAAACAGTGAGTAGTTTTCTCTTCCCTAGTGTAATTTTCCAATATGATTTACCAGAGAGGCGTTTATTCAAATTGAAAAAGGACTAACTCCAATTAGAATCATTATCTTGAGATTTCTTTGAAGAATTTAACAATCTACGTTCCTGTGACTGTCATTTTACTGCTTTTGTGTATCTTGATGCTTTACTCAAAACGTAAGCCAGACTTCATGTTTTGTAATGCTTCTTCTGAATAATTATCTGATCATTTCAGGCAGAATTGCTAGATCCTGCAGTGAGAGGAACACTTAATGTTCTTGCTTCATGTGCAAAATTCCCATCAATCAAAAGGATTGTTTTGACATCTTCCATTGCTGCAATTTCTTACAACGGAAAGCCTCGAACTCCAGATATAGTAGTAGACGAAACCTGGTTTTCTGAACCAAACTTCTTGACAGAATCTAAGGTGTGTAGGCAAGCATACTTATAGTATATAACTCTATAAATTCATCTTGTTTAAGTGATTCATCTCTATCCTCAGTTGTCGGTTTGGTACTGCTTTGAAGCACTTTAATGTCACCCCAATACTTTTGATATTTAATGCATCTTTAGTCTATTAAACATATTGACTTAACTGGTTTCGTGTAGTGGTACATCTTCCCCTTCAGATTTTCCCCTTCGTGTAGTGAGTTGACTACTTGCTTTTTGCTGCCATACTGATAATAAGGAAAAGAATCTATTGTTTGCAGTCAACTACAATCTTCCATTTATGGGTGATATTCCTATAATTCTTTTGTTCTTCTCTTTCTTTCCAGCTTTGGTATGCCCTGTCAAAGACTTTGGCTGAGGATGCTGCTTGGAAATTTGCAAAGGAGAAGGGTCTGGACCTGGTTACAATAAATCCTGCAATGGTGATTGGTCCCCTCTTGCAACCAACACTTAATACAAGTGCTGCTGCAATTTTACGCTTATTAAACGGTACTTGCTTATCCCAAAAATTATGAGAATCTTGTACATAAGAAACACGTATTCATCTTCTCATGTCTACTGAGTGCAGGAGCAACTGATTTTCCAAACGCAACATTTACATGGGTCAACGTGAAAGATGTTGCAAACGCACACATTCAAGCATTTGAGATTCCATCAGCTAATGGACGATATTTACTGGTTGAGAAAGTTGCACACTACTCAGAAATTGTGAATATATTGCATGAGCTTTATCCTGATCTCCAACTCCCAAAGAAGTAAGTTGTTCTGGTTTGTCTCCAGCATTGGCTGTGCCTGTACTTATGTCTTGAACAAAATATTAATCTACTCGCTTGGAAAACAATCTTGACATGCAGGTGCGCAGATGATAAGCCATACGTACCAACTTATCAAGTGTCCAAGGAAAAAGCTAAGAGCTTGGGCATTGACTTCATCCCCTTCAAAGTGAGCCTCAAGGAAACAGTGGAAAGTCTGAAGGAGAAAGGCTTTGTTACAGTCTGAGCACCTTCTGCTCTGCAAGATCTTTGTTGCCATGAATAAAAACATTGGTTGACCTATATATAATTAGAATATTATTTAGAACGATTAAGTTTGTGATTACTATATGCATAAATAAGTTTCGGAATTCACGATTTAACGTTCTTAAATCAAGTGGTAGTATTTGGAGTGATAGTTATATTTTAATTTCATGCCATTCAAAGCCTATGTTATGTTTAACAAATACCATATTCAATTTAGCAAAAAATCCTACACGATTTCCTAAAGCAACGTTTCATTTGGTGAAAATCCATACAATTCTGTGGACAGTAGTTTTCGTAGGGAAGTAGTTGTTGGACTTGTGTTGTGGCACGTGTAGTACAAAAGTTTGAATGTTTTTGCATTCCTTCAGGGTCGAAAACCATGTGTGAGATCAGTAGTAGTATCGGGGAAATGTATTTGAGACGGGATCCTCTGTCTAATATGATTTTGTCTAACTTTGTCCGATCGAAAAAATATTATTATTTCGTCTTAAATTTTACAAAATTTGTTAATCTTCTAAAATTTGTAGCTTATGAGCCTAGCTTACCCGGTCGTTGTCCTTCTCTTATTCATCTTCATTCTCACAAAATCAAAAAATTTTGGACATTCTCTTTCTTTTCAACACTAAAGAAGCCTAGATTCCTTCACTTTCACTAATCTTCAAATCCCTAGAAGACCATCGCCAATTGGAACTCCACCGTCTCATCTCTCTTTGCCCCCTTCCTACACCTTATAATACTTAGATTTCCGAATCTCATCTACATCAAAGTGTGCAACTTTTACAAACGAGTCCATTATTGAGCTAATTTCCTCACAGATGAGATGAGTCCATTATTGAGCTAAACAATTTGAGTGATGAATACATTATGTGATATTGTCTTTTATCATTCTATCACAGAAGAAGGGATGAGAGAATGATAGAGAAAATGCAAGAATGTACGGGGATATAAAATATTGATTTAAACTTTGAAATTCCTAATTGGAGATATTCTCAGTTTTGCAGGCAACTTTCAACATGAGTCAACGTTGCTGTAAAACGTCACATGATTCATATCTATTGTTTATCTTACTCAGAAGATTAATAATTTTATAAGTCAAGACTAATTAAATTCAATGATGAACATTAAATAAGGTGAACTACTCCATGGAAAACAAATTCAACTATAATAATTCAAGTTATTTAATGTTGTAGCTACTATGCGAAAGCTAACTTAAAATCATCAACAATCATCATATTAGTATTAAATAACCCTTCGGCTACTTATAATTACCTGTTAACTACGTAACTTTGTACTTGGACAATCTCATATTGATATGTCAATCTTGAATCAAGATAAGTTTAATGCATAAATCAATTTAAAGTTGAAGAAAACAACTTATTCTCATTCATATTAAGAGACTGAGACAACAGAAGTATATATTAAACCTAAGTATAAGTTTAATAGTAACAGTCTAAATAAAAGTAAAATTTTGTTATTCATACTCTTTAGTAAATTTTGTGCAGCCAACTTTTATTCAGGGAAAAGCTAGCTTCAGGCATAAAAGATTTCAGATGAAAGCTCAGAACCAAAGTTTGGAGTCCTTTCACGTTAAAGCCAAGGATGCGTAAAGCCTGAAACCCATAACAAGAAACATAGATTTAACCCAAAAGGGCATTGCTTAGTGGGAAAGTATAGTAGAGTTGATTTGTAAAATGAAGATATTCATCACCTTAAGTTGTGTTTATTAGACAAAATTGATTCCTTGTGCCAACAGTAATTCACTCCCATAATTAATTGTACTACAAAAAAAATCAACCAAGAATTTTATAATTAAAATGGCAATATCAACAAACGAATATTTCTCTCTACAGACTAGAGACGCGAGAGATAGAAATGTCATAATATATGCAAATCCACCAATGAAGCTAATTAGATGTAGAAATCGTCTTTACTAGGTGGAGTGTCGCATGTATTGCTTCCAAGAATCACTTCTATGTGGTCTGCGTTATGCGTAACCATATAAGCTCTTAACCAATAAAACAGTATAATGCTCCATAGGAAGACAAATTCATGATATGACAGAAGAAAGATCCAATAATGGGCAATATCATACATTCAAGGCTTTTAAACATTTAGAAAGCAAGCAATGCACTTCTTACAAGTTAGTGGCACTTACCCAACCCACTTGAAGATAACTTCAGGATTGTAGCTGAAGATAGAACTGCTTAATCCTTGAGGGACTGAATTGTTTATTTCAATAGCTTTTTGTAAAGTCTAGAGAAGAGTCCAGTTTTTAGGAGTTAGGTCAATTGCAAAGCAGATAAACAAAAGAAATTATGTAACCCAGAACTATATGGCAACAACAACTTTCTTTTAAGCCATCACATAATTCAAACCTATAAGGCAACCACGATACTCTTTTTAAGCTATCAACAATAAAAATTTGTTCATATAATCATCCCAGCCAAACAAAATGTTCCTATAGAATGACCAACCTGAAATTTCATCACGTACAGAACAGAAGCAAATAGTTCTTCCTTCACAACATTTGCTTTAGAAGAAATCTCAAATATAGTGGTTGGCACATAATTCCCCTCAAACTCTACAGTTGAGCCACCTGCTAGGATCTTACCTCCTTGCAAAATATCAATGAAAACTAATTGTTAAATAACTTCAAGAAATATACTCCTAGCCCAAAAATAAATAATTCTTCAAACATGCAGCCATGATTGGAAATCCTAACTATGCAACTAAAACAGATGGAAGAAGAAATCTCTTAGCTATTTCGAAGGTATCTTGCTCAAAAGCTACACCTTTTCATTTCAATATCATCTACAATCTTAACATAGACACAAATCCATTTTTTTATGATTTAGAGAAAGATATACCAAGCTGACCATACCTGGTACTTGATGATCTCTATTCCCTTATTAAAATTCTTTCCCGATTCAGAAGTATGCAGTAGCCCAAGCAAGGTACCTTTCTCCAATGGATCCCCAATTTTAACTTGTTTGTATACATAAAGTAATTGGTCAATAACAGTATCATATATACTTCCCATTCATGGCTGTGACTCCCAGTTACACCCCCGTGACTCTCTAGTGGAGTCAAGGGGTTGTGACTCCCAGTCACACCCTTTAAATAAACTCCCTCCTTGTTTATCTTCATCTTTTCCTTGTTTCCATATCTCATTCGGCGTTATCTGTCATCTCCACCCGCAATTGCCATGCAGCTGCCTCTCCTCACCCAGTCTCTAACGCCGAAACAACAAGCCCTCACACCCAGCTAGTTGAACCACACCATCTCGCACGCAGCCGTCGCCGCATTTCTCACCCGACTCTCTACTCTTTACCCCGACCACGAATGTACACTTTTCCATCGTACCCCTCGCAAATGAATGCCCGTGCTAGCCCAATGCATGCCCGTATGCTGCTTTTTGTCCCGATCACCACTGCGCACAACCTCGCACCCTACCGCACCACACACCCTCGTACTCTCTTGGTCTACACCGCACAGACGCACAATCATCTTGTCGCCGCTCCACTTAACATCGTATGCCCGTGCGTCACCTCCTTCAGCACAATGCACGCTTGTGTGTCCACCACACAAAAACAAACGCTGCCTATATTAACGCAGCTAGATATGCCTCTAAGAATGAAACAACCCAAAGTTCCCTCCTCTTCACCACAAGAGCCAAATTCAGGTATCCCACCTCAACTTTCAAACTAGAGAGCACCAACAAAAGTACGCCTTTCGTAAGAATCTTCAAATTATTCTGAATAGATTTTTAGATTCTCAAGCACTTATTGAATTAGGAATACTTGATCGAGTCCATGAGTTGCTGTGAAATATAGGTTGGGAACAATTTTCTAAATTTAGGAAAAATTTGTATATGGAATTGACATTAGAGTTTCTGACCACATTAGAATTACTTCGTGAAACTAATGATAGGGACACGGGGAGTCTTAAATTTCGATTAATGAATGCATATCATGTGATAACTTTAGAAGTGTTGAATGTTAGTTTTGGCTTTCCAAATAGTGATTTCTATGAATATCCTGATGAATTTGTAGCTAGCGACTTTTGGTCCTAAGTGACAGATTCTAGGAAAGTGTTTTCTCCTAGTCGATCTAAATCATCTACCATCGTGGACCCTGCCTTTCGCTATCTCCATTGATTTTTAACTTTTACACTATTCGGTAGAGGAGATAGCAATGGGATAGTTTCTAAAAATGAATTATCTATTTTGTGGTATATGGTACATGTCAGGCCTTTTAATGCCGGTAGTTGTTTAAGTCTGCATTTAAATGAAGTGGCTTAATCTAGTGTAGGTAAAATAGTAGTCGGGGCATTTGTGACCTGAATTGCAAAACATCTTGGCTTGCTAACTGAGAGAACACCCTTGCAGCTAGTTTTGGGCAACTCGACTCTCGACTTGAAAGCTTTGGTGTTGATGAAGGCTATCAGGCGGCATTGTTGATTAGCACCTTTTCCCTGATCCCTAAGTGCAGTCCGCCCTCAAATTTGCGACACTTGTCCTCCTCATTGGCCACAATGTTTGCCGCATATCAGGACAGCTGGGTGAACTTCAACTCGTATTCACTCACACTCAATTCCCATTGAGTGAGATTCAGAAAGTCTCTGGCTTTTTCTTGGATGTAGACCCTCGAGAAATACTTCATCCGGAAAACTTCCAGAAATTCCCTCCATGTCAACACTGGCGGGACGTCTTGACTGTGGGGCACTGACTCCCACCAGTGGAATGCATCCCCTTGCAGCAAACTGGCTGCATAATCCAACTTCTCTTCATCAGAACACTTCATCTGATTCAGAACCCTCTCGGTCCTCTTCAACCATGCCTCAGCCTCCTCGGGATTGGTAGTCCCGCTGAAGTCAACAGCCCCATATTTCTGGAGCTTATCATACTGCCCACTTCGATCCACCGAAACTGGCACCGACACTTGAGACCCTTGGCCCATGGCGTATGTGAAAGCCTGAGCAAAGGCTTGAAAGAACTGGGGATCCATTTGAGGCATCGGAGGAGGCTGCGGAGGCACCTCATGCTGCACACTTGGTGCCTCAGAATCAGAAACAGGGCGTGTCCCTGCATCCTGCGAAACATGCGATCCATCCGTACTTCCCTGATGCGAGCTAGATCGAGCTAGAGCTCCTCGAGTCCTTTTTTGAGGCGGCATTGTTTTCTCCTTCAATTTAAAATCATTTAAAACCTTTAGTTCATGTAAAACAAGTTCAGATCATGTAAAACAATTTAAAACAAGTCAAGTTGTTCATTTGAAAACAAATATGCATGTGATTCATTTAAAACAATGCATGTGATTCATGTAAAATAATGCATATTGACTTTACCCTTGAAACCACCCACTAAGGTTCCTAGGAGATCACTAAACCTAGTCGCTCTGATACCACAACTGTTGGACCCGTTTTCGGAGCCCAACATTGTAAGACATGAGCCTTACTGAAAACCCTAAAGGGTCACTTGCTGTCATTCCCTAATGGTGGTGAGCGTACACTAGTAAAACCTCAAAATCATAAGTTGACTTCTTCAGAGAAAAAGTAACTTTAAGCCTCTAGTTCATTTTGAAGCAATAATTACCTCAATTGGAATTGTATAGCTCAAGATATCCTCAAAATACCCCAAAGTGCACCTATTCAAATCATGCTCTCCTAACCGACCTCTCACTTGTTTTAGTTCCAACTTCCTCAATTCAACTCCAAATGTTACCAAATTTTAAAGGGACAAAGATATGTGTCTTAGGAAACTATTGGTTTAAGAATCGCTCTAATTGGAGGTCGTATGAGGGAGTTATGCCCAAAATAGTGGACCATGTTCATACCCAAAATCAATTTTAACCTCTCTTGGCTCGAATGTCATAACTTTTAACCTAGATGTTGGATTGAGTTCGTTTTTGTGCCATTAGAAAGAAAACATCTAGAGCTATAACTTTGCTGAAGACCACAAAACCCAATTCGGCCTATAAGATAGCCAAAAAGAACAATATTTCCAGTGCATGTTCGTTAAACGGACATGCATGTCCGTTTAACGGACATGACTCGAGCTTTGGAGGCCAATTTGACCCGAGAAGCATGTCCGTTTAACAGACATGAAGTGGCCAAATGGTGTTTTTCCACCCGAGAAGGTTCGTTAAACGGACACCTAACGGACATGGGAACTCCCTAAGCCCCCATGCCACTCCAAAGCTTGCCCAAAACCTATCCAAACATCATGAACACTTCTAAACTTCCAAAATTCATCTATTCCATGCCAAAACACTTCATAATCTCTTAAACACCAACATCAACTCATCCAACTCTCAAACCCCAACTCAAATGATTCATCAAACTATAATTCAAAATAGTTATTCGAGCCATCAATAAACACAACCCTAAAACAACCACCTTATATATATAACATGTATAACTACCCATTCCACATCCATAACCCACAAACTTCATGTCGTTGGAAAGATCAAAATATCTTCTTAAACCTCCAAGAAGACGAAATTCATCAATTCTAATCATAGAATGCTAGAACTCCACTTGCATTCACAACACATTCCTCCCCACATGAAAACTGAAAATAGTTATGCAAAGATTTGAAATTTCATGAACAACTATAATTCATAAGCATTTCATTTACCATGAAAGTAAGTGTTTTACAATGCTTTCGTGGGCATTTTAAGCCACTTACTGTTGGAGTTATGTAAATATAGTGCCCTGGAAAGCAAGTGTATTTACATGTGACTTTATCTTCTTCAGTTACAGTT
>JANKOD010000008.1:19427031-19438966 GCA_026284645.1 Erythroxylum acuminatum | reverse complement strand
ACCCTTAATGAGTCTTTACCACTTCTAACACATTAATCTAGTCATTAATGCCATTAAACCTTATTAATGCTACCATATTAATTAATCCCAACACAATTTAACCTATCAAGACCCCAAAATCAATCTAATCATACTTAATAAAATAAAAAAATTCAGGGGCCAACAGTAGATGCCTTACATGAATGAATGATGAGTGAATACGTATCCCATATTTGAATGCTTGAGAGGATGGAGAGTGGAGTGAGTATTTATCACACTTGTTTGATGGTTCTTTGAATTGAAGTGCTTGTTGATTTTGGCTAAATATGTGAAGAATAACTTATTCATAGAATTCTATGACTTTCAACATCTTGGGTTGTGTTTATTAAAATGATTATTGATATCTTTGACTATTATTTGGGAAAATTGTTGTCTCCATTATAGTCTAGTATTTTTATTTTGGTTGAGTAAAAGCGAGGGAATTGTTGTGTTGAATTTAGTTTGATTGTACTTGTTTTCATATGATGAAATTGGTTTCCATTTGAATAAATATGAATTGAGTGAAATCGGCGTGGATGCTGCATGAATATTAATTGGATTAATTTCTGAATGTGACGTTAAATTAAACAAGAAGAATTGTGTATGAAAATAGCCATTATATAGTTCATATTTTGACCATGTCACGGTTTTGAGACTTAAACTAGCCACCTGCACAGTCGTGACTTGCATGCACGACTGTGGAAGTTAAGTCACAACAATGACTTGCATGATAAATTCTTTCGTTTAACCCTCAAAATCCTAGAATACTAATAAACACAATAACATATAACCTGTTGTTTTCTTAACATTCTGCACTAAATGAATGACCTTGCACTAAATAAATGACCTTCTCCTTGCGTTCCTAAACAATAAGATTCGCTGTTTAAGCTAACATTGCATCAGAATTTGAGTCCTCTTTTACAAATACAAAACTTTTCACCAAGGTATGGAAGAGAACAACTATAGTTCTCATTGCAAATACTAACTCCTAAATTGTTTGGTTTGATTCTAAGTCCCAAATTGTCAAAACCAAATGTTTATTGTGCCTATCAATCAAAATGCATTTTAATTAATTAATACAATTATTAATAAAATGTAACATTAACATGAAATACGATTATTAATAAAATGTAACATTAACATGAAATGAAATAATTGAAATTAAGAAAAAAAAAACGTAAAAAAAAGAGTACCATAAGTAAATCAGTCATGCACATTGAACGTGGGATAATAGTAGTAAAACTTTTTTACTTGTTTCTACATCAATGGCCTAAAATGACAAATCATTAGAAGATTAATAATAGATTACAAAAAGAAAATATTACAAATACTACCTCAGAATTTGTTCAAGAATGATGGTGAGTGTAAACCATACTTGTGTTATCCACATAAACACCAATTGGTTGCATTTGGTACGTGTCATAACCAAGTGGTCCAGAAATAGAAAATTGAAATCATTAAACGATTAGTAACATATACCCAAAAGACAATATTACCAATAATATCTGAGAATGTGGTCCAAAGCCTCTCGTCATTCTCTGATGAGTGCAAACCATACTTGTAAAATTCATTGAAACAACAAAGTGGTTGTATTTGATATGCGCCATAACCAAAAAAAGGAGGATTTGTTCAAAATAAGTAAAACAACACATGTGATATTTTTAACTACTAAAAGCTAACCTGAACTTGACGTAATATTGGATGTTGTATGGTGGACATAATATAGGTATGTTGGGAATTTTCTTCGAAATCCTGAATAGAGTATTTAAACTAAAAACCACTTGAAATTATCATAATATAAATTGTATGCATTAAAAGGTTTGAAAACATAAAATCAGCAAAAATATAGCCTAAGTATTGGAAAGGGGTATGAGTGTCGAAGCTGCCATATCTGCTAAAGTCTTACATTTTTAACATACTTTCTTTTCCTTGAACTTTTCTCTAAGCCACCCTTCAATCTCTTACTTGACGTAGGTTTTGTCTTTATTTTGACACCTCTAATCCTATTCCTTTCACCAAAATTAATCTCACATTGAATGAACAGATTCATTTCAGGATTTGACCATTAGGTCAACTCTTCTTCTTATGATATTAGGTTCTCTTCATCAACTAATTCTTCACCTTGCAATATCTCATCAACTATCTTCAATAAGTTAAGAAGGTGATCTTTCACAATTTTACAAGTATCTCTCCTCTCTGCTGCTCTTGTAACCAATCACATGCTTAATGTACACAATTCTTTGCACCCTATACTTGACAACATCTTAGGATCCAATGCACTTTCATTGATAGTGAAGCTTTTACTATCAAGGTAGCATGTTTTTTCTTTTTGTGTCCATCTTTTCAAAATATACTGACTTGGTATTCTCATAATATTTTTCAAGTTAAAAAGCTTCAAAACATGATAACATAAAATGCCAGCAAACTTAAACTTCCGACAACTACAATGGACTTCATCATTCGATGAATCATAGGTGACCATATTAGAGTAGCTCTTCCTTACAAGAGTGATCTCATATTTTGTAATTGTATCATCTTCACCACAAAGACGAAAATTATAATAATGAGAATGATTCCATTGATCTTGAAAACATTTAAACACTTCTGGTCTGTAGACACTAGCTGCATGCTTTAAAATTTGAACAGGCGCTAACAATGTTAGAGTGCTTACATTAGTTCTAAAATCAGCTTTCAATCCTTCAAATCGACAATCATTAATAAGCCACTAGAAATGATTAAAAAATTGTAAAAATTTACACTTATAACTCACATACCTTTTTACAATGCTATTCATGCTCTTATTTCATTGCGTGGTGGTCATGTCTGTACAAAACATTTGGCATCCATAAACCAAAGCCCAATTTTCCTTTATATGAAACATACATTTGAACCAATCATTATCTTGAAATTCATATTTTTGCATTATCTTATTCCGTGCATTGAAAAATTCTTCTTCTTCTTTAAAGTCATATATGCATGAGCTAAAATCTTTAAATTGAGAAAAAACACCACTCAAATGGATTGCATGTTTTGATAAATGTGCTAAACACAAAGTCGATGCGTTTAAGGCCATCTTGAAGCTAATGCCTTTGTCATCGCCATATCCTGATCAGTACAAATAGTTGTAGGCTTTTTCTCAGATATGGCTCTAGCAAATGTGTCAAACAACCACTCAAATGTAAGAGCTGTCTCATTGTACAGTAGTGTAACACCAAAAGCTATTGTTTGCTTGTGATGGTTAACACCTACAAACAAAGCAAGTGGACGACCCTTATCATTTTTCTTGTAAGTAGTATCGAAGCACACAACATCACCAAAATCTAAGTAATCATTCCTCATCTTTGTGTCTAACCAAAATATATTAGTTATCAAATTATCTTCATCATACTTCAATGGCACACAAGAAATTAGGATCTTCAAATTGCATTTTATACAAATATTCTAACATGCCACCTGTATCTCCCTTTTTCATATCTCTTGTTCTTTTGGATCTTAAATAATTCTTGTAATCCTCTAGAATAAAGCTAAGATTGTTTCTCCTACCTACTTGTCTAACCATAAGATAATGGTTATATTTCAAATTAACTAATCTGCAATGTTAAGCAAATAAACCTTTACAATATACATTAATTATCACTCACATAGATGTATAAACAGAAACAAAAGAAGTTAGAAAGGAATGACGTCTATGCATCAAAACAATCAGAATTTCTTCAAAACTTACCTTTAAGGAAAACATAAAGACTATCTTAAGTTTAAGAACCACTAGAGGAGTCACGCACTAAAGTAGCTTATATATTTCCACATTAAGATTAATACTAAAAGTAAATTGCCAAAATGATGTCTTCCAAAACATAAATGGATCAGCAACAAAGTCATATTATAGAGACTTAAAAAGAGGCAAACGTTAAAAGGGGCATTCACAAAAACGTGGTTTCGGGCCTGCTGAGCCATTCCCTCAAGAATCATAATTTAGAGATGTATCATTCTTGAGGGAATAGTGCCATTCGGGTCATTTTGTTATTTAAAGATAGAGACAGAGAGAGAGGGGATGATAATAAAAACAAGTAAGAAAATCAACAGATGAAAAAACAAACAAAACTTATATAAGAAAAGACTTGAAAGTCATCAAAATCTTATCTTTCTCCCCATGTCATTGGTGTGTTTCTTTAAGCGACATTAAATTCTCCATAATCCTAGTTTTTGGAAATATTTCAAATTTTCTTGTTACGCATCATCTACTTCTTTACTCCACCAAATGTGAGAAGAAAGTTAATTTGCTTTGTGAGAAGGGGAAAAAAAGCTTTGAATGATATGAAAATAGAATAATAAAGAAGCGCAGACACAAGTTGATGGGCAGGAAATTTTTTATAAGATTGCTTTGGCAATGACACACGGTAACCATTTGGTGTTTCTACGAATAACACAATTATCGTTTACGCTCATCATCATTATCGTACTCTTGTAGTATTTATAATGTCTATATTCTCATGTAGTATTTGGAATATTATATTTTTGTAATTTGCTAGTAATACAATAATGATTTGAATTTTCATTTTAAGTCGTTCATACAGAAATTAATAAACAAATTTTTATTGCTAATATCCCACTAATTTAATTATGGTACTCTTTTCTTGTTTATTTCTTAATTTCAATTATTGCATTTGATGTTAATGTGACATTATATTAATAATTGTAGTAATTAATTAAAAATGCATTTTTGATTGATAAGGACAATAATCGTTTTATTTTGACAATTTGAGAGTTGGTATTTGCAATGAAAAGTGTGGTCGTTTTCTTCCATGCCTTGGTGACAAGTTTTGTATTGGTATAAGAGGAAAAATATAGGTTAGTGAATTGCTTTAGATGATTATAATAACATTAATAGGCTAAATGATAGTTTTGTTTGTACACAACAAATCCAATCATTATCCAACTGGTAAATTAGTATTGCACTCATAAGCCTTTTGTAAATTAAACATCCAGAAAGGAAAAAGGACGTATAACAAAACAATCCTCATGTAGAAGCAACCTCCTTGACATGTTCATGTCATACATATTCCTTTGCTCCATCTTTATCAACAATCTTGATCACAAAGATTGAAGGTGTAAGGACCAATCTGGATCGAATCTCCATTATACACTTGTCGACCAAATCAATAGCTTCTTTGAGTGACATGCCACTATGTTCATGTCAGTCCATCATGGCAAGAGAAAAATATGATCCGTAACCAAAAGCTCTCTTATCAACCTTGTGAAGTGTAGCAACCTGTTGATTGTGGAAAGAAAAAAAGCCATATCCTTTCGAGTGACTAGTTTTGTGATCCTACATGACCCTCACATCTTTGACAATGATGAAACATAAGAAAATATTGGAAACCTTATCAAGAAGAAAAAAAGAAAAAGAAAAAAAACAACAGAAAAGAGAAAGACAATCTTATAGTGAACTAGACAATAATAACAAGAAGTGCTAAAATACCCAAAGAGGGAGCATAAGATACAATGAAGACAAAGAGGGTACTCTACTTTCCAACTTATTTCGCTCTTCTAAATACAAACAAACAAAAATCATCCCTATCCACTAAACACATTGCAAAATTATTTGCATTACTAGTTGCTTGTACATAAGATGCAGACATCATAAGATACACATTGCTTTCTTAACGCAATAAAAGGAGGGCTAGATGGCTGCTGAAATTAGGATACGGAGAAAAGAACTTTTCTAAGGTAATTAAAAAATTGTTCATTAAAGCAAATATCAAATTCTACATAGGAAAATTGCAGAACTATGCCTCTGTTTGCTTGGAAAAATGAGAAAATTGAACATTCACTTTTCTTGGTGAACTGAACCACTACAATTGATATCATAGTGAACCTGCAAAAGAGATATGGCCAGACATTTAGCCCTTCAAGATTTCTGAAGCTACAACCACATGTGATTAAATGAAGGAAAAATTGTATCACGCCATCTTTGGAAGATTAAGAAGAGGCCCAGATAAAAGATACATAGACCTCTGAAGTAAATTATCATTATCAAGAATAACCTAAGACCAAAAGATGCACCCCTTATTTGCCCTTTTAACCCTGTCAATTTGTCATATCCTACTTTACATAGGTCCCTATCGATGCTCTTCAATCTTGTTCTTCTCCTCCAATATATTAATTTTAGAATACTTTTCTTTAGAGATAGGGGAATGTTTAAGAAGATGTTAAGTCATAGTGATAAGTGTGAATTGTATCGTGTTTTAGGGCATAGTTTGACATGTATTTAGCCGTTAATTCAATCATTTAGTGTGTGTTTAGGTTAGAATTGTGTTAGTTTGTTAATTATTTGTGTTTTTAAGGGTTTTTTGGGTTAGTACAAGCTTTTGAGCTTAAATATTATATTTTTGAGATACCTTGATATGTTTGCTAGTGTTTCAGGGTCAATATAAAAAAACGGAGGAGTTTCGGAAGACATTCGGGCCTAAACAATCGCCCATGATCGTGGCCTGATAGTGCATGATTATGACAAAAGGCTTAGATTTAGGTCACGATTGTGACTTGTGTAGGGCAGACGTGTAGCGACTCCCAAACTTCGAGTTTCGAGGGATTTTTTGGACCTTTTGGACGCTGAAAAAACCCTAATTCAACCCTAAACACAAAAGAACATAAATATATCAATAAGGACAGAAAGAAAGAAGCTTTTGCATCAACAAATTTTAGAGAAACGCTAGAGAGAATTATCGAGAGATAGAGAAAGAGAAGAAGGAAGAGAGGAGAGGGGAAGAAGCTGACTCAACGTACTTCCTAGATCTGGAGTTTCGTAACATCGTTGTCTCCCGTTGTCCATTCAATTCATATTTCCTGTTATTTTCAATTTTATTATTGTATAGAATTGGAATAACAATTGATAATAGGATTTTGGATGTTGATGATATTCTAAACTCACCTTCGAGATTTTATCTTTGATTTAATGAAATCTGATTCTTTATGTGTTATTTGGATTTATTGACATTTAATTCTGGAAGTGAATAATTCGATAATAAACTAAGAGGGTGAATTGAATAAAAAATAATTAAATTGGGCTAACAAGAGTTAGGTTATTTAATAGAACAAGAATTAAATTAAATCGGTAAATTGTGTGAAGAGAGATCTTGCAAAGGTTTCTGATAGTTTATTGGACAACTTCATATCTAATTAGGGTTTTGGAGAGCTGTTAATTGAGAAATTGCAACTTCCATAATCTGATTAGGGTTTATAATTTAGAGTTAATGGTTATAACTCGAGAGAGAGTAATTAACCCTAGGATCGTTTAGAACCAATAATCCATTAATTCATAATTGATTAGGTTAGCGTTAAAGATAGGTAAAATTTCCTCTCTCAATTGGTTCTTTTAGGTTGATTCTTGAGTGTGTTTTGAAACTGCTAAATTAGTAATATTTTCATGATTGATTCTTGAATTGATTTGATTCGGTTGAATTGAATTCTTATTTTAATTTTGTTACATTTTGAATTTCTGCAAATTATTCTGACCTTAGATTTTAGGATTAGATTATCCCTTCTCATGGGATCAACAACTTAGGTACTACGCGAATGACTCGTGTGCTTGCGAATTATCGAGGTTAATTAATTAAAACTTACACACATCGAAGTAACCCGATCAAGTTTTTGGCGCCGTTATTGGGGAGGCGATTAGTTTAGTTCTTTAGTCTAAGGCTTTTTCACTATCTTTTATTTTTTTAAAAAATTGGGACATAAAATAGAGACACAACAAAATATATTAGAGTGAGAATGAGACATCTGAAGAGCTAGATGCCAAGAAGAAATGGAAAGAACAACGATGGAAGATAGATATTATAGGGAGCAAGGAACTTTTGTGAACTACAATGAGGCACAGTATGGTTGGGGAAGTAATGATCCTTATTGGAACATATACACTTCGGGGTGATAGAACCACCCAAAATTTTGTTGGTCCAGCAATGTAAAGACTCACTTAGGACATCAATACCTATTAGGATTTTAGCAAGATGAGTCCAATTCATGGGATTCTAAATTGGAAAAGATCTTGGATAAGCTCACGGATATGGAAGAGGACCAGAAGAGACTAGAAGAGCAAATTGAGCAAGTAACAAACAATAATGCCTCGTCTATTCACAACCTAAAGATTCGAGTCAGATAGCTTTCCTATGAATTTTGTAAGAGAAGTGTGGAATACTCTCTAAGTAATATGGAAATACATCAAAGAGAGAAATATGAGGCTATCGCACCTAAGAGTGGGGAGAGCCAGAAGCATCAGTGGAAAATCAAACTGAACCCCACCTTATTGAAGACCAAGAGACGTTGAAAGAGGATGAAGAAAAGAATTTCAACCCTCTCTATTATTCACCAGTTCTTGATACACCATGTGTGAACATCGAAAAATCTTAGGTAGATGTCCATGAAAAGAGCCTTATCCTTCGGATTAATGATGACCAAGTGACATTCAATATGAATGATGTATTAAAGAATCAAAAGGATAGTAGCTCATTCAGGAAAATTGATGTGCTCGAATCTTTGAAGGAATGAGAGGATAAAGAACAATTGACAATGAACAACAAGTTTAAAGAAGCTATGGAAGTCTCTGCTCAAGAAGCTAAAGAAGAAAAGGGGATGAGGGCGAATGAGGAAGAACTAAGAAGAGAACAACTTGACAGTTCACTCGAAAAAAGGACATTAATAACTTAATTGGTTTTTATAATTTTATCAATATTTTCCTCCTAATCATTTTGTAATTTATAGCTTACTCATAGGCTACAAAATTGATGTTGAACAATAAAGGTGGAAGTAAGCCACTCATAATTGATCCGGGCTGAGCTTCTAAGGATGTTAGGTTAAGCTAAGGACCCTAAATTAGCACGTTTAGTAGCTAGATTTAAATTGTTGCGTAGTTAGGTTTGTTTTAAATTCTAAATAAGATTTGAATGGTTTAGATTGCTAATTCTTTTACTCTCTTGAATCACTTATAAGATAGGGAAACACTCTCGATGTCAAGCTGATTTGGTCTCAACACTATCGCCATCACCAGCTCCATCACCATAAACGATTTCATGTTCTAACCCTTTTCTTTTAATTTTTTTAGTATTTTCTTCTTATTTTTTAGTATACTGTGTTTTATTTCCACATAGTATGTCTGTGTACCCTTCTCACATTGAGGACAATGTGTTGTTCAAGTGTTGGGAGGTTGTGTGCTTTTATCTTGAGTGTGAATTTTGCATATTGTATGATAGTTTGTTTAGGTTTCATGATGTGAATTGGGTGAATGTGTCAATGGCTAGACTTAACGGAATAGATTTAGCCTTAAACATAGTCTTTTAGGTTGTGAAGATTTATTAACTTGTGAAATTCGTGAGCTAAGTTACTTAAGGCTAAATATACTGGTTAATTAGGATACAATGTTAGTCCATTCACCCTAGGAATTTACCATACTTATTTATAATTTTAGACCAATCAAATACGTGGGATTACTAGTACATTTTCATGAGAATGATTAGCTAAAGCAATAAAGCAAGCAAAATTTTGTGTAATAAAAGTAGTGTCATTCTATAATTAAGGCATTTAGTTATTTTTTAATTTTTGTTTTCCTTGTTTCTCTCTATTTCTAAAATCGTGCTCTTGTATGAACACAAAAGTCACGAGAAGTTCGAATCATGCAGCTGAAAACTTAGATTTAGACATCACTCGACTAGAACGATACATTAGGAAAGCTCGGTGTGAAGAAGAAGAAGAAATTGTAAAAACAATAATGGCCGAGGAATTTCAACAAGATTTGGACCACAAAGCGAACTAAGGACATCAACAATGGACCCTTATAGACTTCATGAGACCAGGGTTTAATGCGGCTAACCAAGGAAAAGCTAGGCCACTCGTATAAACAACATCGTTTGAAATGAAACCAACCCTCCTAAACATGCTTTAATAGAACATGTAGTTTTATGGACTAATGAATGAAGATCCTAATGCACATATAATGAACTTCTTTGAAATCTGTGATATCTTTTGGTACCATCAGATGTCAAAAGATGTGGTTAGAATTGGGCTCTTTTCTTTTACCCTTAGAGATAAAGCAAAGCCTTAGTATCATTCTCTTAACCCAGCCAATGTCATCACTTGGGATCAACTAGTTCATGCCTTTTTAGATAAGTATTTTCCCCTTACCAAAACCACAAAGATTATTAAGGAGATTACCAACTTCCAGCAAAGTGACGGGGAATCGATCTACGAAGTGTGGGAACGATACAAAGATTTCCAACGGAAATGCCCACACCATAACTTACCTAAGGAATTATTGTTGCAAACATTCTATGACGGAGCAACCCCACATACGAGAGGCACGATTGACGCAGCTTCAGGAGGATCACTGATGAGAAAGATGGTAAATGAAGCAGAAGAGCTGATAGAGGAGATAGCGAGTAATAACTGCCTATAGACAAACGAGCGGAGTAGACAAACCACTACATTCCGAGAACAAAAAGGAATTGTAGCTGTTGATCAAAATATAGCAATGCAAGCTAAAATTGACAACCTATCTCGATAGCTCAACAACATAAAGGCTTCATCCTCAGCTCCAGTGAAAGTCGTTGATATATGCTAAATTGTTGATATTTTTAATTATTTATACTTAGCGATTAATGATACAAAAATGATTAAGATACTCACTTTAATTCATATTTTATTTTAGGTACAATTTGGGAGCAAAGAAATTAAAGTGAGTCAAAAGTATCCCATTTGAGATATTTTTCGAATATTTATCTTTGTTTGTCTTCCTGGACGAAGAATAAGAAAAAATAATTAAAGGCAAAAGAAAATGGAAAATAAAAATGCATGCATGCATGGCCAACGTTTTCAAGAGGAAAGCAACCAAGCAAAATGACAGCAGCCATAGGAGAAGAAGCAAGTGGGAGTTTTGAGCAAAACGCATAAGCTTGTGCATTAAACGCACAAGCAGAAGCAGCTGAAGAACGCTGTCCAAAACGCAGATGCGTTTTATAAAAAAAAATGCAGTGGAGAGTCACGCAAGACAGGAGGTTTTCAAGGACAGCAAATTAAATCACATGAGATAGCAATTAAAATGAAGTCAGCTGGAGACGCACAGAAGACGCTACAACGGAGGACACGCGTGAGGCAACAATAATTAAAAATAAAATCAGTAGGAGGTAACGCAAGCAGAAGGGAGCTGGCTCAGGAGTGGAGAGTGCGACGCTACAATGAGAAAACAATAGAAGCACAGGAGCAAAAGGGCAGAACGTATGTGACGCTCCAGGAGGGTTTTGAAGGAGGCAAAATTAAATTGTCAATGTCACTCAACAGTAGCGTGCGGGAGAACAGCGAGGCAGCAGCAGCTTGGGTGTGAGACACAGGCGCTGAAGGCTTGGAGCTAGGCGGTTTGGCTTGGAGATGCTGGAGAGTTGACGCTAGCACAATGAAGAGTAGGCATAGTGAAGCGTAGGCAGTGAAGAGACGCCTTAGAACTGAAAACTCCGATGTATATTTGGCAAATTAGTGAACAGTAAAATTGCGAGGAGCTTGTGATAGGGGGAAAATCAAAAGGGCTTTGACTAGGGATTAAGATGAGGCTGAAGCAATTTTTTTGGAAAATACCTATGAAAGGCTAAACATCCCGACACCGGTTAAGTATTATTTTAATTAATTTGTTGTTTCTTTCTCTCATTAGAAATTGATTATGTTATCCTATGTTAATTAATTTGGGTTTTGTGTATGGATAATGGGACTTTCGTTATTATTCAGTTATTTATGTATGAACCTATTGGGTATTGTTGATTGATGATTTTAATGCATTCATTGAATTGTTAATTTCAATTCCATTGCTAGAATTTCAATATAATCCGTAATTGTTGTGTTGAAATTCATGTGTAGCGACTAATGATTCGTAATCATT
>JANKOD010000008.1:19383719-19400770 GCA_026284645.1 Erythroxylum acuminatum | reverse complement strand
AAAGTTTGAAAATCTGGAAAATGTTCACTGAGTATGCTTCAGTCTTTTAGCCACAACATTTTCTCTAGTTGTCCAAACGAGATGATTCTTAATTTGGATTAAACTAGAGATATATGGCTACATTTCTTATGAAGACATCGAATTGCAATTCTGTCTCTAAAAGTCTCAAAATTTCATGAAGTTAAGAATTAGGTGCAGTATGTTGGTGTATAGATGGAACATTCATCTTCGGACTTTAGGGGCACATTCGGAATTGATATAAATAGATTTTATCAATGTTTCCTTCTAAAAAGTTATAGATCTTTCTTTTATCTTTCCAACGATATAAAGTATGAAAAATTTGGACATCGGAGTCAAAAGTTATGATCCTTTTAAGTGGAGATATTCTGGAGAGTGCAAAAGTAAGACGAAGTTTTAAGACGACAAAGTAAGACGAAGTTTTAAGACGAAAAAGTAAGACCAAGTTGTAAGACGCAAAAGTAAGATGAAATTGTAAGACGCAAAAGTAAGATGAAGTTGTAAGACGCAAAAGTAAGACGAAGTTGTAAGACGCAAAATTAAGATGGAAAAGTAAGACGAAGCGAAAATAAGACGAAGCAAAAGTAAGACGAAGTGAAAGTAAGACGATGCAAAAAGTGAGACAATACAATAGCTAGAAGATAGAATTGGTCTTCTAGGTCTTCATGAAAGTCGTAGACCTCGAAGTCCTCTTTCCAATGGTCTAAAAACGAGATCAATCTGACATTGTTTGTGAAAGTTATGGAAATCGCGCCAAAATAGGTTCATGTTGATTGAGGTCATAAATATGGTTGCTTCTTTTGACCATAACTTCTTCTCTAGACCTCTAAATGACTTGATTCTTGAACCATTGGTTTCGTAAGACATTTATCTACTTCTCCACCAAGAATCATAGCTATCTAAAATTAAGTGAGAAAGATTAAGTTAAAAGAGTGGGACGGGTACAATGAGTGTGCTCTTAGGTGATATGAACTGGTGTTATTCCACTGAACATACTTCGGTATTTTGATGATTTCTAGAGCTCTACTGATCTAAATGAGATTATTTTTGTTTTGAGGTAAACTAGATACATGGGGCTACAAATGGTATGAAGAAATTGGAATATAATTCAGTCTCTAAGATGTTTAAATTCTATATGGAAGTTGTGCATAGTGTACTGTCTGGACAAGAGCAGTCCAAAAATGTTTGGAATATATCCTTTGACTCACTGAACCAAATTGAGTGATTTTGGTATCAATGGAAAGATAAGAGATGTAGGAACACTTGTATAGAAGAAAGTTTGACCTAATTATCTCATTTTCACCTTCTGATTAAAGGTGAATAGTAGACCTGAAAGGGTGTTTTGGAAAATCTGAAAGTAAGCCAGTGAGTAATGAATTGTGATTTCAATAGTTCTAGTAAGGCATAAACCTAAGTATAAATTTTACTTAGATGAGTTTTGATATGAGATCGATTTTGTGAAGGAAATTACCCAGGATTATCATGAACATGCATTGTACATAATTCATTTCATACATGTGCATTATTGAATACTTATGATGGTGCAAATTGTGATATCGTGCATATAGATTTTTATAGAGGAGCAATTGGAATGTCAACCTACAGACGCTGCCGAATCTTCCAGGCATTAGCTTCGGGAGCAACTTGTGAGTAACCTAGATGGTCTCACTCAATTACTTGTTTGCTTAATTCATGTTGTGAATGATAAATGAATATGCTTGATTGTGGATTTCGGACAAGAGGTCTGATGAGTGAGTAATGTGGATTGAAATAATGAAGTGCTGCTTAAATGTGAATGTGAAGACCTATGTGCTTTATAATGTGATTGATTATGGTATAAGCATTCCATCCATGAATGCATATTTAGATAATGGTAGTTGTGACTAGAGTAGCCACCGATTAGAGCTTAAAGCTCAATGAGTGAAACTGAGCCTCGAGCTCAAAGTGATTCAGAGCCTTAGGCTCAACATTTAATGAGCCCTTTATGGGACAGTTCAAGCACTCGATCACAACAACATAACAATTGGAAAAGTGTCTCATAAGCATTTCATATGCATCTTGTGAAGTATGTTTGAATTATCGAAATGCAGAATTGTTATTGCTTAAGTGAAAATGTGATACTTATGTAAAGTGTAAAGTTGTGAAATAATTGTTATGTGACTTGATGTGTTACATGGATTGAGTAAACCATCGTTGATGGTTACCTCATTGAGTTTGCAAAACTCCCCAAAATTGCAACGTTGTCTTTTCAAAACCAAGAGACGACTCTAGCTACTGAGAGGCTCTACCAGCCGTGTAATTTGTGATTGGAAAGAGAAGTCATGGCTCAAAGGTTGGTCAGCCGGGATTTTTCAATAGATTAGTTAGATTGTATATATTTTCCTCATTCATATAGTACTATTGTATTAGGTTTTGATGTTGTACATATGAGAAATGTTGAAAGAGACAATGTAGACCTTCGATTTTGTGAAATGAAATGAGGAAAAGTTGGTTTTAAAATATTGTGATTTTCTGATGATGCTTTATATAAGTGAAGTATGATACCATGTCATATGAAGTGAATGTAGTGATCGAATGTAGCTTGCTCTTATCGTAGGATATGTACCGAAATGACCTCGAGGCATCCCGGTGTGTACCTTGCGGTAAGAAGGTGCTACACTACCAAAGGCTGGCTGTGTAACATCCTGTTACCCATGATAAGGCTTGAATAGTGAATATGAGAATTTACTGAGAAACTAGAAAACGCATATCATGTATAAGCTAAATATGACATGCACATTTTTGCACATTAATATGACTGTACATGCATTCATGACATTTTTGGGGTATAATTGAGTTATTAATGCGATTAAAGTTGATTGGGAAATTTTGGAAATATTTCAGGTTTTTTTGAAATTTGGAGTATTTTAGGAAAAAAAATAGACAAATGGCATTATGAAAGGTGGCAGCCCTATATGCATGACAAGTGATACATATGCATGGTGACATATGGCAAGGTGTTAGTAACACGCGTAAGCACGTGGTTTTGAAAAGAAAATCTCTGGAGCTTTGTTGTTCTTCGGTTTTGCTTGGTTTTTCCTAACACCGAACCTTGCTTTTCACCCTCACTACTAGAGATTTATTTTTGCTTCCATCGAAAGTTACTGTTAGAGTTTTTGTTAACACAAGGTTAGTAAATTTTTAACTTTAAGAGTTTTGTGAATGATTCTGATGATGTGTTAGAATTGGAAATAAATACATGCATGAGTTGGATGATGTTTTATGTGTTGAAAATGATCACATGAATGAGTTGTGTGTGAAACAAATACGGTGAAAGTGATGATGAGATGACTTTGCAGTTAGGAGAGATTTTGAATAAGTTGATAATATTGTGCAGGTGTTGTAACACTGATTGCATGTAGCTTAAACAGGAACTTAGTGAAGTAGAAAGGTTTCAGATGATTTGAGTGGTTATGATGAATAGGTTTTAAAGGAATTAACGTAGCAGTAGAGAGAGAAAGCTCATACTATACATTCAGGTTTGAAGTTTGATTTTGGATTCTTGAGTTTTGAGTTATTTTAGAGTAAGATGAGTTGGAATGGGAATAGAAATGCAAAGGATATAAATTAGAAGTGCTGTAAGAGAACGTGAATGAAGAAGAGAGGGGAGAAATTATGCAAGAACATGCAGAAAATGGTGAGAGGAAGGTCACCCTCATGCATAAGCACGACGGTGACTTTACATAGGAAAAATTGGAAGTCACCGTCGTGCTTAATAGGTGAGTTAAAAGTTACCCTCGTGCTTTGCCCGAATTAACTCACCCTGAACACCTTTGCTTCTTTTGGCCATAACTTTGTCATCTGACCTCAAAATGATTTGATTCTTAAACCAATAGACTCATAAGAAATTGATCTACATCTACACCAAAAAAAATAGCTTTATGAAATGGTTTGGTTGATGAATTTAAGATGGAAATGTGACTGTGCTGAAATATGATAACTGGGATGATTTTTACTAAACATACTTTGGTAATTGGACTATATCTTGATCTGTAGACCTAATAATGAGATGATTGTTAATTTTGATTAAACCAAAGACATAGGACTACAAATTATCTAAAGAGATTAAATTCTAGTTCTGCTTATAAGAATTTCAGAATCTGATTGGAAGTTGAGATAAGAATTCTACTATAACTTTCAGTATACTAAACCAAATTGGATGAACTTGGTATCATTGGAAACTTAAGACATTGGAGAACAACTTTATAGAAGGAAGTGTTACCTAATTTTGTCATTAACCTTATCAGATTAATTATGCAAAGTTGACCCATACGAATGACAGAAAATTTTGAAATGATCAATTGGGTTGTGCAATTAGTGGCACATTGTTTTATTTTAGTCCAAATTATAAGTACAAATGAGATTAATGAGGGCTTTGATATCTGATTGATTTGATGATAAGGATCACAATAAGATACCCGAAATTGTCATTGAACATACATTGTGCATATTTTATATAAGTTCATGAGCATAAAGGAATACATATACATTTGTACAAAAGTGTGAGATTTGTAAATGTGTTTTGTATGTTATAGAGGAGCACATTGGACCCCAGTCAGACATTGCTAGTCCATCCAGGTAACAACATATTGGAGAGTACTGTGAGTCAACCTAGATGATTTTCCTAGGATTGATTTGATTTGTTTGACTTCCAATTATTGAACTGTTTGCGATTTGTTTATAAATTCCAGACTTTAATTGTCCGAGGAGATTGATATTCTGGTATGTATTGGAAGTGTTTTATATGCCTCTACTTATATGTGAATGAGAATGACTACTTGAATTTGATATGTACTGATTGTGTTATGAATTTTGGACTTAAGGTTCGAGGAGTTTAATATTCAGGAAAGTATTGGAAGTGCTCTGATTGCTTTGAAATTATGAATGCTATGTAAATTCTCAACGAAAGTTGAATATCGAACTTAAGTCTGAAGACTATGACATTCTGAATGTGTATCATACTATGCGATTTCTCAACAAAAGCTAAATGTCAGATTTAAGTCTGATGACTATGAGATTTCTGACTGTGCATCATATATTACTGTTAGACAGGACATATTTTATATTTGTTGCATTTCATAAAATGCATGCTCAGATAAAGGCGTTGTGACCATAGTAGCCAGTATGAAAGTGCTTGCACGTAGAGCTTTGCTCTGTGATCTTTGTTTCTGCATGTAGAGCTTTACTCCGTGATATATGTTTCTGACTGGGCCCAATGGGCTAGTGTCTGTATAAGTATGTCATAGGCACTCAGTCACACCAATAATAACGAATATGGAGTTTCATATGCATCTGAAATTGTACATATATGTTTTAATTCGCAATGATTATATGATATGCCATGTTAGTCTGAATATTTGGAATATACATGTTCTGAATAAATATATGTGAAATATGTGATTTGTGTATGTGATCTAGGTGAAATCATCAATGATGGTTCGCTCATTGAGTTCGCAAAACTCACAAAATTGCAACGTGGCTTTTCAGGTCCAGAGGAGTTATCCAATTAGACTAATTGGAGTTCAGCCACTGCAAATGAGCATGTTAGGAGTCGGGATCAGTTTGCACCTGCATATGTCTTCAGTGATTTTGTTTTTGAATTATATTCCACTAGAATTGTACGAAGTGTATATGAATCATTTAATAATGATATGATTTTATGATTTCAAGTATTTTGTATCTGAAATGGGCCCAAGTGATTGTTGAATACTAATATTTGTAGTATTTGTAACTTGTAAATGGAAATGTTTTTAAAATAAAGTGGGCCCGATTTGATTTGTGATTTCCGCATACGTGTGCATTGTTTTAAGGAAACAAAAAGTTTGTAATGAATTTTGTCTGAATGACTGTTCTAGCATGCCACCCTTGCGGGGTATGCACTTGGATATCACTCAGGATGTCAGGTACGTGTCTTGCGAGAGTGGGGTGCTACAGGCTGAGAGCAAATCGGTGGAACGATTTTCCTTTGTAACTGATTCTGCTCTTCAATCAGACGAGTGACTCCTATTGCATCTATCAATGTACGAGGTTGTTTAATCTTTACATCTAGACAAATATCATCTCGAAGTCCTGCAATGAAACAACCAATAAGAAAGTTTTCAAGTAAGCCATCAACACAGTGGAATAGCCTTTCCAAAGCCTCTTAATAAGCTGCTACAGATGAAGTCTGTCTAAGCCGCGTTAGAGCTTCAGATGGGTCCTCATAGTTAGTTGATCCAAACTGTAAGAGGATTGCTTTAGTAAATTCATCCCAAGTAAGTGGTCCTCAAAATTTCGTCAACCACCGATGCCATTGTAGAGCAATTCCTTCTAGATGAAAGGAGGCGAATTGCACTTGTTGATCAGGAGCAATATTCTGGAACTGAAAGTATTGTTCTGTCCTGTATATCCAGCCAGTTGGATCCTCTCCATTGAACCTTATAAAACATAATTTAAGGTGATAACGGTGAGGTTCATTGGAATTATTAGGATTCGAGGTATTTGGAGAATGTGAGGATTCTCCTAGGTAAAATTGGTTGATCTCTAGAAGAGTACTGTGTATGGTACGAGAGACTTATAAAGCGTGCAATTCGATTAACATTGTTTGCAAGGTAGTATTAACTTAATCAAAACTAGACTCATGTCTAGCTAGGATTTCACTAACTTCGTTGCAAAATTTTGCATTAGTTTTGCTCTGAGTATCCATGGCTGCGACCGGCTCTTATATCATATGATAAGAGGGAATTCAATAGAGAGGAGGAAGAGAAGAGAGAAGGAAAGACTAAGAGAGGTTTTGGGTTTTTTAATGCGTGTCTCCTATTAAGAAAGTTATAGATTATTAAATATCTTTACAAAACATAACAACTATACTGAAAATGGGAAACAATAACCCACTAAAAATAGGAAACAATAACCTACTACTAGTCTACCACTAATTTTCGACCTTTAGTGGCCTTATTGAATGAAAAGACAATTAACTAAATATTAAAAAGCTATGCTAATGTGGGACACGTAGCATCTTCACAGGATGAAAAAGAACAAATTTCTCAAATAAGCACCAAACAATGAAAGGCGACAGATCCTATAAAAAGTCGTGGATCTAGAGAAACCTAAACACTACAATCCTAGGATCTAAAACTTAGACCAAAAGAGGAACAAACTAAATAGTCTATGATTAAATAAAATAAATAAAAAGAAAGAAGTGAGGTGGTTACCCTGTGAAAGTCGCGGGAGACCCTAGGAAGGTAGATGGAGTGAGTGGAGGAGACGAGGAGGAGGAAGGCGGCAACAAGCAGCGTGCTGCCTCGCTATTCCTACTAACAACAACATTAGGCTTATTACATGCTTTCTATTACACCGAGAGAGAGAGAGAGATAAACGAAGGGAGGGAGGGAGACTTACAAATAAATTAATTAAATAAAAAGAGTGAATTCCACAATTATAAATAAATTAATATTTTAATATTTTTAAAAAGTCCCACTTTGCCATGTTAGCATTGACATGGCATAGAGGGCCCACTCATTTTAATAAAAAATTATTTTTAGAACAGTTTGAATTTTCTGTTAGGGTGGGGTTACAATTTAACGTTTTTAAAATGATAGGGTTAGAACTGTTAATGTCCAAATTTTTAGGTAAAACTTGTCGATTAGTGCAAAAATTAGGGTCAAAAGTGACCCTTTTGCCCCTAAACTATTGAATATGGTCAAAACTCAAGAGTGATTCCTTACAAAGGACCTAATTTTGATATTGTTGTAAATTCTTCGAGGAGTAAGAAAAAGGGCTTTAAGAAGAATAATAACAATAAACACAAGACTTCTGTTAAAATAACAAAGTCAAATGGTGATGTCAAGAAGAAGAACAACAATAAGGGCATATTGTTTTCATTATGAAACTGATGGATACTAGAAGAAGAACTACAAATCTTATCATACTAGTTTGAAAGATAAGAAACTTAAGGAAGCTACATCTTTATGTATGTTTATGACTGAGATCAATATTTCTACTTCTATTCCATGTTGTTAGGTATTAGATATAGTATGTTTATCCTTGAGATCAATCCTTCCACTTTTGTTCCACATTCCAAAGTATTAAATACTAGTTAGGGTTCTCATATTTGTAACAATATTTAAAATGTTAAAAAGGAATAAATCACTAAGAAAAGGTGAAGTGGACTTGTGAGTTAGCAATGGAGCAAGGATTGTTGTATAAGTTGTAGGAACTTGTAGTTTATCTTTGCCTATGGCCTTGTACTAGAACTCGATAATAATTATTAGGTTTCAGTTTCTTTTCTCATTTAGATTTAAATGGATTTATATTCATTATTAAGGATAAAAGTTGCTCTTTCTAGACCAACCCACTTAAAACCCTCACATCCTACTTCTACTTTTCGTTTTAGGTCCTTTGGCTACACGTTGTCGTTTTCTTCATTTCAGCTGATGCATGGTTGTTCTTTGCTTATCCCCTGCATTGCGTTTTGCTTGTCCACCTGCATTGCGTTTTGGTCCATATGGTGTTGTATGTTTTGGCTGCTTTTTGCTTCCACTTGCTGCATGTTGTTTTGGTCCAGCTGCTTCCAACATGTGCTGGCACATTTTGTTCCTCTACTTTGATCATTTTATCCTCCTTCCAGCAACTACCTGAATGTTGTCGTTTGCAATCCCAGTTGTTGTGTCTCTGCACTACCGTTTCCTTTATTCTTCCAACCTACTACCTTGCATATTATTTATTTGCTTTTGTCATTTTGGTCTCAATTTACTAGCCATTTTGCTTGCATGAAATACACATTACTTACATGGCATGCATAATGCATATTTTCTACTTCTTAGTTTTTTAATTTTTTTTCTTGTTTTCTTCTTGTCTTTTAATTTTCTTCTTCTTACTCCACGAAGACAAGTGAATATTAATTTTTAAAAAATGACCCAAATATCATGCTTTTGACTCACTTTAACTTCTTTGCTTCTAAATTGTGCCTAAAATCACATATGAGTCAAAGTGAGTATCTTAAGCATTTTCATAGCAATAATCACTAAGTGTTATGAAATAAAACTATAATCAATTAAGCACATAGCAATAGTTGGCATTTTAGAAATAGGAATTAGAATGGATGATTGTAAGCCGCTGAAGTATTTTCCAGCCAAATGGCAATGCATTTCTAATCTGTCCATTTATCCAAATGATAGAAATTTTATCCTCTATAATTCCAATATTTTATCAATTATCTCCTCATGCATAACAGAACAATTGGTGCACTTAGAGATCTCCTTGAGATAGCTCAATCAAAGAGTAAGCATCTCCTTTATCTATGCACATAATAGTGCTTATCAAAGAAATTTCCTATGGAACCACATCAAGGAAATTGCCAACACTCATACAACTCCATAGATGAATTCTGGACACTTCAATTCCATATTAAAGGTTGATGAAGTTGATGGCCTGAGGGTTGTTTGTAATCAATGCAATGTACTTGGAAGTTTGTTTAGAAGAAGCTTAATGCACTGATATTCCTATGGGAGGATGCTTTTACACATGGACTAACAAGCAAACTAGTTCTAATTTGATAAGAAAGAAGCTAGACAAAAGTGTTGCAAATCTAAGATGGTTGAATATGTTTCCTAATGGCTTCTCAAAGTTTATTACCAATTTTTCATCTGATCATACTCCCATATCACCTTTTTAACTACTGAAAGAAGGGTTCATCCATTTAGGTTCGATAATTTTCTGACACAACTAGCTAGGTTCGAAGAGGGCATATAAACTACATTTAGGTCTAATATTAGAGGTTCAACATAGTTTTTTTACTCCAAAAAAATGTAACTAATCATGCAAAAGATGAATCTATTGTTCAAAGCAAATATCTGCAACACACACCCATCTTTTCAATATAGCAAGAAAAGAATTGGAATTTATACAAAAACTTAAATACTCCAACCTTAGAAATCAGGCATATGTTGCAAAAGAAAGGGATGCATTGCACAAATACTCTCATACTCTTGATTTTGATTACTCTCTTTATAAACAAAGATCAAGAGTAGAATGGATGAAGCACGGAGATAGGAATACTTCAATTTTCCATAAGGCAATTGTCTCGAGGAAAGCTAGGAACAGAATCATATCTATCAAGTATAACAACAGGGTTTTGGATTCTCAATCATAGCTCATGCAAGGATCTTATGACTACTTTCATGAGCTTATAAGAAAACCTTTTAAAGCACACTTTTCCAAACTTTTCCTTGAACTGATTTTACAAAATACCATTTCACCAGAAGATGCCACTATTTTGTCTAGTCCTATTTCTATGTAGGAAATCAATGATACAATAGCATCTTTACATTCTTATAAAGCTTTTGGACCGAATGGCTTCAATATCAATTTCTTCAAGGAAACTTGGTATCTTACAGGTAACTTGGTTTCAGAAGTTGTGAAGGACTTCTTTGATAAAGGTACCCCATTCAAAGAGATCAACAGAACTTTCATAATTCTAGTTCTTAAGACTGGTGAGTTGAATGCTTTCTCTGATTTCAGACCCATTACATATTGCAATTCCTTTTACAAGATCATCTCCAAAATCCTAGCTTAAAGACTTAAAGGAATTATTTATAAGCAAATTAATCACAATCAAGGCGTATATATACCTGTTAGGATAATAGGTGATAACATTCTGATGCTTTGAGAACTTATTGCTAATTATTCAAATAGGAGAAGTAGACCTCATTGTTATATCAAAAAAGACATTAAGAAGGCTTATGACAACATTGATTGGTGCTTTATTACAAATCTATTACAAGCTTTAGGTTTTCTAGGAATCTTTATACATTGGATTGAGCAATGTTTAATGACTTCCTCATATAGCATCTTGGTGAATATTTGCCTTGATGATGCAATCTCTCTATAAGATCATTGAAAGTGTGGTCATAAGGACTAAGCACTTCAAATATCACTCATGGTGTGGCAAATTTAAACTATCCAATCTTTGTTTCGAAGATGATATGATATTACTCTCAAAGGTTGATGCAAACTCTATCTATACTTTGATGAAAGCCTTAAAGATATTTCAAAGAGTGCCTAGATTGCATGTCAGATGTTCCAAAGGCAATGTTTTCTTATCCAATAGTGCCTCAGATCTTCAACATATGATTCCAACCTTAATTAGTTTTTAACTTCAAGAGTTCCCAGTGAAATACCTAGGCATTCTATATCTCCATACAAATTGAAAGTGACGAACTATACGGAGCTACTTGACAAAATTCAAATTGAAAGTGACGAACTATACGGAGCTACTTGACAAAATTCAAACCAGAATTTCAACCTGGAGTTTTTAGAACCTATCAAGAGCTAGCATAGTCCAACTTATCATTTCTATTCTCAACTCCATCAACAACTATTGGGTAGCCCACTTAGCATTTCCAAGTGCTATCCTGAAAGCCATTGATAGCATGTTCAACAAGTTCCTATAGACTGGCAACAATGCGAGGAGCTATAAAACTATGGTGAAATGGAGAGAAGTATGTACAACTCAGATTCAAGGTAAGTTGGGTATTTGCTCAATTAAAACCATGAACACAATCATGTTAACCAAAAGACACTAGAGACTATTAGTGGACAAGCAATCTCTATGGTGTAAATGGATCCATAGCTATTTCATCAAGAACAAAAGCATATGGGCTATAGATTGTACCCACTCTCCCTCTATTACTGTCGAGGTCATCCTAAAGCTAAGGGAGAAGTATAAGTCTAATTTCATTACTTTAATTAGAAATGGGGAATTTGCTAGTTTTTGGTATAATAATTGGCTCTCTGTAGGACATTTGATCAAGTTTAATGATGTTGGCTTTCTAAAATCCTCAATTCCATTGAATGCGTCGATTGCCACTGCCATTCAACATAAAGTAAAGTTTCAGAATACATCGTTGCCCTCTTCACTTGCTAGTGAAATCTGTGGAACTCACTGTAATATTGAATATGATAATTATATTTGGAAACACTCACATGATGGCAAGTTCTCAAGTTATTATTACAAGAGGTGGCTATTTAAACATTTTCCTAAATTATCCTGGGCCAAAGTTATGTGATCTACTTATCTTTTACCACGTGCAATATTTACTTTATGGATTACTATGAAAGGCATATTGAGAACAATGGACAGAATTGACAAATACACATACCTTACCAACTGGTGTTGTCTATGTAAAGTTGTTGAGGAAAAATCAGATCATTTGTTTTTCAAATGCAATTTCATTAAAGAAGTATGGGTAAAGCTGCTTAATAGATGTGTATTAGCTGCTAATGTAAACAGCTTAAGCAGTGATTAGATTTTACATTTGAACTACAAAAATAGCACAAGTAAGAGATGCTTTTAGATAGTTTGATCAACAATTATCATGGAAAAATAAAATGAGCGAAATCTTAGAATTTTTTAGGATGAAAGCACTTAAATATAGCAGTTTCGTGGGCAATTGATACAACAAATCGAATTGTAGATCTCTTTGCAAAAACATAAACTTTCAAACCAACAATACCTCCTCACCTATTGGAATGTTTAGACTTTTAATTCTTGATTAAAACTCTTTACTTGAACTTTTGTATGTCTTAATTGTCATTAACATAGAGCATCTTTTGATGTATATTTTGAATACTTTTGAACTGCCATTAAAGTTTAATACATTCAAATTCTTTTAAAAAAAGACAATTGGTTTTATTAAAATTAAATATAACTAAATTAGACTTTAATTATAATTAAACATTTAATTTTAATTAAAAAGAAAACTTAAAATCTTTCTTAATAAAAAGGAAAAAGCCATATAGGTTGCACTTCAATTTTGATTTTTTAAATGGATTTTTTTCTTACTGTGAGAATAATATAAGAGATTGGATATTTGAACAACTTCAAAAAAATGTTTTACAAAATTTTGAATTATATATGTGTCAACCCTTTTATTTATAATTTATATTATTTTTAATTTTTTAAAAATTTTCTTATGCATTTTTTTATAATAGTTGATTTCCTTATAAGGTTATCATATAGCTTACCTTCCATACAATAAATAATAAAATAAATATAAAACAAGGTAAAGAATCAAAATAAAAGATAAAAAAAGTAAATAAACAAGCAGAAAAGAGGACTGGTTAATAAACAAATCTAATAAGTCATTACGATAAAATATTTACACTAAGTTAGGAAGTATTTAATAAATAAGTTTATAAATGAAAATATAAAAATAAGAAATAAAATAAATACTACAATAAATATAGAACAAGGTAAAGAATCAAAACAAAAGATAAAACAAGTAAATAAATACATAAACAAAAAAGAAGATATGTTATGAACAAATCCAAATTACAAGAAAATATATAGGTCAAGTAGGAAGTCTTTAGGGTAACTAACTTAGAAGAAAATACTACATATTAGATATCTAGGCTAAATACAAGACATAGGACTTGAAGCAAAATTTTTAAAAGACTTAAGAGAACGAGAAGGACTTCTGTTCTCTAGATACTTTATCCATATCCTACTACATTATAGTTTTCTATTGAGGTCTATGTCCTTAATAATTTCTAAAAGAGTTATATCATTCTTAATCACCTCCCCCTAGTTCTTCTTAGGGCTTCCTTTTTTCTTCTTGCAGTCTTTACGTACAATTTTCTTACTAGAGCGTTAGGGTATCTCCTCTTAAAATGTTCGAACCATCTAAGTCTTGCCTCTCTTAATTTACCATTAATATTAGTCACCTTTATTTTGTCTCTTACCATTACATTCCTAACCTTATCTCTTCTAATAAGGTTGCACATCCAACGGGGTATTCTCATCTTCACCACCATTAGCTTATGATTATACAACTATTTGATGAGCCAACACTCCACCCCACAGAGTATAGTCGTCCTAATTGTTAAATGATATAATTTACCTTTAAGATTGGGCAGTATCTTCTTGTCACATAGAAGTCCTGATACATTTCTCCATTTAGGCCACCCTAATCTAATATGGTGAACTATGTCTTCATCTTTGTTTCCATTTCTTTAGAGGATAAATCCTAGATACTTAAAACACACTTTTTGTGGTATAACTTCTGAATCAATCTTTACCTCCATATTATACGCCACGCTATGGCCTGAAACGTTACGCTGTAAGTACTTAGTCTTAGTCCTACTTAGTTTAAAACCTTTTAACTATAACATATCCTTCTAGAATTCTAGCTTGACATTAGCACTCTCTTTTATCTCATCTACTAAAACAATGTCATCAGCAAACAACATACTCCAAGGCGCATTCCCTTGGATCTTCTTGGTGATCTCATCCATCACTATGCAAACAAAAAGGGGCTCGATGAGAAACCTTGATGTAGTCCAATATTGATAGAAAAATGCTTTATATCTCCTCTTATCATTCTAACACTAGTCTTTACACCTACATACATATCCTTAATAACTCGTACATAAGTCATAAGAACTCTCTTAACTTCTAAACACCTCCACGTGATCTCCCTAGATACGCTCTCATACACCTTTCCTAAATCAATAAAAACCATGTGTAGGTTACATTATCTTTCTTTATGATATTCCATTAATCTTCTAAGGAGATATAACACTTCTGTCGTGGACCTTCCAAGCATAAAGCCAAACTAGTTCTTCAAGATAGTAACATACTTTCTCACTCTCTTCTCAATCACCCTCCCATAACTTCATGGTATAACTAAGTTTTTTGATGCCTCTATAGTTGTTATAACTTTGAATGTTCCCTTTGCTCTTGTATAAAGGAATTAGTCTACTAAGTCTCCACACATCTAACATTTTGAAGAACTTTAGATCACATTAAAAAATTTGGCTAGCCAAGTAAGATCCTCTTTTCTTAAGTTCTTCCACACCTCTATAGGTATCTCATCTGGTTCTACTGTCCTTCCACTCTTCTCCTCCCTTAAAGACCTTTTAATTTCTTCCATTATAATTTGTTGGTCACAAGTAAAATTACGATACCGTGCTAAGATCACCTAGAGAGATGTTATCCTCTATGCCTTCATTGAAAAGGTTAAAGAAGTACCTCTACCAACTTCTCTTAATGTAACATCCCGTCCCCATATTAAGGGTTAGGACCCGAAATTTCAGTACATGTGAGCTTAAAGAGAAATTAAGATAATGCATTTTCTTGCTCATGCATCATGTTAGCATATATGCACATAAATACTTAATGTTTTTATATAAAAAGTGGTACATGCATTCATTGACAACTTCCGGGTATAAATGATATTAAATGTGATTTTATGGAAAATGAGGAGTAGAAGGAGTAGAAAGAGTGATCTTGGTATGATTTGTGATAAGGAAAGATTTAGAAACAAGATTGGTAGTGATCTGGAAAATGTTCACTGAGTGTGCTTCAGTCTGTTAGCCATAACTTTTTCTCTAGTTATCCAAACGAGATGATTCTTAATTTGGATTAAACTAGAAACGTAAGGCTACATTTTTATGAAGACATTGAATTTTAATTATGTCTCTAATAATCTCAAAAGTTGTCATGAAGTTAAGAATTTGGTGCAGTGTGTTGGTGTATGAATGGAAAATTCATCTTCAAACTTTAGGGGAAAATTTGGGATTGATATAAATAGATTTTAGCAAACGTGCCTTTGTAAAGTTGTAGAGCTTTCTTTTATCTTTACAACGGTATATAGTATGAAAATTTTAGACATCAGAGTCAAAAGTTATGATCATTATAAGTGGAGATGTTCTGGGGAAGAAAATGAGACGGAAGAAATGAGACGGAAGAAATGAGATGGAAGAAAATGAGACGGAAGAAAATGAAACGAAAGAAAATGAAACAGAAGAAATGAGATGGAAGCAAATGAGACGGAAGAAAAATGAGACGGAAGAAAATGAGATGGAAGAAATGAGATGGAAGAAAATGAGACGGAAGAAAATGACACGATGGAAATGACACGATAGAAATGAGACAATAGAACTAAGACAATAGAACTAAGACGAAAGGAAAGTGAGACGATGCAAAAGTGAGATGATAAAGAAGTCAGATGATAGAATTGGCCTTCGAGGTCTTCATGAAAGTTGTAAATCTAGAAGTCCTCTTTCCAATAGTTTAAAAACAAAGTCAATCTGACACTTGTAGTGAGAGTTAAAGCAATTACGCCAAGGCATGTACAATATGAGTAAAGATATGAACATGTTGGATTCTTTTGGACATAACTTCTTCTCTAGACATCCTAACGATTTGATTCTTGAACCATTAGATTCGTAAGAAACTTATCTACTTCTCCACCAAAAATCATAGCTATCTGAAATGAATGGAGAAAGATTGAGTGAAAAGAGTGGGACGGGTACAGTGAGTGTGCTCTTAAGCATTATGAACTGGTATTATTCCACTGAACATACTTCAGTATTTTCATGATTTCTGGAGCTCTATTGATCTAAATGAGATGATTTTTGTTTTGTGGTAAAATAGAGGCATAGAGCCACAAATGGTATGAAGAAATTAGAATCTAATTCAGTCTCTAAGATGTTTAAATTCCATATGGAAGTAGTGCTAGTATACTGTGTGGACAAGAGCAGTCCAAAAATGTTTAAAGTATATCTTTTGAATCACTGAACCAATTTGAATGATTTTGGAGGCATAAGAAACTTAAGACATTGGGGGATATTTTTACAGAAGAAAGTATTATGTTAGAATGTTTAAGGACACTATTGGCAAGACACTTAAGTATAAAAGACATAAGGCATAAATAGAAGGGAAAATGGGACAATTTTCAATCATTAAGGGTATAATTGAAAGAAGAAGTGTTGTCTTGCTTATATAGGAAGAAGAAAAACGTGAATGGGATGAGAAGCAGCAGTGATTTATGAAAATGAGTAAGAAAGAGAAAGAGAGTTGGTGGTTTGAGAGAAAAGAAGAGAGTTGAGCTAGGGTTTAACTCTCCTTGGTTTTCAAGAAAGATTTTGAACTTGTCAAGAGGAGAAAAAGGAAGAGGAAGAAAAGAGCTTCCATTTGAGCTAAAGATCTCTTCATTTGGTGAAGAATCAAG
>JANKOD010000008.1:19349836-19369082 GCA_026284645.1 Erythroxylum acuminatum | reverse complement strand
GTTGTCGTCGGAGACGGTAACGGGCACGTGGGATTGGGAGTGAAATGCTCGAAGGAAGTGGCGACGGCGATAAGGGGGGCCATCATATTGGCGAAGCTATCGGTGATTCCGGTGAGGAGAGGGTATTGGGGGAATAAGATCGGGAAGCCTCATACAGTGCCGTGTAAGGTCACCGGGAAGTGCGGCTCCGTGACTGTCAGGATGGTGCCGGCTCCACGTGGCGCCGGGATTGTTGCTGCTCGTGTCCCCAAGAAGGTTCTGCAGTTTGCTGGCATTGAGGATGTTTTCACCTCTTCTCGAGGATCTACAAAGACTCTCGGCAATTTCGTCAAGGTTCAATCTTGTCTTAATTCTTATATAATTTAGTTGATTTCAGTATTGTTAATTTGATTATGATATAGATGGTAATGTAAAGTGTTTTGAAGTTTCTGAATTGGAAATGGTGCTCTTGTGCCTATGGAGCATGAATTATTCTTGTCCTATCGCAGGTTAGATTGATCTTGTTGAGCTAGTACGATAGTTTGGGTTGAAGTTTTTGGGATCAAGCAGTACTTCATGTAGTTTGGAGTAACTTCTAATTGAAAAGTGTGGAAAGCGATCTCTTGAATTTATTGATCTGTTTATTACTTTATTAGGGCTCTTGAAAGCCTGTTGACTCGTATTTGGTGGATTCTTCATGAATTTATTGGCAATTTTAAAGTGATTTCTCGAGTTGGGCTATGTTGCATAAATCTCTTCTCTACTACTTGATTATCAATGGCACTTAAGGATTTTTATATCTTGTGGATGTAGGCAACTTTCGAGTGTCTCCTAAAAACCTATGGTTTCTTGACGCCTGATTTCTGGAGGGAAACACGCTTCACCAGGTCTCCTTACCAGGAGTACACTGATCTCTTGGGAAAGCCAACTAAGGCCCTCATTCTAGAAGATTCGGAAAGAGAGGGATGAGGTTTACAGGAGTCTTGAAAAAGAGTTGGTAGTACCTGTTGGTTGATAGGTTCATAAGACTAAAGGATGTTTTCTTTTATTTCGATGAGCTCCACTATTAGCTTATGACTTTTTTGCATTTTGCAATCATGTTGTGGTGGATCATTTTGTTCATTTCTTTTGTGTTACGGACCTGTGTTTACTTTTATCTTTAAAAGTGGCTGCTTGTTTAATATTTGTGCGCCTGGCAATTAATCTGAGATGATGAAATGAGAACATAAGGTTTTGTGCCTCAAGAGCATCTTCCTTTTCTTTGCAGATGTTGATGAAATGGTTTTATTCATGCTTTGAGTCTCAAGTTTCAATTGTTCTGTCGGAAACGAGGAACTGAATTGGAGAGGCACGATCTCTCTTCTCTAATGTGCGGTTTTCCTTGGTAGTTAGTTGCTTGATGCACAGGAAGTAGAACTAGCGGCTTTGTGTAGAATATTATGTAGCGAGAGTTTAATCGGAAATTGACTTCCAAGCCCTAGTACTGACGGTGATATACTGAACAGTAAGTTAAATTTGAGGTCACGAAGCCATGGCGTGTACGTAAGAACTGATGGGTTCAAGTTAAACTCGGTGAAGCTCAAGGCTCAAGTAGTCTAAAGAGAAGTGGCCATAATTCAAGCAAAGGATAAACGGTCAGGAGCAATGGACTTTTGGAATAGGATTTTCGATTTCCACTTTCGACTCCTTTATTCGTTGCCACGAGCTGAGGGCAAGATAGGAGCTACACGTGTCACTGGTTCATTTGTCCTATAATGTCTTAAGGATAAGGAAATGGATGATGGGCTCTTTGACTAGTAATTAGTTTCGTCTGTCTCATCTTCCGAGTGACAATCCCAGAAAGCAAGCTCACATAAAGCAGAGAATCACAGAGATGGCGTCCATGACCATGACTGCTTCTTTCCTCGCAGGATCAGCCCTGGCCAAGCAGCCATTGACAGCCCCTCGTCGAGGATTGACTGTGGCAAAAGCCTCGAGGGGCACTGATGAAGAGATGGTCAATTTGGAGATGAAGAAAAGGGAAGGCAGCTGCAGTGGAAGGAGGGATTTGGTATTTGCAGCTGCAGCAGCTGCTGCTTACTCCATTGCGAAAGTTGCTATGGCTGATGTAGAGCCTAGGCCTGGGACACCTGAAGCTAAGAAGAAGTACTCACCTATCTGTGTCACAATGCCTACTGCTCGTATATGCCGCAAGTGAGAGTTTATATGGATCTTGACTTGTAATTCGTTGGCTTTTTAGATTAATGTAAAAGTTCTTATGCACTTGTGCTCTTCCATTCAACAAACTGCCTGTTTCATCTCTCTGTCCATTATTTCCAAATTTCAAAGTGTTGTATATTTGTTTTAGATAATTTCCCGTAGCTTCAGTGTCCTTTGTAGATTTTGTTTTTGGCTTAGGTTGGTTGTAGATGTTGCTTGCCGTTGCTTCGATACCTGATGATCAGCAAAATCGCTTCTACGTTTAAAGGGTCGATTTTGATTTCTTTCTAGCATCACATCTCTCAGCATGTGCTAGGATTGGTTGCTCACAATGGAACACGTCTTTGTCCTGCACGAGTTTAGAAGCATGAGAAATGCTTTTACAGAACTAGCTATCGCCACTTTCTTTTTCCAGCTATTCAATTGCTTATGAACATATTCGGGGAAAAACAACGCCTTTGTTTATGGGATCTGCCTCTACTGATTGCTGTTTCAGTGTTTGACGAAACCGCAGTGTCTTTAGTGTGACGGAGCTAGGAAAACGAGCTGCAGAAAGTAAAGCAAATAAGCTCCAACCCATTTGGCATCTACCCCGTCTCGCCCCAACTCTCCACGTCTCAAGTTTGGCTCGTCCTCTAGTAATTAATTAGAAAAATCGGAGAACGAAGTCTGGTGTTTACGAAGGTCAAATAGCACTAGCGTTGTATATCAAAGTTTCGGAATAACGAAATAAAGATCAGAAGTTCCAACATGTTTGGTGACTAGTTTTACATAGATGAAGGTTGGCTAGAAAGTTTCATATATCCTATTGCCTACTCGAAAGTCTGTTGATCTGAGCGTCACAAGATGAATACGCAAGACAAATTACCACAACGAGCACTATCCAGTTCAGAAATATTTCATCTCATTTGCCATTGTCTTGAATACCTCGAGTAGCTTATCAATGATGACATAGCCAGTCAGTGATTTCATCGCAGGAAAAATAGAGGAACCTTCTTTAAAACAAAAATCACTCATTCTTGTGAACAAGTTAGAAAGAAAAAGTACAGGTTCGGTGAAATGCTGAACAAGCTAAACTGTGACAGAAAATGCATGAAGACCTGCTGCTGAATGCCCATTCTCAAGCACAAGCTGTTATCCACCAGTAACAGCATGCAATAAAAAGCGTGAGAGGCATTCCTCGGTCACCTATGCAGATTTGCTAACCAGCCTAATCCCTCATTCTCCTTTCCCATTTTCATGAGAAGCCACATAATTGCGGATGATTTCAATGGCCAATTGATGGGCAGTCTTATCCTGTAACTTTGCAAGCTGATCCATTTTATCATAAGTATCCTTGTCAGAAAAGAGCCTAAGATTGTACTTGGTTGGTGTAGTCACTATACCTTCCCATTTGTCAATCCATTCCTGAAGTTTCTCAAATCCCTGATAAAAGTAATTGAGCATGGTATAAATTTCAAGATAGCTGATAAAATTCAAGAAAAAGATGAGTTCACAATTCCTTATTTGGCCTGAAATCCAAGTATACTCACCACACGGGTTGTGAAATCGCCAAATGATTCTTTGGATTGTCTTTTTTGTTTCCAATAAAAGAACAAAGGCTCCAAAACCTTCTCCAGGTCTTGAATCTTAACCTTATTCATAAAGCTTTTAGCTAATGCAGTCTGATTTGGTGTACCCCCAAGCCAAATCTGTTAAGAAAGACCACGATACATTCATTAAGTTTTGCATATTTTCAATGGAGAAGTGAATAATAAACTGCTAATTAAGTTCTTCATGCACCTGATAGCTATTGGGACCGTCACCAACAAATCCTAATTCAGCCATGTATGGTCTAGCACATCCATTTGGACAGCCAGTTACCCTTATTACCAAAGATTCGTTGTACTTCAGACCAACCTGACATTTCAAAGGGTGTGCTGTTAATATAAGTACTGATACTTGTTTGGAAACAAATTCAGTTCACTGCATCATGCATGAAAGGTTTGGTGGACTTCTCATATAGTTATTTAAACAATAAGTACCTTTTCAAATATTGTTCTAACACGTTTGAGGATGTTAGGAATTCCCCGTTCAGCTTCAGTTATTGCAAGTGGGCAAAGGGGAAAAGCCGGACATGCCATTGCTGTCAAGTTGAGGGGGTCTACATACTTAGGTAGCTGCCACAAGCATCACAAGTCAAAAGGAAAGAAGTTAAAAAAGAGAAAGTTAAGGGTGCAGAACAAACAACACAACACAAGTATAAAAATCTAATTAGCCAGGTAAATATTATCATAATATCCAACTAGCAAGCTTAAGTGAACAATCGTACGGTCATCAAGTGAAAAATAATAAAACAACATAAGGTCACTCCAGAAGATATCACGGAAGAGGGCTAGGGTACACAACCCTCCTAGAATGATGACATAAAATTATAACTCCCCTCAAGAGCTGTCGTTCTAAATCACCTGCTTGTCATAATTCTTCAATCATTTTTTGTTACATCACAGGTTACATATACCAATTTCAAGTTGATACGTGAATTAACATGGTTCCTTTCAGCAGGTCCTAAGGAAAGTTTGATCAGAACAATTCAATGGAATATGTTTATTCCTTATATCAACCCATTTCTTCAGGCAAGTACATGATCTGTAGTTCAAACTGCAGATATTCTCACCAGTAAGCCACCCTGTGCAAGAGCTGTGGTGATAGGCCGCTTCCAAGCTTTGCGAATGCCACACAAAATAATGTTTTGGTTTGGTGTAATGCGTACATCTAAGTTGTACTTCTGTATTACCTCCCTCAATACCTGTTTCATTTTTCCACCTACACGACCATTGTCTACATGAAGCCCACAAAACAATCCTCCATCACCCTGAATAGCATGTAAAAGGTCAAGAAGTAAGAGCAGTGAAAATGGTTTCAGTGGACGAAACCAAAAAGAGCAAGGATAAATGACAAGAATCCCAAGGACAAACCTGCTCATGCCATCCCAAGTAACTTTTAAATTCCCATTCAAGCAACTCTCGGATCGGTTCAAATTTCTTCCCATAATATTGTTCAACTACACTTCTAAACTTCTCAATTCCCCAGGAGCTGATCAAATACTTCATTCTACTGTATTTACGATCATCTCTTCTCCCATTATCTCGTTGTGTAACAACTATAGCTTTCACAGCATACAAGATGTCCTGTTTTGGTACGTACCCCAATGGTTCAGCCAGTCGCGGGAAAGTTGTCTCCACCCGATGTGTTCTTCCCATACCACCACCTACCTGAAAGTGAAAATGTAAGAAAGCAATATAAATTAACTCTCATAACCGTTACAAAGTATACTTACATATATATTGAATCCCTGGGGTTCTCCCTCATCATCTGAAACTACGACCACACCTATGTCATTTGTGAGAAGATCCACAGAGTTATCTGTTGGGACTGTAACAGCAACCTTGAACTTCCTTGGCAAGAACTGAGTTCCATAGATGGGCTCTGGTGAATCGGGAAAATTTGTACCATAAGTGTTGTCATTACGTGCCTTAACTACCTCTGGGGGTTCTGCAGACATTATCTTCTCGCCATCCACCCACATGTCATAATAGAAACCAGACTGAGGAGTTAGAAGTGCAGCAATGTTCTCCGCAGTTTTTTGAGCAAACTGGTAATCTTTTCTTGCAAAGGGAGCAGCAGTGGCCAGAACATTTCTGTTGAGATCACCGCATGCACCAAGAGTTGAACCCATGTTCTGAATGATAGTGCTCATTACAGTCTTGAGGTTCTGTTTTAAAACACCATGGAGTTGAAAAGTTTGTCTCGTTGTCAAACGAAGTGTTCCGATGCCAAATTGATCAGCAAGATCATCCATTGTCAAATACAGTTGGTTTGGCACTTTCCCACAAGGGTTCTTAGTACGAAGCATAAACGAGTAGGATCTCGTACCACGTTCGTCTCTGTTATACTGCTGGTAGCTCCCATGGAATTTGATTAATTGCGTAGCATTCTCATTGATATTCGGTGCATCTGTCAGTAGCTCCTCGTTAAGAGGATACCTGATGTAATTGCTTTGTTCTTTAATTATTTCAACCTTACTTCGTTTAGTCTCAGTCCCCGGCTTCACTGGCTGCCAACAGAACAAAATGTAATCCAATCAATAAAAGTAGTCTGCAACTAAAGAACTTCTTGACAAGAAGAAACAACATTTAGCACACATTTAAGAAGAGACCACCTTTTGGACCATCTCTTACCTTTCCCATGGAGGTAGGATTTTAAAAATAATAATAATCAAAATGGCCTTTTATTATCCTAAATCTCCATCACTGATGCATGAAAAAAAAACGAAAATGACATGATTTAAGGCATATTTCGCTTTTCCCTTTTCCCTTTTCTTTTGCTTAAATCGAAAAACAGGCCATCAGATCACCAAATACAGAAAGAAAAGACAGAGAGCTCGAAAGTCACACTGAAACTTGCAAAAATTTGGAAAATAGTCCAAGAGATCAAAACTTCTTCGAACACATGCACAGGGAGAGAGACAGATACAGATACCCACCGTTGCAACAGCTCTAACAAAAGACTGTCTGGTCGTAGACACAAAGAAAACATTGACATTCCTGCTCAAAGACAGCAACTTTGGATCGGAATTGGAAGGCCTCAACCCATCAAAGCTCCGAATCTTGGGTTCATTGAACCCCGCTCCAAACGACGTCCTTGTCATCATCTTCAACCAACAAAAAGCAAACGAGTAACTAGGGTTTTACGGTCAAGGTTAGAGAGTAAAGCAGAAGAAGATGAGTTCTTTGTGATTGTGGTATTGAGAGAGACGATAGCAACGAAAGCGAACGCCGCCTTTCCTCTTTATCAGATAGATATATGTCTGTGGATATTTATACGTAGTAAACAAATGTATGTGCGTTGTCACGTGCCGGACACGAGAATCATCTTTTGACTGCTGTTGATCTGCGTTTTGTCCACGCATGATGAGCGATTGGTGGGTTTCAAATGCCAGTTGATATGGGACATGGCGGTGGTGAACCGCAGCAGCGAATGCGCGAGTGGCTTATGAAATGCGTGAAGCGAGTGAGTAAACAGACATGTCAAATGTATGTTTGGTTACATTGAATCTGGACGTGCTCACGCAAAGAGGTCATCAAATCGAATCAACTGGGAGATAATATTAAAAAAATGATTTTGTGGAATTTAAAGTAAGAATTCATTATTATCTTACTCGAGCTACATATTCATTTCAGTCGTTGGGTAATATCAATTATAAGAAAGTGAAGACTCAGCTTATGTAAGGCATGACATTCAAACATTTGTTTTGTTTTGTCCGCAATTTCCTGTTCCTGAGCCCACTAAGTTCATCTGGGCTTTGCCTTAAGACGAGACATGACAGGACTGGACTCATGTCGTCTTGTCCTCAATTTCCTATTCCTGAGCCCACTAAGTTCAACTAGGTTTTGCATTACGAGACGAGACAGGACAGGACTGAACTCATGTCGTCATGTCCTTCCCCCTGGAAGCAATGGTAGGCTGAAGAACTGAAACATCATTTTACCGAGCAGCAGTTAGGCTCAGACCGCAAGTTGACATTTTCAATAAGCCAACAAATCTTACAATAGGATACCAAGAACTTTGGTACTTTCTGATTGATTACCAAAAAACTGCAATCTTTTGAGAGAGACCATTGAGTAAAATAGTCATTCATAGAGTTGAATGCATTCACTGATTAATCTCACATAGTGAGAGTCTGGATTCACATATAAAACAAATATGAAGAAATTTGTAGAGTTCCTGCTTCTCTGATTTAGGAAAAGGGAAAAAACATGAAAATCAGCATCTCCTATTTCCTACAATCTACCTGCCACAGCTGTCTTGCTCTTGCCCCATGACTCACCATTTACTTTCTTTTCCCATGCCATCTACAGTTGACTTGGATTAACATATCAGTGCTCCATTTATTAGTTACTGCAAAACTGCGAAACTTATATGACAATCACATCCATCAACACCAAACGTCTCGTTAGGTAAACATGAAATATATGCTACACTAAGCAAAAAAGGGGATAATGTAAGTACTCAGCACAGAACAGCCAGGGTATTTGCTTAACAAACTTGAGTTCCACTCTAGGACAGATTCAGACACGAAAGCATACACTTACATATTTCAAGCAACTAATGCTCCATTTTCAATTGCGTTTTATTCTGGCCATTGAAGGGTAATATCCTTTCCACTCTCATATTCAGCTTCCGCCACACTTGCTTTTTCCTGCTGGATTATGGAATTTCCTTCGTCTAACTTAGCGTATTCTCTGCGCTGCAAATTAGGTAGATCTTTGTCAGAGACTCTTCACTAACAATTTCTAATTTGATGCTAATCAAATACCATAATTCTTTTTTTTCCTGGAGATGGCATCCACAGGCACTTCAATATTACTTTCTTCACTTACCGCCTTCTCTTTGACATCAGCTGCAGGAGGTACAGCAAGTTCATTGCTTTTGGAGATGCTTCCAGCAGAAACCAGTGGCTTCTTCTGCATGTTCTCAGCATTAACACACAAGGGAGAACCTTGAGCTGTCCATGATACAGGATCATTTTCTTCACTTTTGCCAATCAAAATCGAAAAAGCCTTGTCATTTTCCTTTTCAAGATCAAATATCACATCCTTTTTGACGTGGATGTCATGGTGCACATACTTCATGTTGACTTCACTGTGTTTCATATCTTCATCTATTCTTGTATGCACTTGCTCCTCATTATGGCTCACTTCCCTGTTCGGCAGCTTTAACTCCCTGCTTATTTCAGCATCAGAACCAGATTTCGTCTTCAAATTTGCTGGTTTCGTAGCTGGTTTACTGGCACCTTTTCTTCGGGTATATGTCAAAGTCACTACACTTTTACTAATTCTGTCATCTAAACCAACAGTTTTGCCTTCAGAATGGAATTCTAGTCCACCAGTTTGTGCTTCTTTCACCGCAGTTACTTCTTTTGACATGTCTTCAGTGGATTCTGAACCATCATCTCCATTTCTTGGAACAAAAAGAGTGGATTCTTTTGCATCAAGGAGTTCATGACATAACAACTCCTCATCTAGTTCAGAATGTAAAGCAACATCCATAAAAGCAACTGATTTACCAGATCTCATTTCAGCTTCTTGAACCTTCACTTCAGTAGTCCACTTTCTGCCAAACACATCATTGACTGCTGTTTTCATCATTATCTCTGAGCTCTCCGAGACAATTTTGGCATCATGACCGAAAGCTGATTCCTCTTGGACACACTCTCTACTGGCCAAATGATCTTCTGAAGCTGCATATCTCTTTTGAAACTTTGATTCAATCCTCAAATTAAAGCCTTCAGAGGGTAGAATCTCAAGTTGAAACCGCTCTTTACTCAATTCTAACTCTTCCTTGTCGCCATCTTCGTACAGAATGCTATGGTGCTTCTTCTTGTTGTCAAATGATTTAATTCTTCCAATGAACCATCTTTTTGACTCTGGCCAATAGACCTTTATTCTCTTGCCAACAATTCTAAACCAATCCTCCTCACCCAAATTTACTAATTGGAAAGCAGGTACCTCTTTTCTTGGACGACACCTTGACATGTTTGTATCGGCAGATGACAAATATGTTTGAATAATTTCAGCATCAGCACCCCTTTTGCGCTTCCATGGAGTTTCCATGCTGTCCTTGTTTTCTTTTGCATCTTTGGCCTCCAATGGACTGCCTACCCCACTTATCTCAATTTCACTGCTAGGCCTAGTTTTCTTTTCTAAGGAGTTTTTTCCTTTGATCTTTGCCTTTTCAGATCTCAGTTCCAAATTGTCTTCACCTTTCACATTAGTAGCTGTGCTTCCTGGCTGATTGATCTTTGTAGTGAACTTATGTCTCTTAGACTTGCTAGTAGCAACCTTTCTTATCGCTTGATCCTTTAAAGCTGCTAGTTTTATTTCATCATTCGTCTCAATGTCTTGCAGTTGGCATACATCATCTTTCCCCTTTTTGGTTGCAGAAACTAACCTCTTCTTGCCTTCCAAGATCTTATTCTCCATCACAAGGCTATTAGTTCTTGAAACTGAAAATCTACATTAGTTGCCAAGATACTTTCAATAAATCATACAAGAAAAAATTTGAATCCACAACCATGACATACGTTAAGAGGTGGTTGCCCAAATTCAAAATGCATGGAACTTCTAAACTACAAACTAGAACATGCCGCACATGTTTCCCTATTTGATTATTAAAATCAAATTCAGAAGAGAGTTGAAACTGTTACCCCCATGCATAATACAGAAACCAAATCAAACATTAAATATATGTTAAGACTCCCAACTCCATACCTTTGTATTTTCAGTTTGTAAATTCTCCTAAAAGACATAATTAAACTGCATCCTGTCACATTAGCAATTCAACATCACAACCACAGCCAATAATGCATGGAAGCAATTTAGAGAAGGTTTTGTGGGTGCTCAAGCCCTTCAGCTTGTTGCTTAGTGTTTATTATTCCTTTATATGCACACTTATCAAGTCTTGCCAACTTTACTAGTGATATTGATGAACAAACTAATGATTTCATTATCTGCGGAGAAGCTCTTATTTAACATGAAATGTACTTGGACATGTTTACATTCAATAAGCAGATTAGAGAGTTTCGCTTGGCCAAGACAGGAAAGAATCTGAGGGTATGAAAACTTTCCGTGCAATGTGTCACAGTCACACAACACTTCACAGTAGGCAGCAAAATCCCAGTCACAAAATTCTCTTTCCAATCTCAGCCGATGTGCTGGAAGATGTTGAATGATAGACCTAGAAAATAGTCGGCCGAAAGAAGTTGTAAACTTCCTAACTGAAGCCAAACCCGCTGACTCACCAAAACACCTAGAACCCACCTATATCCATTAAGAAAAAGGGATTGGGAACTTTCAACTTAATGTAGGCCCAAAACCTCTATAACTTCAGAGAGAGACATAGTCCTGAGTTTAGAGTGTCCTAGAGAGGCTGAAATGCAGACTAAGGGGAAAGCTAGATACCATTACAGCCAAACTAAGAAATAGAATTTTAACAAAAAAAAAACTAAGAACTAGAATTTAAATAACCACAAAATTCTATAGACATGAATGAATAAACTCTCAGCAATAATAGAGCTCAAAAACGTTAAGGAGCCAGAATTTAGAACCGGTACCCAAAAAAAAAGAAACTTTCATGAAGTTGAGTTTTCCAGCCTGGATACCATCACATTCTGTTGAAAATATGATCAAAAGATTTGAAGTTTCCAAGAGAAGAACCAAGGGAGAACAATAAACGAAGTCTAGACTATTGGAGCATATTTTGACATTGAAACCTAAGAAAGGGGAAAGTTCATGCCACACAAAGCACAGGAAACCCTTCAATTTGACATTTTTATGAAACAGTGCACGGAGTATACTTTTGCAAAAACTTGCTATAAGAGATTTTTCTTTGACTAGTGCTTCAATAAATTGTGGCTTGAAGAATTGAAGTCTTCCAGAATTGCGAGGCTTCCCCATCGCAAATTTGAGTTTTTAAACCCGTAAACAAACGCCCTTGAAAGTTGAAATTACTTGAAAGACGAAAAAACAGCAAAATTCAGGTTTCAAAAGAATTCAACTTGTTAGTAAATTGGAATTGTACAAATCTACAGGGGCTATACTTGACAAGGAACAAAGAGGAATTGGTAGGGAAGCAAAAAGAACAAAATCCCAAATTGGGGTTTAAAGCATGCATACAAAGTTAACACAACAAAATATGAAAAGTAGAAACTTTCAAAATTGAACAAAAGGAACCTCCTGAAATAGTAATGTCAAGGAACCAGCCATTTCTTTACTTCACAAGTTTGAAATTCACAAAAATATCCGACTAATCAACAGGGAAAAACAAATAAGAACAAGATAATAACAGAACCTAGAAAGAAACATGAAAAAGGACCACTCTTGATAATGTACAATCAACAAACAGTTCAAAATTGAACACCCCACATAGATGAATACTCAAGCAAAGAAGAGAAAATTGGAAATAGAGTAGGGCTGAGCAAGCAAACCTGAAATACAGACACTGAAAGTCCTCCAGTTTTTGCAAGAAACCAGAGAGTGAGGGACCCAAAACCCAAAAGAGATTCTCGCAGAGAGAGGACCCCAAAAGAACAGAGAACTATATATCCTTAGACCAAAAAAGGGACTTCCCAAGGAAACTACTTGGTCTCCACGAAACAGAAAGACAAAAGTTTCGAGAAAAGAGTGTCTTAATGAGCCCGGGTAAAACTAAAACATGCATCCGTTTCAGTTTTGTGTCATGTAGTGCTAGCCTTTACAGAGAGTGCAGGTGTGGAAGCTGTAGAGAATGGTAAGGCAAGCACGCCATGTCAGCTTCTCAAAGGGCGGGAAATATTCAAGGTCGTGACACATGGCTGCCATGATGTTAATGTTGCAGCACATAGCTTGACCTTTCCCTCAAGGTTTACTAGGCCTTAGTTACTATGTTTCTATAAATGTGAGATATGGTCAAGAGCAAAATCTCAAAATTCTGTTACGTTAATAATGGGAAAGAAATGATTGATCTCACAAGGAGAGGTCACACACTCCCACACACGAGAGAGAGAGGAGAGAGGAGAGAGGAGAATATCAGAAATTGGGATTCATTCATTCATTGCTTAATTCCCTTCTCGGGTACGACGGATATATAACAACATATCGAATATTCCAAACCCTGGCACGTGAGCTAGGAGAGTATATGTTGCTTATACGTTGCGTCGTTTATCTTATTTGGGCCTGATCTTTGACCCGTCATTGTCACCCTCTTCCCGCCTTCATGCGTTCGTAACATCCCCTCCGTCTTCAAGAGCGACCTTGTCTAGTAGGTTGATGTCTGGATACCTCTTCTATGAACATCTCCCAGGTTGCTTCTTCCCGCGCTTCTCCTTGCCATTGCACGAGTATTTGCATTACTGCCCGATTATTTTTTTTAATCATCCTTCGTCCCCAAATCGCCTCTGGAATCTTCTCCATGTCCTTCACCGATGTGGGTAATTGGTTGGATATAGTTGTACCTTCTGAAATTGAGCTCCTAAGTTGTGATACATGGAAAGTAGGATGAATAGTCACTCCTTCCGGAAATCCCAAGGTATACGCCACCTTGTTCACCTTTTTCACTATGGGGAAGGGCCCGTAGTACAGAGGCACTAGTTTCTGGTTCACCCTTCGTTGAACCGAATGCTGCCTGTAGGGTTGAAGTTTCACGAACACCCATTGTCCTTCTTCGAATTCTCTGTCCGAACGCTTCTTATCCGCCTGTATCTTCATCCTTTGTTTAGCTCTGTTCAGATGAAATCTAACAATCTGTATTGTTGCCTCCCTCTCCCGAAACATCTGATCCATTCCCACATCTTTGGAGTCTCCTGCCACATACGACACGTATAAAGGAGGGGGATACCCGTAAAGAACTTCAAATGGCACCGTATTTATGGTTGAGTGGTACGAAGTGTTATACCACCATTCTGCCATGGTCAGCCATCTCGTCCATTTCTGAGGCGTATCACTGCAAAAGCACCTCAAGTATGTTTCGAGATTTTTATTTACCGCTTCAGATTGCCCATCCGTCTGTGGGTGATATGCGGTCGAAGGGTGCAGCAACACGTTCTGCAGTCTGAACATTTGCCTCTAGAATGTACTTAAAAACAACGGATCCCTGTCGGTGATAATTCGCACTGGCATTCCATGCAGTTTGAACACATAGTCTATGAAGATTTGCGCCACCTCCTGCGTAGTGTAGGGATGCTTAATGGCCATGAAGTGCGCGTATTTACTGAACCGATCGACCACCACAAAAATTGTCGACTTCTCGTGCGACGGAGGCAGCCCTTCTATGAAATCCATCGTGACCTCCTTCCAACAACCTTCTGGCACCTGTAGGGGTTGTAATAATCCGTGGGATGCTGCATGATCGCATTTATTCCTTTGGCAGACCACACAAGACTTGATGTGGTTTCTTACGTCCCTCGCCATATGTTTCCAGTGAAAGAGGCTTTGGACGTGTTTAAGTGTTGCCGTCACCCCTGAATGCCCTCCTTCGGGGCTGTCATGTGCCAGCGTGATTATTTTTCCCCAGAGATCCTTATTAGAACTTACTACGATTCTTTCCTTCCACCTTAACATTCCCTGTTTCCATTCATAATTGCCCATCGGAACTTCAGTAGACTTTAACCTATTGATGAGATCCTTGATCGTGGTGTCCTTCCCCCATCCTTTGCCAATTTCGTCCATCATGGAGGTTTGGACTTGTGATACCGCCATAGTCAAGAGTTGTATGCTGGAAATCCACAATAGTGCGTCGACCGCCACATTCTCCTTCCCACTTCTGTATGTGACCTCAAAGTCGTACCCTATCAGCTTGGGTAAACATTTTTGTTGGAAAGGCGTAGATATCCTTTGCTCTAGAAGGTACTTCAAACTTTGGTGATCGGTTTGCACCCGAAAGTATCTCCTGTTTAGATAGTGATGCCATTGTTTTTACTGCCTTGATTATGGCTAGAAACTCCTTTTCGTACGTCGACAACCCTTGATGTTTCGGTGCCAATGCCTTACTCATGTAAGCTATCGGTCGACTCTCCTACTGGAGTATTGCTTCGATCCCCTTGTCGCACGCATCCGCCTCGATTACAAACAGCTTATCGAAGTTTGGTAACGCCAATACTGGCGCCGTCGTCAACTTACCTTGAAGCTGTTCAAACGCCTCCTGTTGTTCAGCCTTCCACTCCCAGCGTCCTACTTCCTGCTTCTTTAACATCACATTGAGAGGTCTTGCCAGTACCCCATATTGCCTGATAAACCTCCTGTAATAACTCGTCAACCCTAAGAACCCCCGAAGCTCCTTTAATGAACGCGGTAAGGGCCACTGCTGGATAGTCTTTATCTTTTTAGGGTCTGTAGCTACACCTTTCTCCAATATCGAATGCCCTAAATAATCAATTTGTCTCGCCCCGAATATACATTTACTTCCCCTCACAAACAATTGTTGTTGTTGTAGTACATCCAATACCAGCCGGAGATGCTCCAAATGTTGTTGGAAGTTAGCACTGTACACAAGCAAATCGTCAAAAAATACAAGCAAAAATCGACAGAGGAAGGGTTTAAATACTTCGTTCATCAAACTCTGGAAGGTTGATGGCGCGTTCGTGAGGCCGAACAGCATCACCAAAAATTCGAATTGTCCCTCGTGAGTTCTGAAGGCAGTTGTTGGTATGTCTTCCTTCGGCATTCTTATCTGATGATAGCCTGACCGTAGGTCGAGCTTCGAATACCAACTCGATCCCTTTAGTTCTTCCAACAGTTCTTCTATAAGTGGGATCGGGAATTTGCTCTTAATCGTATGCTTGTTCAACTCTCTATAGTCAATACACATCGTCTAAGAATTATCCTTCTTCCTCACTAAGATCACCGGCAACACGTAGGAACTCACACTCTTCCTTATAAACCCCTGTTTCGCCAACTCCTGCACCGCTTGTTCTATCGCATCCTTCTGTTCCCTTGAGTAACGATATGGTCTCACATTAATGGACTCCACCCCAAGTTTAAGATGTATCGCATGGTCGCAAGCTCGATTCGTCAGTAAACTGGTTGGTTCCAAGAAAATCATCCCATATTCTGCTAACAGCCCGTCCAAGTCATCTCAGGTCTGGGCATCTTTGTTAATTTCCAGGCCTTGCATCTGGAGTTCTATCGGCTCTGTCAATCTTAACATAAACAGCATACTCTGGTTAGTATTCTGGATAACTTTATGGAAGTTCTTACCCGACACCTCCTTCGCTGGTATTTTAGGGTTGCCCGTTAGCTTAACTATCTTCCCTTCCCATTGGAACTCCATTGTCCGCTTCTTGAAGTTGCATAAAACGTCGTCCAATGTGCTCAACCATTGAACCCCCAGCACCATGTCACAATGTAACATCCCACCCCCGACGGGAAGGGTAGAATAGTAATTTGGAAATGGGTAAGAGTGATTAGGATTGAATGAACATTTTCATGCATATTCTTAATTATGAACAGTTGAATTTTTGCACATAAAAAATAATTGTACATGCATTCATGATATTGCCCGGTATTTAGGCCTAAATGAAATTTCACTATGAATAATGTGGAAATTGGGTTTGAAAAATTTATTGGAGTGAGTTTTTGTATATTTTATATTTTAAGGAAATTTTAGAAATTTTTTGGAAATTTTTCGGGAAAAATTCCCGGACCGAAACAATCGCTAAGTGGCGAATCGGTTGAATCAAAAATTTCTGTCCAATGGCACTACAATATTGGATACATTATTTTGGGATTGAAAATTGGGCCATTGGAATTGAATGGGTCAAATTTATGTCATTAGGGTTTAATTTGATTAAATATTTTGTCTTTTTCTTAAATATGCCAAGTGTCTTTAAAGTCATAAATGTTTTTGTCTTCTTCTTTATATCACCCACGACTCTTCAACTCATTTGCACCACATGAGAATTTCTTTGTGTTTTCTAGACCTCACCACCGAAACCTCCTTACATGTTCTCCTTCTTGGATTTTCTTTGATTGGTTCTAGTATATTACTACTCCTTCTCCTACCTTAAGTAGTTCTTTTCATACTATATAAGCTTAAACCTTTTGCCTCCCTATGGTGATTTTCGTACATGGTGTGGAGGAATAGAGGAGTTAGTGCAATAAGTTGAAAGATTAAAGAGGGAAAAGCTTGATTAGGTAAGTTTTTGTTTTAAGCTTTGATTATGAATTTAATGAATGAATTGGTTGTTAGATGTATTAAATGAGAATTATTGTACATGAATTATGATGTTATTGAGTTGAGGGATGTTGCAGTGCGAGTGGAGCAGCTGATGAGGCAGAGACAGACTGAGATGGGGTCCAGGGGGAAGAGGTTGAGTGATAGTCAGGGCAGTTCTGGCAGGAGTTTCAGCAAGCGCCAGAGCAGACCTTCAGGTCGTCAGGAGGATCGAGATAGTCTGGATTTGGGCAGAGAGGGAGATTTGTACAGACGGGCAGTGGCAGTGGCAGTGGCAGAGGTACTGGGCAGATTCCTCCTGTGTGTGAGCATTGTGAGAGGAGACACAGTGGGGAGTGTTGGCGACTGACTGGAGCCTGCCTGAGATGTGGCTCGATGGACCACCAGGTCAGAGATTGCCCCACTACTTTGGGAGCTCAGTCTGCTGTCAGTGGGCGATCTGGAAGCAATACCACTGTGCAGCAGAGTAGGGTTGGTGGATCCGGACAGAGGGGCCGAGGTAGAGGCCGAGGCAGAGCTGAGGGGTCCTTTGTGAGGACTGAGGGGCGAGGTAGCCGACCCCAATCCCAGGCCAGGGTCTATGTCATGACTAGATAGGAGGCCCAGGATTCCCCAGAGGTGGTAGCAGGTGTGCTTCTTATTTCTGGTTTTGAGGCATTCGCACTGCTAGATCCAGGATCTACACACTCATTTATCGCACCGCATTTAGCATGGAGATTGCATGGGGATAGGGAGAGGTTACAGCATGGGTTAGAGGTGAGTACACCTCTAGGTAGCACTACTGTTTTAGGAGAGGTCTGCAAGGGGTGCCCGATTTTGATTGATCAGGCAGTGTTGAGGGCAAACCTGATAGTGTTGCAGTTGAGGGAGATAGATGTGATTCTGGGTATGGACTAGCTTACTGCACATAGGGCCATCATGGACTGCTACACCAAGGAGGTTATCTTAGAGTCTCCTGGTCAGCCTAGAGCAGTGTTTAGAGGAGTTAGTCAGGCAGTGCCAGCCCGGATGATTTCTTTCTTGAGTGCCCTGAGGTTGATGCAGGGGGATGTGAGGCCTATCTGACTCATGTTATTGATGTGAGAGTTGAGTAGAGATTGCAGGACATTCCCGTAGTTAGGGAATTCCCATATGTGTTTCCTGATGAGTTACCGGGGTTACCGCCGGATCGGGAAACAGAGTTCACTATTGACCTCGTTCCAGGTACTGCTCCTATATCTATCCCTCCATATAGGATGGCACCAGTGGAACTGAGGGAGCTAAAGGCTCAGTTGCAGGAGTTATTAGAGAAGGGCTTTATTAGGCCCAGTGTCTCACCTTGGGGAGCTCCAGTGTTATTTGTGAAGAAAAAGGATGAAACTTTGAGGCTGTGCATCGATTACAGGCAGCTGAATCGGGTGACAGTGAAGAATAAGTGTCCACTGCCTAGGATCGATGACCTATTTGATCAGTTGCAGGGAGCTCAGGTATTCACTAAGCTGGATTTGAGGTTAGGGTATTATCAGCTGAAGATAGCTGAGGCTGATGTGCCTAAGAGTGCCTTCAGGAGCAGGTATGGGTATTTCGAGTTTCTGGTGATGCCGTTTGGGTTGACTAATGCCCCGGTAGCTTTTATGGCCTTGATGAATAAAGTCTTTCAGCCCTACCTAGATTAGTTCGTAATTATATTCATTGATGACATTTTGGTGTATTCGAGGAACAGACAGGAGCATAGTAAACATTTGAGGATTGTCTTGCAGACTATGAGGGAGAGACAGCTGTATGCAAAATTTAGTAAGTGTGAATTTTGGCTGGATCAGGTGATATTTTTGGGGCATATAGTGACTGGAGATGGTATCCAGGTGGATCCGAGTAAGATCGAGGCAGTGCTGAAGTGGGAAGCTCCACCGAATGTGGCAGAGATTCGGAGCTTCCTAGGATTAGCTAGGTATTACCGGAGGTTTGTCGAGGGGTTTTCACTGATCTCAGCCCCTCTGAAAAAATTTATGAGGAAGAACATACCATTCAGATGGACTGAGGAGTGCCAGAAGAGCTTTGAGGAGCTGAAATATTGGTTGATGACTGCATCGGTGTTAGCTATTCCATCAGGGACCGGAGGTTATGAGGTGTACAGTGATGCATCACATCAGGGATTGGGGTGTGTTCTGATGCAGCATGGTAGAGTGATTGCCTATGCCTCGAGACAGTTGAGGTCTCATGAGGTAAATTATCCAGTGCATGATTTGGAGTTAGCTGCAGTTGTATTTGCCCTGAAAATTTGGAGACATTATTTATATGGTGAGACCTTCCAGATTTTCACTGATCATAAGAGTTTGAGGTA
>JANKOD010000008.1:19334485-19349736 GCA_026284645.1 Erythroxylum acuminatum | reverse complement strand
ATGGGGAAGAAATGATTGATCTCACAAGGAGAGGTCACACACTCACACACGAGAGAGAGAGAGAGAGGAGAGAAGAGGGAAGAATATCATAAATTGGGATTCATTCATTCATTGCTTAATTCCCTTTTCGGTTACAACGGATATATAACAACATATCGAATATTCCAGACTCTGGCACGTGAACTGGGAGAGTACACGTTGCTTATACGCTGCGTCGTTTATCTTATTTGGTCCTGATCTTTGACCCGTCTTCGTCACCCTCTTCTCGCCTTCATGTGTTCGTAACAAATTCAAATCCATCTTTGAACAAAACATAATGCATTGTGTTGAGACATTAATTGCAGATTAAGTTAAGGCAACTACAAACCACTACACAAATTTGCAATGTGGCAGAAATTTTGGTTAGACGGCAAGAACATATTTCATAACTGTGGAAGGAACAATTTGTGAACTTTGGAATGGATTTCACTCGGAATATTGCCAAAGTAACAACCTTTTTTTCAAGTAAAAAGAACTTGGCAAATAACATAAAAGAGCCCCTGTGATATACTTGATTATTTATCTTAGCCCTTGTGTTTTTAATTCGTTCACTTTAGCCCCCGTGTTTTTTATTTTCATTCAAGATACTTCAATTAGGTATTTTCGGACAAATTTGTCCTTGGAATAAAGAGATTAAAAAAATGTATTTCAATAATTTAAGGGCAAATTTGTCCAAAAATATCCAATTGGGGTATCTTGAATGAGAATAAAAAATACAGGGACTAAAGTGAATGAATTAAAAACACAGAAGCTAAGATGAATAATCAAATATATCACATGGGCTGTTTTATGTGATTTGCCAAAAAACTTCGTACGGTTTCATTAACCAAACTTTAATTAACTAGAGCGGCTGTCAAACCAAAAAGCAACCACCGTACATCGAGAAACAGAGATGAATTGGAAAGTGAATCTATTAAAGACAAAATGCACGTCAAATCCTTTGTTCATTACTCTGATGACAAAACGGAGAAGCAAACAAAATGCTCCAGTTGAGTTCTACTAAATCCTGAAACTAAGCTGCCAAATTTCCCACCCAAAAGTAAAAAGAGTTCCTGGAACAAACATCTACTCTCCAAAAAGAAACAAGCCCCAACATGAGCTGTGTGGCACGACTGGATGATTTCCCTCCCCCCTTCAGAAGCTGGAATTTAGAGATTAGAAACAATTCGAAGAACGACAAAGTGAAACTCTCTCCCTAGTGATGCTCTGGAGCTGAAGGGCTGACCTTTGCCATCTATTTCCAGTAATCTTTATTACTTTCCTGCTTTTTCTCATCTTCTTGGTGAATTTTTCAGTTTTGTTTGTCCTAACCCATTGTTTATTATCTTCCTCTACACCTAAACTGAAATTGGAAACAAAATTTGGGTTTTTATGTGGGATTTAGCTGACTAATGTTAGAGCTGGGTTATTTCATTGCATGGAATGATTCCCTAACCTAGCATTTACTTTTTCCTGTGTTAGCAAAGTGAAATCTACATAATGCAATCTTCCAGTGCACACATATTCAACTACATTTCATTAATCACCTTGTAATTAAACAGGAGGCTTCTCCGCAGAAATATGAAAATCATTATCACATCCCTAATAAAAAAAGGCTAGTGTTGACAGCTGTACAGATAAAAAGTTAATGAATACTAAGCAATAAGATGAATTACTTAGGCACCCACAAAACATTCCCTAAATCGCTTTCAAGATCCGGCTCGAGTCTTGATGCCTAAGGTTTCTATTATGACTAAGTGGTTATGATGTTGAATTGCTTTTGTAGGGTGTAGTTTAATTATCTTTGGAGACTTCTAGAATTTACAGACTGAAAATGCAGAGATGTGGAGTTGGGAAGCCTTTTTCTATGATGACTGTTTGTTTTGGTTTATGCCATATGTATGAAGATAAAAGTTTCATCCCCCTTCAAACTATGGTTTTAATAATCAAATGGGCTAGAAAATTGCAAGAGATGTCCTAGATTGGAGCTTGGAAGTTTCATCGATTTTGATCTTGAGCACTATCTTCTGAATTATCTCATGGTTGGTTTTCCAATTTATTGTTGTGTTATTTATTGAAAATATCTAGAAAATTAATTGATTAAGGAGTTTCAATGTCAAGAATCATAGATGGAGAATAGATTCTTGTCAAATTTATACACAAGAATGGATCTGATTCTGCAACCAGAAGGGAAATAATGTTGTATTCTAACTGCAGGATATTGAGATGGATGATGACACAAAATTAACAGCTATGAAGAATCAAATGTTAAGAAAGACAGCTATTAATGAGCTGAGGATTAGGCTAAAATTTTTTATTTTTGAAACCAAAATCTAAAAAGGCATGGATGAAGGGCAAAAGCTCTGCAGAGAAGAAAATTGATTCTAGCACTGATATCAGATAACTGAGGTGTACAATACTGTGTGAGACAAAAGTAGCAGAACAAAACAAGGGAAGCATGGAAACTCCATTGGAGCAGAGAAGGGATGCAGATGCTGAAATAATGCAAATATATATCTCATCCTCTTATACAAACCTTTCAAGGTTCCGTCCAAGAAAAGTAACAGCTTGCTAAGTAGTAAATTTGGGTGAGAGGGACTGGACAGAGTTGTGGGCAAGAGAATGAAGGTTTAGTGTTTAGGGTCAAGAAGATGGTTTACAGGGAGAATTAGTCTGTTGACAACAACAAAATGCTCCATCATTAAGAGTTGCTATATCATGAGCTTCTTGATGCTAAATAACCTGGTACAGTTGTTCTGGAAATGCAAATGATGGTCAAAATCAATTGCAGAGCTGTCTAAAGAGCAAATGGAACGTTTGAAGCCTGATATGTGGACTGGAACTCCATTCTAAAAACAGAACTATTAGTTTAGATGACAGAACTGGTAGCTGTGGGATGAGTGGAGCAATTTAGTGCAAAATTTTGTCAAGACTAATCTGGTAAACTGGTGTGAGTGGTGCAAATTTTGGGAAGAAAATAGCTTCTGAGCTGAAAAGGGTCATAAGCCCATAATGAGGGGATTAAATTTCCAAATAGGGAAGTGAGTTGAAAATTGAAGTTGTTGAACATGATCATTAGAAGCAGATTACAAGAATGAAGCACTTGTGGGTTGACTTAAAACAATGAAATGTCATGGAATAGCAAATTCAATATAACAGCAATGCTGATGATGGCAACATATTTCCTAAGTACGAACTGGTAATGCATAGCTGAAAATATTTAAATCGTAGCTTTTCTTATGATCTAAGGAAAATATTCCTATATAGGGAAAAGTGCTTTCTAAAGAAGTAAGAAGATGCATGGGGAGTTTTCCCAAAGTGAGATGGACTGTCCCTTATAGAAAACGCAATGGAAGAAAGGCTGAAAGCAGCAAGAAGTTTGAAGGAATAGAACTTGAAAGAAATGAGTAATAAGGTAAGTATTCTTGTCTCGAGCAATTTTGTGCAAAATGAAATTTCAATTGTCATACGAGGCATTTGTTGCCTTTGGTCTTCAAATGTTTATTTTTATTCATGTTAGATTTTCTTTAGGTGAAAACAACAAAGTAAACGACCCCATTTTTCCTCCCACATGACCACTGGTTTGGGTTTTGATGCCACAACATCACTTGCGATCACACCACTCCACAGATTTTGTTTATCTATTATAGGTTCTGTGGTTAATTTTCTGTTTGTCTACTAGTCTCAATAAACTCTTGATTAGATCACATTGTAGCTACCTATTGTCCTTGCAACTTCTGAAATCTATGTTGTGAAATATATCAAACAATGATGAACTTTCAGGCAATGGAGTTGATCTCGAACTGCTTTAGACTTAATGGTTTTGACTGTTCAATGAAAACACTAATAACTCACAATATTGATGCGCTTGGCCTTTTATGTTGGTATTCTGATGTCATAGCAACGCACCTTAATGTCAATCGTAACCATACTGTGAGTTTAGACCATACAAGTTAATTACTGATATGGAAGTAATCAAGCTGGTGGATACATACCTTCTGTGATTTGAGAAAGAACAATGAGATGTGTACCTGCAATGCCGACTTGCTTGTAGAAACATACTGTGACAAGAAACAACATTTCCTTTTACTCTAACATTGAAGGATAAGGCATATCTGATTGTAATAAGATTGCTACAGTGATATTGTTAGATTTGGAAAAGGAGATAGTCTTGATTCCAATAGATCAAAATAAATGGTTCGAAGTTTTAGAAAGTTTATTATGAATAGGAAATGTTACCTGATTCATCATTAAATGTATCAGACAATTAATCATGATAAAACTGTCATTCATCCCACAAGCATATGGCTGCACAACCACTGTATGTGATAGATTTTGGGTCATCATATGTTATTTATTCACTGAAAAGTATTCATTTCAGCTTGAAGCCGAAAATCTCAGTGCTAATTGTCATTCTTTGTTTCGTCCCTTTCTTTTCCATTGCTCTTTCTGTCCAGCCCTTCTGCTGTATGAAAGAAAACATACCTTCATTTGATAAAAGAATGTTAGGTGTGAGACTAACCACCCTTATATTTCCTTTCTAAATATTTGTGGTGAATTTTAGGAAACAATAATTAAGAAATGACAGTGAAATATTGGCGAATGAGTGCCTGCAAGTTGAAACACTAGGTTGGTTCTCTCCTGATTAAATCAATTTATGAAACATAAAAAGTAAGACTGATATTTCCTTAAAAGATGATGGTATTTCCATTTAGAAAACCAATTGAGAGACAAGTCTTTGGCATAGCTGATATTTTATTTTGACCATAATAGACTGATAGGATATCTCGAATAAAATCTAAAGCCTTATAGAAAGAACTGATAGTTTGCAGATCTCCTTGTAGGATCAGAGATAATTCCCGATCAATAGCCTCTAGGTAATCAGTTTGAAGACCCTGTAAGGAAGAAAGAGGCACAATCTAACAAGACAATAAGAACTTGAGGACAATCCTATCAACACAATGATCAAGATGGGTATGAAAAGGGGGAAATTAGGATTAATAGTCACGATAACAAATCAAGTTGTGAAGAACTGAAAGGAGAAGGGATGGTTAGAACATCATACCTTGTGGAAGCCCTTACAGGGATGTTTTGGGGCAGCAAGGGAGAGATGAGAAAGTGTACATAAATTCAAGATAAAGAACAACTTTTCAATCTTGGTCGAAGATAGATAGTGAAAGTAACCGTCTCTGCACTAAAGTTGATGGTAGGTGAGTTTTTCTGGGTTCTTGTCAAAATTGGTAAGAATTAAACACGTCAAATCTTTCATATCTAGCAGTTTTCTTCTCTTTCACACGTGTTCATTACATGCGCTATGTACATAGCTCCGGTAGCAGCACCATACATTTTTTGTTAAAGTTCACATCTTCCTTTTACAGCCATTTGCAGCTGTTTATAACCTTTTTTCACGTGGAATACGACTAAATTACCTCATTCATATCTCGTGAGCTACATGGATCCAAGGTTGCAAGCTGTGTCGGTTTAAATAGTTTGTCGCTTGTTAAGAAACTCGTGGCAATATAAAACAAATAAATTGCGTATATAGGCAATAGGTTTACTTGTTACCGCAGAATTACATTTTTAGGCATCACTAGGTAGCACTAGTTAATGAAATTGTAGTACCATGAATATGGAGTTCAGAATATAATCTCAAAAGGTTATACCGACTTGTGTATATTGGCATTACCTATATGTTGTAGTGGACCTATTTGTCAGCTAATTAGATTACCCTTTTTGAACTCAGTTTCTAGTGTCTTTTTTGTTATAATGTTGACATACACCATGTGTCAAGCTCACTGACTCTGTTAGCTACAATGACTTGCAAGTCTTTAATTGAAGATGATAAAGAGCACACCAAATGGATGAATGAGTCAATATACGGTAAAAGGATTTACTATTCTCATCAAGGTTCACCTTCTGGAATGAATTATGGGACTTTAATGCTTTGTTAAATTTTTGTTACATTGATTGGAGTTGAAGTGAACCAAGAGCAATTTCAGAAACATGTCCACTATAAAGATCTTTGGGAAAAGAAAATTGTATTTGAAGGAAGTACTACCTTACATAAGCAAAAAGTCATTGGGAAAAGAAAATTGTATTTGAAGTACTACCTTATATAAGTAAAAAGTCAATGTCAATGTATCTAGTGCACAAGGCTCTCCATTTTGCAAAGATCTGGAGAGAGTCATAATATATGCAACTTTCTATTTGTATTTTACAAAGAGGCTATTTCTGTAAGTTGAACCTGTGACTATAAGGTCAAAAAAGGAATAAGTTTATCAATTGCTCTAAGACTCAACCCCTACTTCCTTCTAGAAGTACTTAATACAATTATGACTTCAACAGATTCCTTTCTTTGTATATCTCTTGATGGATACACACATCCTTAGGCGTTAATAATTAGTGACAAAGTGATTGTTACTTGCATCCGACCTATGTGAAAGTGCATTATAGGTTTTGTAAGTTGACTGATTAAAACACCTTGTTTCATTGGTCCTACTAAAGATCTTACCCTTCAGACTGCTGGATAAGCTTAAAGTTTTGGTCACTATGTTGTGTTTTCTTGAGATATTCCGTTGTTGTTCATGCTTTAGCTGGTTTTCGGGTAACTGATATCGGGTTGTTGTTCATGCTTTAGCTGGTTTTCGGGTAACTGATGTCAGGGGAAATGCAGCGTTGGCTGGTGTCTTTTGTAGTGGATGAAGGCTTGGAGCTTGGGCCACTTATTCTGACGCTGTCTCTAAAGTTTTCTGGTCCTTACTGACAATGAAATATACTTTTGTTCTGTTTTTAAACGCCAGAAGAACAAGATCGTGTGTTGGAAGGTTGTCAAGTGAATTTCTTGGAGGCTTGAAGTGATTGAATTTATGATAACTTTTGTGTATTTTATGCTAGCTTATTCCAAAGCTAGCTTATGGCTTTTTATTCCTTGGAAGTCTCTAAACAAAGTCCAAACAGTTTCCACGTTGCAGAATGTATTGGTGTTGTTTCCAAGTGGAAGTAGACTCAGTTTTCACCATACATACATTCCATTGCCTAGGAAAGGAAGTGAGCAACAAAAGAAAAAATGACAAACAAAAACTACATGGTCTTAGTTTTGTCCCTCCACACCAAACAAAGACAAGAGGCACAAAACAATAAAGCTTACAGACGACAAATTTATGTTAAACAGCAGTAGTTTCGAAGCAAATGAATCACAATTTAACATTCTCTCCATAGGAAATACAACTTTGGGCCTAAACTGATAAAATCTATTTACAAGCACATACTGACTTTCCTCTTCCGCTGCCATTCCCTTACAACCAACCAACAAATCCTAAACATATCAAGAACACCAAGGCCACTCTATTCCTACCTATCCCCGAAGTCCAACGAGGTGGAAGTGAATAAATAAATTGAGTAAAAACCTCAAAACCAAAAGAAAAATGTTGAAATCAAATTTCTTCAGCCAACTATTGTGATTTTGCCGGACTCTCAACTGGCTGCCTGCAATGAACCATCCCTCATTAACTTTAAGCTCAGACTGTTGAATCTTTCCCGTGAATATTGCCTGGAGGCCTTTCTCCAGTCTGTTCCAGCCTTCATCATCGCTGCAAACTCTTCATAACTAATTCGTCCATCCTGCAAGATTAGACGATGTGAAGTCAGCCTTCAATTCAATGGTTTTAAATGAGGTTGTAATTATTAAGCGTGCAAAGATCCAACATTTGTAAGATAATCATACGAAAAGCACAGTAAGAAAAAGGGCTGGTCATGATCATCTGTAGCAGATTTGTTAGAAAGGAAGAAACCCACAAATATTTTCCAATTTTGAGTAACATGCTATACTTTAGCGAGAGGGATAGACCACCACTGAAATGCATGAAATAAGTGGACATCAAATTGTTTAAAAGTAATGTACACAATTACTCCAAAATATCGAGTATCAGCAAAATCTTGAGTATAAATCCAAGGAACAGAGAACATAAATGGTGGCAATAACCTAATTATGGCTTAGAATGAAAAATTTGAAGGTCTTGTAACCATGTAAAGTAGCAGAAATAATTTTTAAGTAGCATCAACTGCAACTAAAAAATCAACTATGATCAGAACACCAGATGAGTATCAAATCAAATCCTAAGATCCTTGACTATATGCATGAGTAATACTAACCTTGTCTGTGTCTACATCTTGCATAATGGCATTAATAACATCCTCGCTACAGGTGTCAACTTCATCATTCAAGGCCTCTCGCAGCTCTTCAATCTCTATGTAGCCACTCTGGTTTCGATCAAAAAAAGCGAACGCTTTATGTAGATGCTCGTCGTTGCCCATCTTTTTAAGGTGAACCGACACAGCAACAAACTCTCCATAATTCAGAGTTCCGTCACCATCAGCATCAGCCTGTAGAAAGCATCAGAAGCTTAGTAAAATCACATATTTAAAGAAGATAAAAAACCTTGAAAAACATATTGGCACAAAAACAGGTCAATATTAAGGATAAAAACTTCAAGCTTTGAAGAAAATCCACCCAAGCTAAAGGCAAAAGGCAAAAGGCATTAAAACCAGTTGAAATTCTGACCATAACAAAGTTACTGCAGTGTCTTTCTATTAATCACTTATCCGATAACAGATTCAAGGGACTGCAGTGCTTTTAGAAGTAAAATGATGCTTACAGCGTCCATGAGGATTTGGAGATCTGCATCAGCAACCTGTTGACCAAGTTTCGGCAACCCATTTCTAAGTTCCTCAAGGTTAATCTTGCCTCTTTTTCCAATATCCATCATGTTAAAGGCCTCCTTTATGCCAGCCACTTCCTCTACAGACAAATGCTCAGCTATAACCTGGAAGGAAATGACTCCACATTTAGTCTCCAATCAGGAAGAAGAAATAAAGGAAAGTGACACAGCATGCATTGACCTTTCATTGTCATCTATCATCACCTCAATAAAAGCCAGAAAGTCTTAACAAGCAAATTGAGTTATTACCCTCAGAGCTCTCTTTTTGAGTTTGTTCATCATTGAAAACTGTTTGAGCCTTGTTCTCACAGTCTCACCAAGTGGGACATTTGGAGCCTTCTTTGCATTTTGTAACCAAGGATGCTCTGCAAGCAGAAGAAGAGTCAGGAGAACCGTCATACGTAGGATAAGACATAATAAATGGCTAAAGAACACTACCAAGAACTTGCTGTGCTGTAAGCCTTAGTTTGGGATCAGGATTAAGCATTTTCTTCACCAGGTCCTTCGCATTGTCAGAAACTTTTGGCCAAGGGTCCCTCTTGAAATCAACAACAGAGCGGATAATTGCCTGTGCCACTCCTTGTTCAGTTTCTGTAAAAACAAGAACATCAATTTCATGGAGTAAGAGGTGGAATTACAAGCACATTATCTGGTTCAGAAAGATCACCACCAAAAGACTGTCAAACAATGTTTCAACAAGATAATTTAGCTTTACCATATTCTCTGTCTAACACAACAATAATTAAACTGGTTTCTGTTAAAATTCAATAGCTCAGGATCAGATAAATGCACTAAAAGTATTTTTAAAAAAAGAATAACCTGCCCAGAAAGGTGGGACTCCACATAGGAGAATATAGAGAATAACTCCAGCACTCCAAACATCAACTTCTGGGCCATAATTGCGCTTTAGAACTTCTGGAGCCATATAGTAAGGACTTCCCACTATCTCATTGAATCTTTCACCTACAAAGAAAACAAGTCTTCAGGCACATACGAAGTTGTGCACAAAGCATTAAACCAGCACATGTCGAGTTCCCTAAAGCATTAAGAAAATACAAATATCAGGTTGACATATGTTTAAGCTCTGTCAATGATGTGATACCAGGTTTAAAGAAGACTGACAATCCAAAATCAATTGTCTTCAAGGGGGCCGTCTCCTTCTTATTTCCAAATAGAAAGTTCTCAGGTTTAAGGTCACGATGCATTACTCCATGCTTATGGCACATCTACATTGCAAACAGATACAACAGCCAAGTAGATTATAATTAGTAAAATGACTACCATTTGAATGTTCAATCATCTCATAATATTAACCTATAAAAACTCAAGTACCTATATGAATAGCAAAATGACGTGAAAGAAATGAACCAAGATATCATTTATAGAACAGAGGACATGAAAGCAAATTTGACCTAAGATAGTGCACACTTCTCAACAACTAGAAATGATAAAAATCTCCAACCTGAACAACTTCCACTATAGTCCGCATCACAGCAGCAGCTGCCCTTTCTGTGTAATGACCTCTAGCTACAATTCTATCAAACAACTCTCCTCCCTCACACAGTTCCATCACGATGTGTACAGCACTATCATCCTCATAGGTGGCCTTCAAAGTCACAATGTTTGCATGCTTGGGCAGATGTTTCATTATCTCCACCTCCCTCCTGACATCCTCAATATCCACTGAAGTTCTGAGCTTCTTTTTAGAAATACACTTGCAGGCAAATTTGTCACCTGTGTTTATATCCGTACACAAATATGTAATCCCAAATTCGCCACGGCCAAGCTCACGGCCCAGATCATAGTGAGCCGAGAGATCACGGCCGTCTGGTTCTCTCAAGACCCAGAGCCTATCTGTATCAGATCCATTACCTACCACAAAATCATCACCAAAGAAAGGATTTTGTTTGTTCTTCTTTTTGTTCTTCCCTCTGGCTTTTTTATCAGAGGGAGAATTGGGAGCAGGAGTTGCACAGCAATTGCCCATGCTCTTTCAGACCTTCAAGCTTCCAAAACACAGATAGAAGATAAGAATCTACACCAGATCCCAAAAAAAAAAAACCCCCGTTAATACGAAGAAAACGAAAGATCCCATTTAAATTCGAAGAATGTGATATCCAAATATCATTAACAGATGATTAAAGGAAAATATAGGAAGACACAAAAGAAAGCTACCAACTTGTAAACAAACAAAAAACCTTTGAATCTAACAAGTCCTGAAAACTCAACTTTACTAAGAAAAGGCCGATCTTTTCAGAAAAAGTACAAAAAACAATGGACTATATTAGCAATTGAAGAACAAATAAATACATCTGGAAAATGAATAACCAAGTGAAAGAGTAAGTCCATAAGCTGCAAAGAAATTCTTGTTGAGTTGAAAAGGGTAAAATCTTAAGAACCTACCTGGAATTTCGATTAAGCTGCTGACCTGGGAGGATAAGCTGGGGAAGAGTCAGATGAGATTTGGATTGAATGCAAGAAATACCAGAAAAAAAAAGAAGAAAGGGGGAAAGATGGAAATGGATTGTGTGAACGAAGAAGAGACAATTGGAGAGAGCGTGAAAGAAACTTCGTTTTCTTAACAGCGACTCTCTCTCCCTCTCTCTAAATTTCTGTTTCTCTCGGATTCAACAATAAGGCGAGGAGACACAGAGAGAACCCTTTCACCTTTTCTTTTCCCTCTTTTTCTTTTTCCTTTTTTCTCTTCCCAAAATATCCGAACAAAAGCTCAGCTTTCCAGGAAATTCAAAAGGGAAAGGGAAAAAGAGAGGAAAATGGGAAAAACAGAACAGAAAGGACAACAGTGGGTTTTCCAATTTGGGGTTGGTTTATATTATTATATATAAACTTTCAGTTTTTAATATACAGCTTATTTGAAGAACAAGTAGACATTATTGTTGCAAAATCTGGTTTGTGGACAATAGTGAGATAGAGGAGAAATGTAAAACAGACACCCAAAAGAGTGGAAGTCAAAAAGGACAGGAAAAACGTAAGTAATGGAGGAGGTTGGGAAGGAAGCAAAGACACATCACACATTAACTACAGAATGAATTAATGGGTTCACAAGACCATTTCAACCATCTGCACATGTTGCCTGCTTCATACAAAACCGAGCCACCTTTTTTCAAATCCAACCAAATCACCTTTTATCAAATCCAAGTCCAAGCATGTTTGATGTGGTTGGTCTAAATCAGCAACCTGGCCCTGCCCTTGTGTTTGACTTTTTGTCCCATCCCATGTCTTGTGCTGTGTGGACGACAAACTCACATTATCTCTTACTCTGTAGGTTCTTTCATTCTTTGCAGCTGAGCAACTTGGTATTCATTGAACCAAGCGGTCAAAATCAGAGAGCACTCCATTAGTTGACGTGCGTGCTTTAGTTTTAGTTTAACCACCCCACTAAAATCAAACACTGGTTCTAGGAGGGGTGTTTCTTCCGTTTTTCAAGGAAACATCAATGAAGCTGCTTCAACTAAAACTAAGTCAAGAGGACCTCAACAAACACATTATAACTAATATGCTCGGGTGTTAGAAATGCAGCTAATGTGCATGGTTGACTTTTCTGGATTGTGTTGCTTTTGAATTTGAGTAGAAGATTCTATTCTGTGCCTGGTTAAGTTTTTCAAAGTTAACTACTTTCTTCCACCTATTTGCCTACCAACCAAGCAATTTCTATCTAGAAGGCCAAGTTGGAACTTTTCAATGCAGAATAAAGAGTTTGGAGATCCCATCTGATTTGATACCAGTCTTTGATAATTAAATTTAAATTAAGGTTTAGATAATAAAGATAGCATTGACAGGTTTTATTATCTAAAGCTTAATTTAAATTTAATTTCTGCCGTAATACGATACGAGAGAAGTAAGACTCGTGGCCAATGGAGTTCGCATGGCGTCCCTTTCCTTTGTTGGACCCTTTTCTTTCTGCCGCCTGTACTTCTCAAAGTTTCTATCTTTCAGAATATTGGCCGGCGGCCGGCCACTGGGCAATTGTCGGTTTTTTTAAAATTAATATTTCCTTTCCTTAGCATTACTGATTTGTCTCCAACTTGTGTGTTTGGTTTTCTTCTACCCAGGAACAAAACACGTTATTCCTAAACTCATTTGTAAATACACCAACTCGTTTGGTTGGTTTGGGTTCTCATTTGTCTTGCTCAATGCAGTTGCATTGCACTCATTTCCTGATCTTTTCCCGTTTATGTTTTCACACGTCAGAGATGATTCGGACAATCTCCCGTATGCACTCACGTATATTCAGCAAGACCAGCATGTAATATAATGTTTTGCCGTATCTTAGTAATCCACGGCTGATAGTAAAATGGGCTGATGCTCTGTGAGTGAGTGCAAGTTATGCTGTTATGTGTAAGCATAATTTATTGCATAAACATAATCACAATAATCCTTTAATCTAGATCTAAAAATTATATGTTTTACATTAAAATATAAAATATGACGTACATACCTGGATCTATGATTTTTGTTGAATCGTAAAGTGAGTAAAAAATCCTTCTGAATGCTTGGATACAAAGAAACTTGATTTCTATTCTCTTTTTCTTCAATAATCTTGCTTTTTGATGGTGAAAAATAAAACAAAAGTGTGTGGGAGAGAGAGAGGGGATTGGTTTCAAATAAAATAAGGATATCTATGAATCATTCCCATCAAACGGTAAATTTAAAATAAAACATTATCTTACTTAATCAACATTATCTTACTTAATCAAATTGACCAATCAGAATTTAACATTTAATATTATTAAAACTATAATTATTTAATGAGTCACATGTTAAATATATATAGGTTTTACATTCTCCCACTTGGCTTATTAATTGAAAAACGTTATATCACGGTTTAATAATAAATAAGCATTTTGTGAATAAACTTTCCTAAATTTTTTAATGTTGATTATATCATAAATCATAATCAAACAAAGATATTAATAAGAGTCGTAGCGGTTTCACATCTTATCAAGCGATATAATTTCTTCCACGTACTACATTAATGCTTTATTCAATATGATCCATAAATAAGAAACACATTAATGATCCAACAATAATGTCATAATTAAAGACAAATCCTATCAACATCATTTATTCATAAATGTATACTACACAATAGGATTAACAGAAACATAAATGAGCTCACAATGTCAAAATGCAAACATCATAAATCTTAATAATGGTTTCTCATAATACCCATTCTTTCAACATGTTCTTTAAAGAGTTTGGCTAATCCTTTTGTCAAAGGATCTACAATCATATAATTAGTGCTAATATGTTGAATTGGCACTGTTTGTTTCTGAACTTCTTCTCTAACAGACATGTAATAGCCTATCTCTATACTTAGGAGCCTAACGGTTAGATTAAGTCATATGAGTTATATCATTTGAGAATTCTTTAGGTGCATTTCATTTACATGCATAATATTCGCATACACATGAATCATGATTTAGAAACGTTGCCAGGATAGTATATGCACTCAATTGACGTATTCTGGGGTATGAAAGGTTTTAAGTGATTATAATGTGATTGTGTATTGATTATGTCTTGGATTTTAGTTTAATGAACTACAATTAGTAAATTGGAATTTATTATTACAGTTGGGTGATTGATGAAGTGATATGTGCATCTAGCTTAGGAAATATGTTAAATGACAAGACAAATTAATACATGGTAATTTAGGTTGACTAGGCCTATGGAATAGTAACACGTGGCAGTGGAATTGAGTGAAAAATGGCTTAGACAATTAAGTGACAAATGGCTTAGAGATTGAATGACAAGTGGTTTAGAGATTGAGTGGCAAATGGACTAGCACTATAAGAAAAGTTTTAAATACCGATGGAAATCTACGGACTGAAAATTTTCTGTCTGTAATTATCGACAGAATTGGAGATGCGTCGGCAATTTCAGTTGAAAAATAAACTTTAACGGCGGTAGAAATTCCGTCTGTAAATTCAGTAAATGTCCTTGTAATTCGTCGTCCTCTACCTGAATGAAAACGACATCGTTTGGTTATCTCGAAATGATGTCATTTTCATTAACTTCTTCGCTTGTTGAACGAAATGATGCCGTATGGAGTTAAACGAAACAACGTCATTTTCACTATTTTGTAAACGTATACAGAAGAAACAAAATGACGTCGTTTTCTTATTGCTGGTATAACTTTTATAACTTAACAAAAACGACGTCGTTTTTGTTGATAACACTGAAGTAATTGATGAACATTGAAATGGAATCAAGCTCTCAATCGTGTAGAGAGGAATGAATTCTATATTCCAGAATCTACCAAAAACGTGTTTCAGTACAAATATATAGCTACCAGCGACGGTTACCCAACTAGGAAGAAAAAGAAAACTAGCTAACATAAGCTGAGCTGGCAAGCTAAAACAAAAAATAAAAATAAAATAATAAAATAATAAGCACAAAAGCGGGAAACCAAAATGAACGCCAACACCCCCCCTCAAGCTGGAGGAGGTGACCGGAACATCCCCAGCTTGGACAAAAGACGATGAAACTGAGGCG
>JANKOD010000008.1:19320907-19332547 GCA_026284645.1 Erythroxylum acuminatum | reverse complement strand
CATATAAAAATTAGCAAAAAAAACCCTGAGTTGAAATTTTATTAACTCACAGCCCCTTAACAACACACGGCTAAGGGGTTTTTTTGCAGCAAAATTGAAAACATAAGGTTAATAGAGTAACATTTTATATCTCATGATTTAATTAGCTACTTTCGTATAACACAGGGTCGCTACAGCAATTTTGTCTTTATTAAACATTTTCTTATGTAGCATCTGTGTAGATCGTGTTTTTCCCTTAACAAAGACCCATTTTGCTCTGTCTTAAACACGATGCATGTAAGGCTTGTATTAAACTATAATTTAATGTTGCAAAATAGCATTTACACAGCTTATTTTCGTTCCCTTTTAGTTTTCTCCCAATTCAGTCCTCCCCATGGCATTTTCTAATTGATTTTGACTCCTATTAGTTAGTTTCTTCTTAATTTCTATCACCAATTAACATGATTTTTACCTAAGTACGTTTTTCTTGGAGAAAAACACCAGTTTTGTAGGTAGGGTAGGTTTTTATTGGATTTTTAAAATTTTATTATCTCTTTTCATCTCTATTTGTATGAATTCTAAAGAAACCAGATCCTCTGTCCAGTTTGACTCTGTTTTATTCTGTTTCATAGAATCTCAACCATTTATTTTATCGGACCCACGTGAGATCCATGCGGACCCTACATAAGTAAATGACTGAAATTTATTGGACACAATAAGACACCATAATATTGGACAGATAATATGGACTCAATTCTAAGTTGTTCGATCGGGACTAGACAAGCAGCACCAATAGCGTAGCATAGGCCGGAAAACGAGCAGCCTTATTTTAAAATGTCAAGAGTTGTAGGGTCTTATCATAGATTGAAGCACCATATTTTCGTTAAGTACTTTAATCAAATATCACTTAATTTTATTTATATATTTATGTGAATTTTATATAGATATGTAGATAAAATTTAACAAAATAAAATAAAAATTAATTAACAAAAACAAAGGATAAAATGTCATCGGTAATCCCTAGGGATCTTTAGTCGCAGCCCTTCCTGTAATAGATATTCCACCGCCTTTGTCACCTATAGAGCAACTATAGCATCTACTTATTCACTTCATGACTAAGCTTCGGCTAAATCATTACCATTATGAAAAAGTTTGAGCTGCTACAGTATATAGACTGGGAAGTTTTAGGGAAGCCAGACTTAAAGGATAGTGCACGGAAGACCATCATGTTTGACGTGGCAGTAGTTCTTTGATAGCTGAGAACCAGTATATCAAGAGCTGGTACTGAAGTTTATGTGCACAATCTAAGTGGATGAAAATAACAAATCGTCATCCAGTTTTAGCTAGGCGATGTTTTCTGTCACTTCATTTACAATCACTTTGGTGTTCCTCCTACCACCAGTCTATCGAGTTAAGCTCATATATATAGAACCTAGCTAAGATACAAAGCCCTGCTGCGAACTAGCACTTGTAGAGATGAACCTTGAGGAGGAAATGGAGGATTCTGTAGTGATAGTGGATTAAAGAGGGATCAAACCCATAGCTAGAGCGACCGAACATGAGATTGAGAATCTTGGAGAGATTGAGCCAATTGCCACATAGTCATCATTAGGGGATTTAGTTGATATAAGTTATGAAGATGATGTGATTAAATTATGGGCGATAAGCCCTTATGTACCTCTATTAAATCCACTATCATAGGACTGACAATTATACACTTATTATATACTTATCATATTTTGTTCTTATTTTATCAAATATCATAACTTTTTCGAATAAAATATTAATTGAAATTTGGTTTATAAAGAAATTTGACAAGCCTTATTTATATTTTCTTATATTATGTAAAGGAAATACTAGTTCTTAAATTTATTTCTATCCCTTTATTTGTTTACTTTCATTACTTTTGCATGATACACAAATTAAGGATAATGTGCAACTTAAGTATGGGGGAGAGATTTCTTATGACTTTAGTACCCATGCTTATCGATTTCATTATGAATATCTTAATAGAGAGAAATTTTTGGAAAATTTATATACTTTAACAACATATCGATTTAGATAATTCACTATGAGTTTGATTGTCTTTGTGATTTTAAGTGTTTGGGAATATAGAAATGACTTTTGATGACTAAGTTAAATTCAATTTTGTTCATGAATTTAGAGAATGGATATTTGATTTACACTATAATTCTTTTTATATAAATTATATATGCATTAAGTAAATGTGCTGAATAAAAATATGATGAGAATTATAAATAATTGAGCACTAAATAAGTCACTCCGCTAGCTCCATACTAATAAAAAGGTTGTAATTGAAGAGTGGTGTTAGAGTCCATTTGCAATAGTGATCTAGTTGAGTAACCGAAAGCATTTATGACAAGGATTTTACTCTTGCGTCAAAGGGTAAGATGACTTTTCAAACAATCTTCAAAATGCTCTTGTGATGTTTAAATTTGAAGTTTTTCTTTACGTCGATAAAAGGCATGAACATGTTTAAGAGTTAAAGCATTTGTCTCATGTATATTTATTTTATACATTAGTGTGAATTAAGTTAAAGTTTGAAGAATTGTAAAGTGAATTGAGTTGGTTTATGAATTGATTTTGTGAATAGAAGTAGCTGGTTGCTTAACACTTTGATGACCTTTCCAATTAAATGAGTAGAGAATCTTGATTTATGTGCTTTATTTGTTTAATGTTTTTCTAAAATTGCCTCCTACTTAGGTTAGGAAAGTGAAATTGATTTGTTTGAGGATAAGCAAACGCTTAAGTGTAGGGAAATTTGACAAGTTCCAAATAAACTATATATTTGGCGTGAAATATGAGAGCATTAGACTTATATTTTAGGTATTTTATAGGCTTTGGTACTTAAAATAATTAATATTTTGTTATAGATTTTAGTATCTCAAAGGGAAAAAAGGAATTTGGAGAAACATTTAGTCAATGTGGAACAAATTTGACGAACTTCAAGAGAAAGACTTAGAACACGATAGCAACAGGGTAATATGTTACTCCCAATATTCATAATTGCTCTATTATATTTTTAAAGGGGATTATTACCTAAGTAACATGACATTAATATACTGTCACATTTAAGATATGAGCATTTTATTTCTCTAAGTGCTTCAAACATTCTATCATGTTCATCCCTTCATTGAAAGATGGTGAGTACAAAAGAATGAGAAGCAATGCTGAAAGAAATTACATCAAAAACTTAGAAAGCTAAACAACCAAATATATGCAATCACTACAAGAAATAAAGGGTTTACTGACATTAAATCCAAGTATTCCGTTGGTAATAATATTTACCGACGGAATTTAACGACGGACAAAAGGCGTTGTTAATACGAGCGTAGGTAATTATAATGACGAAAATTTCTTGTGTCCTTCCGTCGGTAAAATATATTGACGGACAACTTGACCGTCGGTAAACTATCGTAAAGATACTGACGAATTAAGAAGAACGGTCGGCAAATACAATGAATAATTTACCAACAGTATAATGTATTCCATCGATAATATTGAAACATTTTTGCAACGGTTTTCTATATTTCGTTGGTAATATTGACACATTTTTCTATATTCCGTCGGTAATTGGAAGTTGCAAATTTTTTAAAAAAATCCCGACATTAAATTTTATTTGATGATCTTATGAAAATGCATAATTTCAACAGTTGTGAATTATCTGTGCATAATTAATTTTTTTGTAGATATATTTAATTTGTTTAAACAGAAGTTGATTGATGATATAAGGGTCAAATTTTCTTAATTGATAATAAAAACATTACAGTGTGCATAATAAGTCTTTGTAATTGAAAGCAAATGACTACAACCATCATAATGTCCTCATGATGGCGGGTGCTCTGAGTTGCTACCTCTCCCCTTCAACTGCTCAATCTCCTATCTTAGAGTTGCCATCTGCTCCATCTGTTGTCTCATTTGAGCCATCTGATCCATCAATGTCTGCACTGTGGTCCGAAGCTCGGTGACTTCTGACGATTGCGCTGGTTTGGTAGACGTTGCTATACTGGACATGGAGGATTGCAAGTAACAAGTGTTTGCAAATGAACCTAGCCTGAATATCCATCCATGATGGTCCCTATCACTAACAACATCAAGATACGTTTGAGTCTCATCACATACATTCAGTTCTCTATATCGGTTGTTGACGAATGTCACACCATCATGCTTTTTCGTGTGAATATGCAAAAATAGTTGAGTAGGAGTAGGAGGAATACCCAAAGACTTGTCCTACATATTTAACCTAAATGGTTAGATGTGAACTATATTTTATAAAAATTTTGGCAGAGTTTCTCCTATTTTTATGATATTTCCCTCTGTTGAACAAATAAAAAAACTCAACACAATCATATATGGCACCAGACATTTATACCATTACCATTATCTATAATACAGCAAAGTAAAACATGTACAAAATAAGTGTGAAGTTTAGATACTTACAAGTCTCCGTGCATGCTCGTGGTGGGTTATTGATCCTCCCATATGTATGGAAAGACTCTCTCCCCCCGGATCTCCACATCTGTTGGTGGAGTTACGCCTTGAGATTGACATTACCTCAGGGCTTCTCCAATATTCCTGCCATTGACTCCATATTTGCTTCGAAGTATAAGGCGGACGTACACTAGCCTTCTGTATCGCACCAATAAAGTCACGATAATGTGTACGAGCTTGCCTCTCCCATAATCTATGTATGATGGCGTTGATACTAGAATCCTAGAAAATTTTTTTATGAAATAAGAAGAAAAAAATTTAAAGTACTATCATGTAATAATATTTATGTAATTAGTGTATATAAATCAATATAAAAAGAAAATAAATGTTTATTGTACCTCAAACTCCTGAAAGTAAAATTCCTTTGTTGCCTGAGAGATATTCTTCCACACATAACCCATAGGATCAATCCGTTCCTTAAATTTAGAAGTCTTATTTCTAGAACACGGTCCAGACGGAACCAACCTAATATAAGAAGTAATTTTATACAATGAAAAAACTAATAACCATATAACTTAATTAAAAACATGTAGTCATTAATGTGATTTCACTTACAGATTGCCATCAATTGTTACATACTTTCTTCCGTCAGGTCCCTCAGCTCCAGGCTGGCGGACATCTCCTCCATCCGATAAAGCGGTATTGGATGATATATGAGTTGGGGATGGGGATGGTGTAGCATGTCCTGCAGTAGGTGATGCCTCATCTGTAGCTGTAGACCCTAAAGGGGGAGGAGGTGAGTTAGTGGGAGCTACAGAATGTGACGATCCACCTATTGTAACATCCCATTACTTGAGGGAAGGTTAGAATAGTAAATATGAGTGATCAATGAGAGTTTAGAAATGCAGTTGATGCTCATGCATAAAATGTCATACACATACACGTGAATAGTAAAATTTTTCTACACATGAAAATAATTGTACGTGCATTCATTGACATTTGTCGGGTATATTTTGGACTGAGTTGTGATTTTTTTTAATCTTGTGAATTTTGAATTTATGTGTATTGGAAATTCTATTGATTAGTGGATTTGTAATATTTTTTAATTTTGGTGTTAATTTTCGAAATTTATGGAGTATAATAGAAAAGAGAAGAAGAAAAAGTTGGAGATAGTTATATTGTAAGGATGAGACTAAAGGAATTAGTCAAGGAAGAAAGTTAGTTTAGGCTTAGGCATTAAGAAAGTGACAAGTGTCACTAATCCAGAAAGTTGCTTTTTTAACCTTGTAGAAGTAAGTTATATGAATCTGAGAGTTAAAAAGACAAGTGCTAAGTCTAAGTGTTATTTTCTAGCCACCTTCTTTGAATTTCCTTTCACTACACAGAGTTTTCCATCAAATACCTTATAAGGGATTTCTTTACTTTCCTCATCCCACACCTCTACCACACTGCTATTTGTTCTTCCACCCTAAGGAAAAACCAGAAGTTGGGTTTTCTTTTTTTCCTAGAGGAGTACGTGTTTCTGCATGGAGCTAAGGCTTGAATGTGAAGTAAATCACTTGTTATTATAGAATTCACGTACAATATACAAAATGCACAAGAAGGGGGGGTTGAATTGTGTATTCTTCTTCTGAATACAAAATCTTTGATATTTCTTAAAAATAACTTTTTCAAACTATTAGATGAATACCAAAAATGTTACACAAAGATAGCTATTTAGTTAAATCACAAATAACTTTTATATACTTGTTTAAGAACAATAGAAATTAAAGTAAAGAGTTAGAAGATAGACACGACAATTTTTATACTGGTTCACCCCAAACCTTGGGCTACGTCTAGTCCTCAGAGTTCGTCTGACATTTCACTATACTTCTCCAAATTTACAAGTATTCTTTTCTTTTCAGAGCCTCTTCAAGTCTCTTAAACCAAGTATTCTTTCAGCTGACTTAGCCTCTTTAGGCTCTTAGACTTTCCTTTCTCTCACTAGAAAGATATTGTGAGCTTTTTGTTATAGTAGAGTTTGCTCTCGTGTATCGCACTCTGAATACAAACTTTTTCTATGTAAGTAATAGCTTGAAAGTTTAAAGATCAAAAACTAGTTCAGTCTTCGACTACGACTTGTATTTATAGCCTTCGTCTCCAACTGCTTCTTGTTTCTTGAAGAAACCGTTATTCAGTTGAGTTCTGTAACTAACTCTAACTGACTAACTGTCCGACATACTCGAGTATCTCCATTTTTGTATCGTCTGTGTTTTTGTCTTCTTATGTGTTTTGCGTTTCTTTTGTGTTTTCGTATCTTCTGTGTTTTGCGTTTCTTCTGAGTTTTTCACTTTTTCTGCATTTTGTGCTTCTTCTGTGTTTTACGCTTCTTCTGTGTTTTGTCTCTTCTTCTGTCTTTTTCGCTTCTTCTATGTTTTCGTATCTTCTGTGTTTTGCGCTTCTTCTGTCTTTTTCGCTTCTTCTATGTTTTTCCACTACTTCTGTGTTTTGCTTCTTCTGTGTTTTTGCTGCACGATTAACAAACTTATCAAAACAGTTCATTTATTTCTAATATTATTATTATTTGATTGTCATCAAAATTAATAGACGTAAAGTCATTTTGACTTAACAGAATGTAGTTGAAGATTTTGGAGCTTTCAATAAGTAAGTATTGAATAAATATTTTAGAGTTATGGATTCATGAAATAATTTGATGAATTATTGTTAGTTGCATGGGTTATGACATTTACGTATATATATATATATATATATTCATGAACACTATGGATGAGATGAAAATTTTGGTTATAGTGTTAATTTAGTTTTTGGTGGATTGTTAGTGATCAGGTGATGTGGAAATGGTTTTTGGACTTTAAATAGCAATGAAATGATGTATAGGATTAGTGTAGAAAATTAGATATGAAAAGGTGATATGTGCTCTGTTCTTCACTGTACATATATATATATATGTGTGTGTTGTATGTGAGTTGGTGAATTCTTTAGAGCTGATCAAGAAAATAGTTTTTGAGTTGAAGAATGGTTGTAAAATGATGATTTAATATGATAATGAGTGAATAAATGAAAGTTGAGAATGAAACATGGAGATTGAGAATGAAAGTTGAAAATGCAAAGAAAGGTGACAAAGTATGAATTGGATGAACATGAATTTTTGGCTTTTAATGGTTCTTGATTAAATTTGCATTATTTTGGAGTAGTATGAATTTATACTGAATGAGTTTAATGAAATGGAGTAAAAAAATTAGAAATAAAAATTTGAAGCGATGTTTTTTAGAGAATGAAGTATGGAAATTTTCTGGGGATGAATAGTAAAAGAATTAAATTTGATCTGAAACTTCTGTGAATTTTTTGTACTGATCTAGAGTTATTTTGACAATGTTGTCTTCATGAAAGTTGTATATCTTTCTTTTATCTTTCCATTGATATAAAGTTTGTAAATTTTGGAGTTTTGGATCAAAAGTTATGGAGTTTAGGAGTTAAGTTTTTGGATTCTATTGTGGTTTGGAATAGTCTATAGTGTTTTTAGCATAACTTGAAGAATAATGAACTAAATTGCATGAAACCGGTTTCATTTGAAATTTAAGACATAAAGGAATAATTGTTTAGAAGAAAGTTTGGCCAAAATCCTTTGTTTTCATTGTCAAAATGATCGGGAAAAAGTGACCCCAAATTCTATTTTGGAAAGAGCTGGAGAAAAGGGAAGAGAGGAAGAAGATACAATTTGTAGTTGAGTAGAAGTCGTGCTTGGTGGGTTGGGAAGTCACCCTCGTGCGGTGACATTGCTGAAATTGGTTGGAAAGCACCGTCGTGCTTGCTTGTTTGACCAAAGAGTAGACTCACCTGAACAACCTTCCTTCTTTTGACTATAACTTCTTCTCCCGACCTCCAAATGACATGGAACTTCAACAAATGGATTTCTAACACATTTTTCTATCCCTCCATAAAATTTTGTAGCATTATTAATTGAATTGAGAAATATTGATTAAATCAAAGTGTGGAATCTGTTGGAACAGTGAAATAGGATTATTTTTCTAGACACACTTCAGTATTTTGATTATATCTGGATCTATAGGATTCCCAATGAGATGCTTTTTGATTTGAAGTAAACTAGAGATATAGGCATACAAATTATATCAAGAAGTCGAATTTTGATTCATTCTCTAAGATATTGAAGTTCTGGATGGAAGTTGTGCATAGTACACTTTTTTTGAATGTGAACAACCCGATAATGTTTGAGGTATATCTTCCAAATTGAGTGATTTTGGTGTCAATAGAAACATAAGACATAGATGAACACGTTTCTAGAAGGAAGTGTTGCCTAATTTTGCCATTTACCTTATCAGATTTAGTATGAAAAGTTGACTCGTATGTATATGAGAAAAAAAATCTGAAGTGGTCATTAAAGTTATGAAATTGTTTTGACATTGCTTTATTATGGTTCAAATCATAAGTACCTATAGTATTAATAAGGGCTTCGATAGCTGAATGATTTGATCATAAGGATCTCAATAAAGTACCCCCGAGATTGTCATTGAACATACATTGTGCATATTTCATATAAGTAGATGTGCATTAATGAATACTTTTATATTTGTGAAAAAATGTGATATGTGTAAATGTGTTTTGTATGATATAGAGGAGCCAAGTGCACGCCAGACAGACATTGCTGGACCATCCAAGCAATAACATATTGGAGCGTTCTGTGAGTCAACCTAGATGATTTTCTATGATTGATTTGTTTTAATTTGTTTAAACTTGCAATATTTTTAAATTGTTTATATTTGTTTATGAATTCTGGACTTGAATTTTCTGAGGAGGAAGTGCTTTGATTATGGTTTTGATAGTTATGGATTTCTGAATGCTATGTAAATCCTCAACGAAAGTTGAATGCCGGGCTTAGGTCCGATGATCATGAGCTTTGTTTGAGCATCATATGTGATTGTGATATATGACATATATGTATTTGATGCATTTCATAAAATACATGTTCAGATAAAGGCATTGTGACTTAAGGTGCCAATATGAAGAGCTTCCATGTAGAGCTTTGCTTCGTGATTTTTGATTCTGCACGTGGAGCTATGCTCCGTGATTCTGTTCTAACTAAGCCCTATGGGCCATTATTTGTATAAGTATGTGATAGGCACTCGGTCACAACAATAAGAACGAATGTGAGTCTCATGCATATAACATTATAAGACTGGAATTCTTTGAATGATTTGCAAAGCTGAAATGAATGACCATATGATATGCCATGTTATGTGAGTATCTGAATAAAAAATGCGTGCTTAGAATGAATAATTGTGCAATATGTGATATGTTTTTGTGATCCGGTGAAATCATCAATGATGGTTCACTCATTGAGTTCGCAAAACTTATAAAAATTGTAATGTGGATTTTCAAGCACGAGACAGGAGACCTAGTGCTTTAAACAGGACTAAAGGACCCTTTGGATTTTGTTATGGCTTAGAAGTCTGTCAGCTGGCCCTAGGAGTGTGGATTCTTTTATTTTTGTAGTTTTTTTAGAACCTATAAGAGGTTTTGTGAATATTTGTATGATGGAAACAGTGTAAGAATTATGAATGAATGCAATCAATGGTTTTAAAATAAAAATTTTGCGATCTTTGAGTATGTTAGATGATGTCATGTGTAAGTTGGATTTGCTTTGCTCCAATATATCATTATCATAAGGTATATACTTGAATGCCCTTCGGGTAATTGAGTATTTGCCTTATGGTAGTGGGATGTTGCACCTACACAGTAAGTGCCATTAAACATGACTCTAAACCTGGGTTGCATTACCTCTCTCTATCTCTTTGGTCCCATATTTTGACCTAAAAATCATTGTTTATCAAATTTTCTACTTATATAAGAATTTGAATTCAATATTTGACACAAAATATGGAAAAGGAAATAAGGTGATTTGTTTAATGTTATATTTAAGTACAAACGACGAAAATGATAGTTAACAATCGTAGAAGAAGAACAATAACAACCCTCATTCAATAGGAAATAGGACAAATTCTTATAGATAGAACAATATATCAACGTTCAGTAGCTTATCTAGTATATTGCAATGATAAATCAAAATGATATAATTATTTTGTTTGATTACATGTGACTTGGGATTCGGTAAAGGTAAATGAGTTCCTGATGTCTGGATTCTCGAGAAGTGTCCTGGTATGCTCAAACGCACCAACTGAAATAGTGATACTTCTTCCATCAGTTGTAGGCTTTTAAAAACCTCCTTGCAACAACATTTCTGCTATAGCTAAACTTATAGAGGATACAGTGAATGTGTCGTCGGTCTTAGTATGAAAGACTAACTCTCCAGATGAACTACTAGCGGGAACAGATTTACCTAAAGCACAATCAGTATAGAACTTTCGTAATGTCATATTAGAAAACTGTTAAACGAACCAAAAATGGATATTAATGCATACGTGAATGTCCAGATGAGGTTTGTGGAATTCACGAATTTTCCAAAAGAACCGATCTCCCTAATCCTTTACATACTGTTGTGACATCTCTCTCGCCTCTATCGGCATAGATTCATCTTCGAGATTCAAGGAAGCTTAAAACAAAATGTAGTATAGACCATCAAATGTCAATATATATAATAACTTCATCAAAGGAAATGAGATGTACATAATAAGGAAAGAGATGTTGTCCAGATCATACTAAACACTTTGAAGTAGAAGATCGGCCATGGAAGGCAAACGATTCTTAGTGAACGAAGTGGCGATTTTTCCTGCATGCTTTATCCCTTGGGTTGGAACAATTTTGCCACATTCCTCCCAACGAAGGAATTACTACCATCCAGAACCAGTCGCCATGTCGACATTCCTTGAATAGGATTTTCAATGAAATTTTGTACATAATATATTGAAAAGGAAATAATTTTGACGTTGATTAAAAAATTCAATTACAAACATAATTTAATCACTATCATAACGTAATTGTAAATTACAAGCATCTTCTTCCTGTTCGTGTTAAGCATGCCATCTCATGTGAGATGCTTCAAACATCAGAAGCATAAAGTCTTTGAAGTCTTGGAGTTAGTGAGAAATAATGCATCTGCTTCCATGGTACTAATTTCTGTTTCATTGAATGCTTTATAGGCTTAAACCTAGATTGACCACAAAATTTGCACTCTTCTAAGTCCACATCATCTCCCCAATACAACATACATCCCAATTTGCAACAATCAATCTT
>JANKOD010000008.1:19285532-19308280 GCA_026284645.1 Erythroxylum acuminatum | reverse complement strand
ACAAGGGATTTCAACCAAGTCTATTGTATATGAGATGAAGCAGAGCAGGTACTCATGGAGGCCCATGACATCAAAAGTAGATGGTAGAGATACTTTTTTGGCCTATATAATAAAGGCATCTTGGACAACATAAGGTTAGGTGACCCCTCCGTGTTGGAGCATTTTCATAACGAGTCTCGGTGTGAAAGGGTCACAAGGGAAGAAATTATAAAGGCTTTGAGGGAGATAGAGAGCGGAAGGGCAGTGGGGTCAGATGAGATCCCTATAGAAGTACGGGAGAGAATAGGGGTTGTAGGTATTGAGTGGCTAGTTCAATTTTTTTAATGTGATCTTCGAGTCAGCCAAAATACCAGATGAATGGAGATTGAGTAGGTTTATTATATTATAAAAGGCCAAAGGGTACATCCAACATTGTCACAACTATAGAGGCATTAAACTACTAAGTCACACCATGAAGTTATGAGAGAAGGTGATTGAGAAGAGAGTCCAGAGAGCAGCTTATATATCGGCCAACCAATTTGGCTTTATGCCTGGTAGGTCCACGACAGAAGCGATACATCTCCTCCTTAGGCTAATGGAATGCTACAAGGAACGAAAACATAATTTACATATTTTTTAATTGATTTGGAGAAGGCATATGACAGGGTTCCTAAGGAAATCTTGTGGAGGTGTTTGGAGGCAAAGGGAATTCTTATGACCTATATACGCGTAATTAGGGATATGTATTACGGAAACTTTTTTCTATTGGTATTGGGCTATACCAAGACTCCACCTTAAGCCTTTTTCTGTTTGCATTAGTGATAGATGAGCTTACCAAACATATTCAAGGAAAGGTACCTTGGTATATATTATTTGTTGACGATATTGTCCTCGTGGGTGAGACTAGGGAGGGGTTCAATTTTAAGTTAGAATGTTGGAGAGAAATGTTAGAGTCGAAAAGTTTTAAAATGAGTAGGACCAAAACGGAGTATTTAGAATGCAACTTTTCGAGAAGCCAGATGGTCCATGAGGTGGCCATAGTAATTGGTACTAACGTCATACCACAAAAATTGACTTTTAAATACCTCAAGTCTATTATTAAGAGTGATCGTAATATCGATGCCGATAGAGTTCATCGTATCAAATCTAGGTGGATCAAATGGCGAAGCGCATCAAGGGTCTTATGTGATAAGAAGATTCCATTAAAGCTTAAAAGGAAGTTTTATAGAATGGTGATTCGGCCAACTATGTTATATGGGGCGGAGTGTTGGCCAACTAAACGTGGACATACAAGTAAGTTGTTGGTAGCCAAGATGCAAATGCTCTGATGGATGTGTAACATTAGCATAAAAAATAAGGTCTAGAATTGTGTGGTAAGAGACAAACTACAGGCGGCTAGTATTGTCGACAAGTTACGAGAGACTAGGCTTAGGTGGTTTGAGCATGTGAGTAGGAGGGACCCTGATGCTCCTGTGTGATGTTGTGAGAAAATAACTTTTCGTGACTACAAGAAGAGAAAAGGAAGGCCAAACCAGAACTGGATGGAAGTGATCAAGAAGGATATGACAGAGATGGCCCTTACCGAGAAATTGGCCAGGAATATAAAATTTTGACGTGCGAGGATACGGGTAAAGGATATCCTTTAAAGTAAAGCAGTCGTGGTAGTTATTGGGAGCCGTTTACTGTAAAGCTCTGACGACATATCTACTGCTTAGGAAGTCTAACCCTAGTGTCCAATCTGTCTTTTCTAGTTGCAAGTCGTAAACAAGTCTTTCTATCCTACAACTTGGCTTTTCAGCTCTGGTATATGAGGAAAGGTCTTTCGAGGTCATCCGATACTTTTGGATTGTTCATACTCACATGACTACTGAGCAAGGATCCCTAATATAACTAGAGACATAAAGAGTCATATTTTGCAGCTTATCAAATATTAGTAGATCTTGGCACCATACAAGGTATTTTATTTATTTATTTATGGTTTTATTTTTTTTACTCTTTTTAACTTACATCACTTTTTTTTATATCATGTCACATTTATATGTGGATCAACTAGAAACAGGCCCTTTATTTTGTAAAAATAACGTTGTGTATTATCAGACCTTCCTGGATTTCGTAATAGTGTGAGATTCGGACTGGATGTAACGATGATGTTGTTGTTGTTGACAAAGACCTGCTTACGTCATCACTTATTTCAATTGCGAACCAAGGAACCAAAAATAGTGAAAAACACACACAGAACATAAGAAAAGCAGAAACGTTAAACAGAAGAAATTGGGGGAGACAAAGTGAGAGAGAGAGAGATGAAGAAATCGGGAGGAGTAGACAAGAAAAGGGTGCGAAGATCGTCGGCAGCCGTACAAAACGGCACCAGAGATCCCAACTCTGATACCCCACCTAGGGTTTGTATTGCCTTTTCTTCTTTTGATCTAGGGTTATTTTTTTCTATCCATACCTTTGCATTTTATTTGACGGGGCGAGTTGATAATGTGACTTTTTTGTGGGGTTTTGAGCATTAATGTATACTTGATTATGTTTTGAAAGGCTTGACGTCAACTAGTCGATTTTGTGAATCTTGTTATTCCAAAAGTTTTGTTCTTTTCCATGTTTTTTTTTTAATTTCATCATGTTTTCTTTGATTGCATTGAACTAGTAAAAATGCAGTTGGAGTTGAGATTTCATGTGATCATGTGCTTTGTTTGGTCTGCATTGTCTGATAACTGGTATAATAAAATGCTGGAAAAGAGGAATAAAAGAAAGAGCTTCGGCAAGGTGGAGTCCATAAAATTCTGTGCTTAGTTTGCAGTTTGAAAAGTTGAATTGTAAAATTGAATCTTGGGTTATACTTAACTATTGGCTAGAGTTAGAGATTTCAACTGTTTGCTTCTATTGCTTTTGTGTTAATTAGTCTCTCTTTCACCGTATTCTCGGGATTGACTGATTGATTTTCTATTGCCCCTGTTTGTTTTTCTGTTTAGAAGCAAGCTGCAAAGAAGGATGTATTTCAATTGTTTGCAGAGAAGGTTAGAGACAACAAAGATTTAGTGTCTCGTTGGGCTGTTTTACAGGAGACACGTGTTGAGTATTTTAGAGGGAAGGATTTTGTTAGTTTTCTAAGAAATCATCCAGAGGTCAAAGATATATTGGAATCGGACAAGAATTTGGAGGTTGAAGAAATTGCAAACACTTTACTAAGAAGGAATCTTTTGGTGCGCTGCGATCGAGTGGTCAAAACTGTTCGTCCTGGGAAGAAGAAGTTATCTACCTGGCCAGCACATTTGGAGATATTCCCTGTACGCTATTTGTTTTTGAAAGTTTAGGTGCTTTGAATTATCCTCTTAACTTCTGATTTTATTTACTGCATATATCTTTTAGGAGCAAGTCTTCTCCGAACATGATGCTTTCTTTGCTTGGACATTTGTAAAGCGACATCCACTTTGGCAGACACTTCTCTCATTTTTCTGGCCTGTTTTAACTCTGGCAATTTGTTTGTTTCCTGTATATCCCCATCAGTGCAAACTAATAATTCTGTACTCATGTGCTGGGGTTCTTCTGCTTATTCTATCCCTGCTCTTAGGTAAGGAAACGATTTCTTGTTTATTCTTCAGTTATTTCCTCCTGTTTCTCATTCCCTGGATACAGTTGGCTAGATATGTTTGATAAATTATTACCATCACATGCCTGTAGAACACTTGTGCTATTATATTTGGGACTCCTGTATCATGGAAAAGCTACATGCTATTCACTTTGCAAAGACTTGAAGCCTTTCATATCAGAGTTCAGTAACATTGCATGCCTTCACCTGTTCTATATTTTGTGGGTTGGGATATTTTACTAGTTTAACAACATCAGCATTCATCTCAACTAAATTTTTGTATGTTTGCTATTTTCCTCCTCAAACTTCTTATTCTTTCTTGTTGGCAATTTCAAGTGGGTCATTGGCAAACAAATTTGAGCAAGGAAGATTATAGAGGAGTTTGATATATAATTGAGTTGTTCTAAACTATTCAGGCTCAGGCCGTTAAGGTCTGATTCATATAAAGTTCCCTTTGTTATATGTCTTGCCCACTCTCTTGCTTGACCCTTTGACTTTTTGTCATTTAGAAATTGCTCAATCTCCCTCCTTTGGGTACTTTACGTCTCCGAAGGACCAGGTGCAAACAACAAGATAGGAATGCCTAAACCTTTTACAACCATGAATATGGTTACGGGATAATTACTATACCTGTGCATGTCTGTAGATGGTTTTAAATGTCTGCCCTCTTCTATGTTGTGATTTTTCTACAAGTTCATTATCTTGCACTTGTGAGTTCCCATAGAACAATTGACTAATAGCTTCTGATACAATATAGTACAGAATTATGAAATTTGTGGGGTCATTGATGTCTTCTGTCTAATTTGCAGTGAGGGCAGCAGTATTTGGCGCTTTATATATAGTTCTTGGAAAGCGTATTTGGTTTTTCCCGAACATTCTTGCGGAAGAAGCCACATTACGAGAACTATTCCGATTCTGGCCAAAAAAAGATGAGGAGGAGCGACCTACATGGACTAAGAGAGTTTTCTATGCAGTAACAGCTGTGCTGGTCATATTTCTGCTGAGGCACCATGCCCCTGATGAAGCTGCTAGAGCTAGGTCAGTTCTCTCCACACATTATTACAGTCAATACCATTTCTGTTGTATGAGGTTGAATTCACTATATTTACCAGCAATAGTTTTAAAAATTTTGAGGACAGATAGTTTATATATATGTATATATATAGCTGTTGTAGGTTAGTAATCATATCATGTATTCTATTTTTTTATTTCTTCTTTTGTTGTAACAAGAACTTAGTCTCTTAGAAGCCCTTTGCCCTGGTTCTCTCCCCTTTTATTCATTTCCTTTCTTTCACTGAACAATTGTCGCATGTATTTATCAAATGCTATAGTATTTTTTAAGTACTCAACATTTATGATTGCCACTGTATTCTTGCAGGTATCAGAAGCGCATGTACAACATAATTGATGATGTTCTTGAGTGGTCTCCAAGATTAGCACTATCAGGCATGATGGAGAAGCAGAATAATGTGGAGAATGCCACAGAGGCCAACAGCACTTCTGCTAATGGGAGTAAAACTAGTTCAGAAAGAGTTCATCCAGCAAATGCCACTGGGGAAACCCTCTTAGAGCAACATCCCAATGAAGATGGAAACACAGGGGACAGTGATCCAGAATATTATCAAGAGAGTATATGATGGTAGACAATCCAATAGCAAGTAGAAGACGTATACGACTCCTTTTTCAACTGGGTTTTCATCCTTAATTTTGAGTGTAAAATGGTGTAATCAAACAAGAATAATAGCTGGTTCATCCCTCCCAACATTAATAGGATCTGGCAGAATAGATTACAATGTCAATTTAGTGATGTTTGTCATTTATGGAATTTTATATTTATCATGTATTAAGCTTTTTTATGCACGCAACAAAATGCCAGCCCATAGTAATTAATATCTTTTTCCCTAGAGATCGGGTATATAGCGCGAGCAAAATGCCAGCCCATAGTTGAGTTTTACCATCGTAATGGGAGATTCATAGAGGAGGACTATCATGGGTATATGGAATCTGACTACTTGAAAGTTCAATGATATGGAAGGGCCTTCCAAGCATCATCAGAAAGTAAATTATGATCAATTAAGGGCTCTTATTGGTACGTAGCGGAGGAATGAAAATCCAACTTCAAACAGGTTTTACTCCAATAAATATGGCTTCCAACTTCTAAACTGTCCACGGAAGAGGAATATAAACTATTCAAACAAGAGTTTCTAGATTAAGCTGACGACTTTTGCCAGTTCGATTATATCCTGCAGCGCTTCAGCTCAAGTACATTTAACACTTCCTATGTACAGACGAAGGAGAAGCAGAGAAAAAGGATAAAATAAAAAAACCAAAGGATGTTGATAGTGATGGGGCGAAGCATTGGCGCTAATAGGCACAATAGAGCCAACCAATGGATTGACCATCTCTTTCCCTCTGTTCATCCACATTACACACATGAAAACGAAGCCAAGAATGAATTGCCGCCTGGCAATATAATGCCAAGTATGTGGTCACCAGACACGACGGGATTTGCCCACTTACTTGGGTGAATCGAATCTTCTGGCTGGGCATCTATTTAGAAGAAACGGTTCACTGGATGGTGAGAGGCCTCTGTGAGGCCTGCTTAGAAGAGATGCTACCCCGTTCTTGACCCGAACAGTCTCCATCTTCTTGTCCAGCCAACTGTGAATGATACGTTGATGTCTGCCTGCCATTGTGACTCTGGTAAAGGCTATCATCATTCAGATAGTTGCGTGGTTCAAAAGTGTCACGATTTTGGTAGGCTCTTGCTTCTTGCTTATCATTGGAGTAATTCCAAGTTCCCGTGGAATCAGAAGGTAAGGGCTCAGACCCTGTTGAACTCCCAGACTGAGATGACGGAGCTGGGTGAGAACCATCAATCTTTCCAGAAACTGCCTGCCTAGAAGTACCATCATTAGTTTTCTTTGCAAAACGCCCTCCAGTACCCCTTGCCCTTTTCATAGCATGCTGGTGTCGGGATTCATGAAGATATGGCTTGAAAGAGTGAAAATAAGCAGAATTTAGATTATTAGTCAGCAATAACTCATTCTCTTGTCATCAACAAACATTTGACTAGGTGAGATTAAGCGTAAGGTTTTAAAAAGTAACTATTAGTAAAAGGTGAAGGCAACATATCGTCGAGCAATAACAGTCAAATGCCCTAAAAAAACATGTCAGACCTAAACTGACTATAAAATGAATAATTTTGTGTCCATTTGTTACTTTGTGTTCCCAGCCAAGAACATTTGAGTAAATAAGTGGCAAAAGGAAACAAAGCTTGAAAGTTGCAAATCAATACCTTTCTCACTTTTATGAGCTTCTTCTCCACCTCTGCCTTTGCACGTGCCTGTCTTCTTCTCAGGATCCCTTGGTATTGTTTGGCATTGACATAAACAGGTTCCTGAGCCATCTCAAGGGGCAAAGCCATTCTTGCATGAGGTACTCCAATCATATGAGGGTAACCCTGACCATGTCAACATTGTTTTACCAGATAAACACTCAGAAAATGTAAACTAATAAAAAAGGGAAAATTTTGTATTCTTAGGAGAGTTTCTACATATTTAAATATTAAAAATATCTTTAACGATAAAAGCATGAAGGATAAGGAATTATCTCATATACCATATGCTGATGTCCATAAGCTGCCATCATTTGCCCATAATATGGATCCTGGTATGGGTTTGATGTACATGCCTGCAAAAGTGTTGCAACAAAACTAGGAACCCATTCCATAAAGAAAGATTGAGTTTGTTGATTCTACAAACTATGGAGTCTTGAGTCTACAAAATCAATTATGAGCTTAAGATCCAAACAAAAGATTTCTTTTCGATATTTCTTTTCAATTTTGGGTTTTTTCTGGGGGGTGGGATGAGTTGTTAGTCGGAAGGAAGCACTTACAATAGAGTGACCAACAAGTTCAAACTGTGGAGGTTGTGCAATGGAGTCATCATACATCGTTGCCACACTCAAAGAAGCATGCTTCAGGTTTCGGTGCTCTTGACCATGTGCCAGCAGTTATTAAATGCAACATACTCATTAGCAAAGTTTTTGTAGGAAAAGATGAACTTTTTAACGAAGTTACAAAGAAGTTTTCCATGGCTGAAAATCAATCACAAAGTAATGACTACAACCAGGTCCACAAACCAATATTATGAACAAGTCCAACACCAGTGACAAACATGATTCAGAAAAAAAAAAGAAAGAAAAAAGAAAATACTACAAGAAGATATGGGAGTACTTTGAAAAGGTTGCTGGAATGAAAATGATCAACAGAATCATATAAATTATGCATATTTTATTAATTCTCTATTTACATGGATCATATGCAATGACTATTATCCACAGAAAACAGAAAATAAAAGGGAATTCCATGCACTTGATAGCATCACATAGTTAGAAGTACCAGATTGTGAAGATGCAGTATTATGTGATTCCTTTGTGGCATCATCATCTTCCTCATTCAGTCTACCATTAGACAAAGATTGATCACCATTTGACTCTGAATCATTTGGACACTCTGGTGAGGATATAGCATTATAGCCAGTACCCTGCCACCACTCTTCGGAATGAACTGCATATTGTCCAACTGCTTCTCGATCTGGCTCCCGTCGATTTGAACTGTCAGACTTTGACAGCATGCCTTCTAATTGTTTTAAGCAACTCCTAATTCCTGACATAGCAAAAAAAAGCCTTGTTATATCACAACAATAGATTAACAGAAACCTAGCAACAACAGGCCCAAGGGGTTCGAGATGGGGGGGTACAGGTTACGTGAAAAGAAGATCACATAGAGCAGGCTCAGCTGCAAAGCAATATGGATGAAGCACATAGTCATTAGTTCCCAAAAAGACTAATTTCCCTGCTACTGAGACACCTTAAACCAAACAAAAGAATTGTGTACAAATACCCGAAGAAGGGGGGACAACTGGGGTCGATTTACAGTAATAAATAATGACTTCTACAAGATAAGATAAATCCAGAGCATCCTAGACAGGACGCATTGACAAAGTTTTAACATATTGACTCCGCTGCTATTGAACATCATCCCAAGCTCCAAAAAACATAGTGTCACCAATTTTCAGAAAACATTCACTTACCCACGTTTCCTACCCTTGTAACTGGACTTTTTTTGTACTAGACACAAATGACGGGAAAAAGGTTACGTTACCAACCTTTCTCCCGTCATTCCACAAAAGAAAAGTCAAAATATCTCTGGACAAGTTTGTTTGAAATATAAGTAACATTGAAGACTAGCTATTCCTATAAAGAAACGAGTACTTCCTGATCCCATTTTTTGGCTTTTGGAATCAACCGCATAATCAACTAAAATGTTTGACTTTTAGCACTGAAGCGAACTCACATGCATATTACCAAGTCGTCCTTAAGTTCCTGATATGCAACTCCAATTTATTTCACAGTTCCGAGAACATGAGTTAATTACCATTATTGCAACAAAAGTTACAACAGTTCTCCAAAATTTTCAAGAAGAAAGGCAATCAAATTGACTTTCACAGACAACCAAAAAGTCGAAGAGTTGGAAACTTTCAACCCTACAAATACGAAATCAATGTCTTAACTCTCCACTTGCAGCCACAAATCTCCACAATCAGCCAAACCCATCATCTGCCGCATCTCAAATTATTTTCCCAATTCAATCCCCCAGAAATCCAAAAACAGTTCCTTTATCCCAAAAACCGACAAATACACATGCAGACCGATCAAAGAAGCAATGAAGACAGCCAAAGAAACTTAAGAATCAGGCGAAAATCACATAATTCTTAGCACATAACAAAAACTCACCTAGGTTTTCGAAAACAAAACCATGTGAAAGATATACACAAATATAAAGAGTGAAATTAAGCAAATAAAAGGGCAGCGAAAACGACACTTACAGTTAGCGGAAAAAGAAAAGCGAGGGTGGGGGGGACAAAACCCTAGATTTCGGGGGAATAATCGGGAAGTGAAATGAGAGTCGGTGATGGTTTGCACAGCGATTAATTCTTTGTGTGCCGGAAAAAAAAAGACAGGGAAGGATGAAGAGAAAATTCCAAAAAACAGGAGCTCTATGGGGTTTCGCTTATTTGAACTCAAAACTGTTGTAACTCGTGACCAGAAGGAGAAAGAGAGAGAGAGAGAGAGAGTATGACTGATGGCCGTAGGTTGCTCTTCCACGTAGGCTGGTTTCTGGCTACTGGCTTGCCCGGTTCTTGAATATTATAAATAAGAAACTTTTTTAATATTAAAATAATTATAAATATCAATTTATTCTGAGTATTTCAAATATTTAAAAACAATTAAAGAATAAAAACACCAAAATGAAGCCCCTCCAGAGCTTGCAGTTGCAGGTCTCACGATATCTTCAATGCTCGTACTTACACAGGCAATGAAGTTCTCATTACTTTGTGTGAGAACAAATCTTATCTTGATTTCAATCCGCAGGAGAGGATAGTGCCTTGATGTTCGATTTTATAAATTATGATGTCAAAAGGGCATTACTTGTTACATGTTTTTTTAGAGAACTTAAAAGAAAATAATTACTTACAAATATATGTTATTTATGTTAAAATATTAAGTAATAATAATAAGTGATCATCATATTACTTTTTTTTTTTTTTGAAAAATGAACAAATTGTATTAACACTAGCAATGCTAATTCAACATTACAATGAGTTTTATGAAACTGACTATCTATCAGTTTATAACGTGATTAGAAAAGTTAACTGAAGACTAAAAAAATATTTCAAATAAGTTACGAGATCAATATAACAAATTAATTATAAATTTCATATGTTTTTCATATCAAGTGAGTAAATTTTGTGATTTTTTGCAACAATAATAGCTCAAATATAGTTAAAAATCTTAATGGTTAGCTAGTACTTGTCTTTCGCAGTCTTTTTTGAACATTTTGTTATTTTTTTTCTTTCCAAATACTATAAATGGTGGTGGTGAATGCTGCTTTTGAGCAATATGACATTTTATTTTCCATGTTTGGTGTGTTTGATGAACTAATTCAAAGTTTTCTCCTATTCGTATGCGTAATTGTCCACTGTTAATATATGAAGAATTTTGCTCCAAACTTTTTTCGAATATCTGCATTAAAAGAAGAGGGATTTTTATCTTCAACAACTTCTTTGCATAATTCACAGGTTGATTTATTGGTGCCAAACCATCCACTCTCGATCCTAATCCTATTTTTAATCACTAGCCAAGTGATTAGCGAGACTTTAGGATTTAAAGTTTGTTTCCACATAAGCATATAGCAAGGAACATCTACTAAATAAATTGGGAGTCAAAATGATGAGTTCTTCACTATAAACGTTATTGAAACTTCGATTTCCTTATCTTCAAAGTTGGAAACAAAATTGTCAATGCGAAGACTAAAAATGTCGTTGAAACTTATTCAAAGTAAGTTTCAATCCTCGTTTAGCTCGAGTTAAGTTAAGGTGGGGACAGGTGATGAAGGCTGCCGGCTGGTTTGTCGTACTAATGTTGGTCTAAAGAAATAAATAAAAAATGGTCCTAATAATTTAAATAACCAAAGAGAAATTTGAGGGCCACGTGACACGCACTTGACGGGCAAATTACGGGAAACGCGTGGCTCGAAGATGGGGACCTTACACGAAAGGCACTACGGCAGAGGAACACCTGCCACGTGGGATGTCAACTTCACGCTTTAATAATTAATTAATAATTTGCTTATAGAGTAGGGATATAGTGCTACAGGTGGCAGGAGCTTGTCTCACAGCCGCTGTTTGACAAATCATAAGTTATAGTATGTGATTGATGGGCTCTGATATAATGGTTTTTTTTATTTATATAATAAGCACAAACGAATTTGTATTAATTGTATATATGTTAAGAATCTGCTTCGGTGGCAGTATTAGATGCTCCATCTTTAAGAGTAAAATATGTATGTTGGACCGCATCATATAGGCCTGGGAAAGAGTTCCCGTTTCGGTCTAAAGAAACTACTCTTGGATCTGATACCTCTCTTCGCTTTAACTTAAAATACATTAATCAACATCAAGTCATCGATCCAAAAAGCCTTTGTTGGATAATTAGACCACATGGAATAAGGGGTGACGAAAATGTACATTGCACTTGCGTTTGATTATTTATTTACTGGCAACTTCTACTCTCCTACTTACTTTCCACGGGATGTTATTTGTCATGACAATTGATTTGTGACCTTTTCAGTTTAATTCTTTGTTCTCATTTGCTAAAGAGTTTTGTACATTGGAGGACTAAGCGAAAGCGACTTTGTCAATCTCAATTTATGTAACTGTATTGCAAAATTGGCATTTATTTGTCTATTAATAAAAAAGGCATAGACCTTTGTTTTAAAGATATTAGAGGTTCAAATTTTGGTTTCAAATAAAAACTTAGGATAAATTCTTTCCTAAATTGCACATTCCTTAGCAATAATTCAACATAAAATAAAACTTTTAAAGTGGGATCACCAGCTGATATGTTCAAATTCTAATGAGATAGAGAGAGAGTAAGAAAGTTTCGAACTTTAAGAAATACCATCATCACTATTCATAGTTCTGAAGAGGCTTAAAAAGATACTTGGATTAGGTCTAAATAAGTCTATATATGATCAAAGATACAATATCTCCATCCAAAACCTTAAGTAATAGGTCTCTTTCTATCATGAGACAACTTCACTTATGAATTTCCATCTCCCTTTCGCAAGTAAATCCATCAACATCGGGTTAGCTTCTCTTCAACCAATGACTAAGGCGAAGCTATCTCAGTAACTTCATAAATTACCGTTTATCTTGCCTAAATTCATGAGTCTCTATTCATTGGACTTCACCAACCTATTTCTAATACTAATAAAGGGTTCTAAGGGGTTTAGAGAGAAATTGGACTAATTTTAAGTGAGCTTACATATAATCTTCAACATCATATCTCAACTTAAAATCTTAAAGTAATGGATTATAAGCCTAATATTTATATATAACTCACTTCATTTTTGTAACTTTTTCTAACAAGGAAAAATTTCTAACAACTATAGTAAATGAGTGATTATAGAGATGGCGAAAAAACCCGATCTCAAACTAGTTAACCTCAAGTTGCCCCATTAATGATGGACATTTATAAAACTCTAATTCTTTATGTTTCTTTTTTTAGGTACATCAAAAAGTTCGATTTGGACTTTAGTTCGTAATCACCCCATTTAAGAGAAAAAGAGAGATAAAGAAGTGATAAGTGCTTAATTGTTGATATATTTATTCCCTAATTCATTGTGATGAATGTTATGATGTAATTATGATACTTATTTTGGTTCATATTTTTCTTTCTGTACAAGTTGAAGGAATAAGAATCAAAACAAGCTAAATCAACATCATTATAGCCGATCTTATTTACCTTAGTGGAAGCAAAAATGAGAAGAGTTAGGGTCAAAACATTTCAAAGTCATTGTAATTTAAGTGCCTATATAAAGGTGCACATGCCTGTTTATATGATATACATGATTGTGTATGGGACTATGTTGTAGGAAAATCCCGGTGCATGCATCATATACACGCGGTGCGAAAAAAATTATTCCGGGACTTTCCTGAAATCCATGATCTATATGCCTATACAAGGAAATACATGTTCATGGCATTTACATAAATCAATTATTCATATAATGACCATGTACCTTGTGTGTAGTCTCCTTCGTTCTTCGGTCTTCTACTCATCAAGTTGTCGCAAACCATAACGACCAAAACAGACTGTCTCTAATAGTATCCACGCAGAGATTGGAGAAACTAACCAAATCAAACTCTTTGATCTGGAAATGGCTAGAATAAAGACAAGAGTGCTGTCTCTCTTGTTTGTTCTGTGTAGGCCAAAACTGTGAAAGAGAATGAAGAGGAAGAAGATGAGAAAGATGAGGAGAATAAGGTGAGAATTGTGAAGATTGCTTAACTATTTTCACGATTATCATCATCTTACTTGCTTTTTGTTTTTGTCTTTTATCATTTAAAGACAATAAATATATCACCTTTTAAAGAAGCCTCTCTCATCTTCCAAGTTGCACATATCTTATATATATATATATATAAATATATATATAAATGTTGAGGTGGTCCAGTCACACTAGGGTCGGTTCTATTGGGTCCCAGGTGTGGAAAAAACACCGGACACCTATTTCAGCAATATCGATGTCACATTCTTATCGGGACATATCCCGATCTTATCGGGATCCATTTGGTTCTATTTCTCTCTATATAATGGATCTTTATCCAAAATCATTTTATGAATCTTCCAAGTCACTTTTATACGTGTGACCCATTAGGTTATGGGTTATATTGGTCACTTGGATTAGCACTTAATCTAAGCAATTCATAAGCGGCATCTAGAAAGATGTCATAACTTCCAATTGACTGAAAAGTAAGTGTTTAGAAGAATGAACCCGTGCCTGTCACGAACCATCTCACGATGCCTCCCATAGACAAATTACTGTGCAATTCGCCCTTTCACCATACTATACCCTACTTAGTTATGAGTATGGGCAAAGTGTCAACTCTCACTAGATTGACTATGTCAAATCTAACCCAAGTGATATCAGTTCTTGTCCTGGGACTTATTACTCTACATGTTAATGAAGACATTCTTCATGACATATGTACTCCGGTCAGAGATTTCCAAGTGATGGCCCCGACAAGAGGATGTGGGTATCATCTTCTACTATGACAGAAATGGTAAATCCTTTACTGGCTATTCAATTACCTTCGAATATCTCAAGCTATAAATCATCACCCTATGAGCGGCCTCTGCAAGGCAACAAGGAATAGAGTCAAAGCACAGAATCAGTTTCCAAGATATCCTTGAGTACTTCAAGTATAAAGATACTTGCACCATTGCTATGATGAGATTATCACTAACATTAGAATAAGACATCCATGTGATGGTCTCATAGTAGGTCATCCAATGTACTTCTACCTCTAGTAAGCATCCACATCCACATCTCAACTCTAAACATCTCACGTTTACAGTTTTTAAGATCCATTACTTGATCAAATCAAGGAGTTTGACATGTACTAATCTATCTTGATTAACGATGTCCAGTCTCATTAATCCTATAACTAGGGATAATTTAGATACTGACATAATTGTACATGATAGGAATCTCAGTAGTATGATCATATCATGATTTCCTTCATGCTATGTCATATATCATGGAATTCATTAATTTGCTTATAGATCAATATCAATTCATAAATAATGAACACCAAATTAATGAAATATGCCTTTCTTTATTATTGAAAATAAATTCTGTAGACAAATTTGTACAAAACGCACTAAAGGCAATTGCCTTTAGGGCACTACTATAATATCTGTGAGTCACTAAAAGCATGTAAGAGCGTGAATATAAAGTTTCAAATAACCCTACAACCTACACGGTCATGTGGGGACTTGAACGACTGTGTAAGTGAGCTACACAGTAGTGTATCTTAGTTGTGTAGCTCATTGTAAACATTTATATTCACTATTTTTGGTAAAATTAACACATATGGTCACTTACATCCCTGTGTAGAAGACCGTGTATTTTTATGTACCCATAATTTTAAGTATAAAAGGGCAATTAAGAGGGAAAAAAAGGTATGAATATATTAAAGACAACAAGGAGGTAAATTCCTTTCCCTTTGCAGAGCTATGAGGAGCTAAACTTCATCTTTTCAATTTAAAGGGGATATCAAGACTGACGGATATGTTTGGGTGTTGATTAATCTAGTGGTGTTGTTCTTAACTCTCTTTTGATATTAAATATATGATTATTTGTTCATTTTTTTAGATTTATGTATAATTAATTTAGATAGGCATACTAGATTGTTCATGTATGGATTCATTGCCAGAATTAAGATTGTAATACATAATCATTGTACATCTGATTCACTTGTGGTAAACTAATGGTCAAACATCATTAATGATAACATAGTATAGGTTAAATGACCCAAGCTGATGTAGTTGTTGCTTAGATTGACATGATTTTCTATTATATAATAAGATTGTCACACTAAATCTAGAGAGCTTATTTTAGGTTATCTGATAAGCTAGACCTAATTAAAGAGCTTGTTCTAATTAGATACAACATAAGGAAAAACTAAGATTAACAGATCTTGTAGTTAATCTATAATTAATAGTTTCAAAAAAAGGTACAAAAACAACTTGATGATTGATTATGCATATTCATGTGAAGGTCGAGATTGAACCATAAGCTAGATTCAAAACCTATTGATTAATCCTAGTAATTTTATACTATTTTATTTTATTTGTCTTCAACATTTTAGTTTTACTCTATTTTCTCAATTTTTAATTAAATTGCTAAACACACACTCTATGCGGATACGATCCTTTCTTACTACTATTATAGATTTAGTCATGTAGAGTTAAGTTTTATTTTCTGGTGTATTTGACTTGCATCGAGAAGCAAGGGCTATTATCATTTTTATGTGTGTGTGTGTGCATCAATGTTTGCATTTGTTTATGTAAGGGTTGTTGATTCAGGATAAGAATGACGAAGAATAAATTAGCAAATCCATGATATAAATGGGGTAGAAATAATCAATTGCAATTTAACTTAAAAATTGAGAAATAAGGTAAACAATGTTTTGGATTTTGTATATTATAGAATTTAAAATTTAAAAATAAAAGATGAAATGGATTTCTAATTAGGATTGAAGTAAAAAAAATTTATCATTAAAAGAATGTAAAAATAAAAGTAAAAGTACTATAACGGGAAATTACCTACTAAAAAAACTAAAAGGATAGTTATTACTTTAGTAATAACAAAGCACACCCACTTTTGGTTTATGGATGTACATATTAAAGCAAGGACTAGAGTAGTTATTCAATAATTGGTGGCCATTTGTGATCATCAGTTTTCAAATCAATATTTTTTAATAGGTGCTATAGTGGTAAGGATAGTTACAAAATTTTATAATGAAATGAATTAATGAGTAAATTTTACTAAACTTCTTTGAGAAGTCTCAAAATCACCTTTTGCTCAAATCTCTTCTTTGTCATCTTCTTATTCCATTTACTAGTTCCTTAGAGAATCCTAAAATAAATAATCCAATTCTATCTTAAATAAACTAACTCAGGTAGTTGGTGTATCTACTTACTGATTGATAACTCAGTAATAATAGAGATGGTAAATCGAAAATGTCACTCCCTTCTTCCTCTCTTATTGTGGTGTTTATAAGTTAAACTTTTTTGGTTCTAATAGATTTATTTTGACATAGCATTTGATATATATTGATGAGATATGTGTTATAAAAAATGACTACATCACCAAATTCAATATATACAAAGGTAATGAGAATGTCACTTACTGGGTCATTATATGTCTATAATTTTTAGTTTGTGTGCAAATTATTGATATTTTAGTTTAATTTTAGGAAAGAGAAGAAGTTTCGAAGCATGAGAAGGTGTTGATGATGGAGAATAATAATGAGTAACCAATCCTAAGGTGTAAGGAGGCTCCAATGACAGACCACAAAACAAAAGAAGATGTTTTGAGTCTTTAAGTGCAATATCAGAAGTTGTCACCTATTTCTCCATGCTTTTCTCTGGAAACTCAACTAGACCATCCTATATAAGCCCATTTCGCCACCAATAAGCAATCCTAGCACCTCTGTAAGATTAGCCCACTTAAACTCCATTTTTCCACTAATAAGCAATCTTGACACCTTAACTGGATCACCCCACTTAAGCCCTACTTCTCCATTATTAGACAATCTTGAGTGTAGTATATTTTGGTAAATGTATTTCTAACTATTTAATTTATATTGCTATAAGTTATACCATTCAGAGATATACTTGTGTAATGCAATAGTATTTTCTAAATAATGTAGTGTTATTTGTGGTATAATACAAGGATTTTATTATAAATTATTAATTGAAAATTAATATAAGAATTATGTTGTGGTATTCTTTAATATGTTTTTTGTTGCCTATATGGAATCAATTGAAAAATATTCCATTTTGCTATGATCTAATGGAAAATGCTTAATTTGAGAATAATTTAAAAGGGTAGTACCTAGGACATTATATAATGTTATCATCCATCTCCATTGATATAAGTTCCCTACTTAAATATTGTAACTAACAAATTAAAAAACCTTGATTCAAATATTTAAATATTTGAATCAATTGACAAGTGCTTAAGCCCTACTTCTCCATTAATAGACAATATTGAGTGTAGTATATTTTGGTAAGCGTACTTCTAACTGTTTAATATATGTTGGTATATGTTATATCATTTAGCGCTATACTTGTGTAATGCAATAGTATTTTATAAATAATGTAGTGTTATTTATGGTTCAATATAAGTATTTTATTATAGATTATTATTTGAAAATTAATATAAGAATTATGTTGTGATATTCTTTAATATGTTTTTTATTGCCCATAGGTTGTGTTTCTCCAAATATCTGTTTTCTGACAAGGAAAACAAATTGTGGAACCAATTGACAAATATTCCATTTTGCTATCATCCATTGGAAAATGCTCAATTTGAGAATAATTTAAAGGGGTAGTACTTAGAAAATTCTATAATGTTATCATCCAACTCCATTGACATAATTTCCTCACTTAAATATTGAAACCAACAAAATTAAAAAACCTTGATTCAAATATTTAAATACAACATCTTTAGATTGCAAAAATCATATGTAAAAAAAAATACCACCACCATGCAATAAAAAACATGTCATGGCAGTGTAGAAAAATATCATCACTTCACCCCTTACTTATAAGCGACACTTTTAAATTTAATATGTGAATATAAAAGAATAGCATAAAAATAACTATGCTTAAATTCATACTATAACATGAGTTCATACATCTAGTATCATGTGTATGAACAAAAAATATCATAATTTGTTACATGCACTTTCACTTTCTTATAGGAATACCATAATTGAGTGTAAAGAATATCATGCCATAATACAAGCTATAATAGTACTCAATACATCCCATATGATACCTAAGTATGAAAAACACCATCACTCATTATATATAAGTAATACCTTCACTTTGATATAGGAATACTTGATTGAGTACAAAGAATACCATGACTTAACTCAAACTATATCATAGCTTAATACATTCAATACCATGCCTATTTAAAAAGAATACTTTCACTTAATATAAAATAAGTAAAACCTACATTTTAATATGGAAATATTAAGGTTGGCCAAAGGGTTCGAGACTAGATCAGTCGAATCAACTTAGCTTAAAGTCAACGAGCCTGACCCTAATTGATTGGGATTTAAGTTGATTTAATCTTTATTTTAAAAAGGAATTCAAATATTGAGCCAGGCTCGAGCTTGAGCTTCAGTATCATGACTCAACCCGATCTAAAACTCGAATGTTTTTAGAAAAGAAGAATATAATTAAGCCTTAAAAGGTATATCAAATGTACAACTAAAATACAATGCTAAAAATCACTAGTTTCTAGTGACTATCAAGGATTATTATAAAGGATTTTAAAGAATAGGAAACTAGACATTCTAATAGGAAAGAAGATATTGGTCATCCTAAAATCTAAGCTTTTATATATTGATTTGGAGTCTAACGTGATGTATGAGCTTCTTGCAAAATTGTTCACTAGGAAGACTCTTGTCATGAAAAATTATGCTATTTCTTTCATCCCATATTGTTATGACTATAAAAGATAGAATCAACAAGAAGCATCTATAAGCAATTTTGTTAGAGCATCTGCTATTTGAGTACCAAGCTTTGATACTGCTCAAGTTCGTTAAATCCTTAGTAATTAAACATCTTCTCAGGAGTGCTCTCTAGATTTCTTTGGCGAAACTACAATTGAAGAATAGTTGTTATGCATTCTCTTCAGCCTCTCGAAAAGTGAGCAACAATTGATGAGGTTTGAGTATTTAACAAATTTGTCAGCATTTGGTAACTTATATTTCATTGCAAGCAAAAGATTGATGGCAGCTCAAGGGTTAAGGTAATTAGAACAAATTGTTTTGGTCCAAAGAAAAGGAGGAAGATATTTAAAGATTAGCTTCTTGTAAGATAGATTAGTGAACTTACCACCATTGATCTGCTTTTGGATGTATCTATCTTCTTCAGATTAGTGAACTTACCATCATTGATATGCCTTTGGATGTATCTATCTTCTTTAACATTGAAGAAAGCCTGAGAAATTTCACATATAAGATATTTGGATACAGATGGCTAATGGAAGATCTCCTTGTTAGAGAAGGTTGTTACAACTAAAGAAACTAAAAAATGATGTCATTTTATGTATTAATGAATAAAAATATAAAACCTATATTTTCTTTCTTTCCTTTTTTTTTTATAGTTGCCTCCCCCTTCCCTCCAAACTTCTCTTTCTAATAGTTTTTCTCCCATCCTTCTCTGTCATTTGTTTTGCTATTGTGCCTCCAACCTTTTTTTATTTTAGTTTCTCCAAGCCTTATCTCATCCAAAATCCAACATAAAAAAGAACAAAACACCAATGACATTGACAAATAGATTTCATTAACATTAACAAGCATTATTTATTAGGCTTAAGCGTAAAGCATCGACAATGAATAAACAAGGTAGCGATGGCAATAATAATTATGAAAGAAGAATTATTGTGGGTTTTACATTCATTATTCTATATGTTTGTTTTTACTATGATTGATTTAGAGTTGTGGTTAATAAACTAGGAAATGGTTATATGGTGTGCCTATGGAAATGGATGTGGATATATTGTCATATTGTTAAACCTGAATTGACAGATTAAGTTTCGGGCTATCATAGTTCAATTAATTTTAGGCTTGGGCTATATGATTCAGTCTGACTAGGCTTCAAGTAGCCTGAAGCCTGATTAGGATTCCACTTGAGGTAGAAAAGAATTTTCATGCTGGGCTTAATCCATAATACCATTCTTCAATAAAAATATACTAAAACTCAATACATGCAATACAACACCTTTGCATACAAGTACCATAACTCATGTCTGATAGGCAACAACTTTAATTTAATATGGGAATATCATGACATGAGGATAAAAAATAACGTACCTTAACACAATCTATATTAGGATTCTGTACATTCAATACCACACCTATGTAAAAAATTACCATCACTCAATATAAAATAAGTAAAATCTAAACTTTAATATAGGAATACCATGACTTAATATGACAAATACCATGCCTAAATATCAACTAAGTTAAAACTTAATACATTTAATATCACGCTTATGTATATAAAATACATTCACTTAATAAAAAATTATCATCCACACTTTAATATAAGAACACGATGACTAAGTACAAAAAATATCATGCCTTAATACAAACTATACCAAAACTTGATACATTAAATATCAAACTTATATAAAAAATATCATCACATTAGAAAAAGTAACACGTGTACTTTAACATGGAAATACCATGACTGGGTACAAAGAAAACCATATCTTAATGTAAACTATATCGAGACTATACAAATCTTATATCACTATATACAAAAAATACTATGCATTATATATAACACTTTAACATATAATGAGACATGATTTAGTACACGACTGTGTGCTAAATCATGTTTAATATATTATAAGACAAGATTTGGTACAGGACCATGTGCCAAATCATATTTATGACAGAGAGAAATGAACATGGTTTAGTAAACCATTGTATATTTGACCATGCTCATGTCAGGTTAAAAAAAAGGATATTATAAAGGACATAAATTGATAAACGTCTATGTACCAAACCATATCCATTATAGGTTTTCTTGTACATAGATAACCATATAGCCATATTCAACTATATTTATTATATGTTTATAAGGTAATTCACATTGTAATAGGTACTAGAGTAATTTTCTTTACAGAAAGCTTCCTTGAGAAGCTACAAATAACTCTTGACACTAATTAGAATGTAGCCTTTGTCATTATCTTCTTCAATTTCTTAGTTTCAAATAAAACCCCAAATCAAATAAATCAAGTCTCTCTTAATTCTCCTAGCTCATTGTGTTTTAGATGCTTATACGGTAAGGTAGTTAGTGTATTGATACAATGGCCGAACAACTTAGTAGTAGATATGGTAAGCAGACAATGTCGCTCCCCTCTTCTTTTTTCTCTCTCTCTTTATAGAGTTTCTATGTTTTTATATTATCTTTGTAATATATGTTTTAGAGACACATTCATAACATAGTTTTTGGGCTATTTAATCTATTAAAAATGAATTAGTTAATGAGATCTAGAGTAAGGGATAATGAGGTGTTATTGGTTTGTGCTTGTTATGGTATTGGGTAAGAATCTATAACTTATAGTCTGGTATTTTATGGATTTTATTAGAAAATATGCTTTGACATTCATGGATGTTATATCTAGTTACAATATTTGGTTTGGTATTGTTGATATTTATGTTTTTTTATATTTCAAAAAAAGGAAAAAAACTATAGTTAGATCACCATCTTCTCTACAAGAAAGATAGAAGAAGGTCATAATGGCAAAAAAGAAGATAATCAACATGCATTTTTATTAAAAATTAATATGGTGATGATGTAAATTTAATTTAATTTGATTTTAAATTATATGTTGGGGATGATGTTGTAACCTACATGACAAGTTAACGAAGTGGCATCATAAAGAAAAAAGCACGATATTTTAAATGAATTTAATTAAATTATTATAGTCTGATCATTAAGTATTACCATTATTTGATTATAAATATATTATATGAGTATTTATAGATTTTCAAATGCATTGATATTTTGGAAGGTCTTTGACTTGATGCAGAGCCTTACTCCAAGGTAGCTAAAGTAGGTCAATGATATAAGATTCAATGAACTCTAAGAGATAGAGAGGTTTAGTGTAAAGAGGGACATCTATTACTGGCTGTACGATTGATTTGATCTAGATGAGCTATCATTAAAAATAAGGGAAGATTGGTCAGGGTTGTCAAAGCCCCCAAAATAATACCGATTCTCTAAACTTTTATAGTAGTTGTGGAACCAGGTCGAATCCCTAAAGAACTGAACACTAGTTTCTTAATTTCAACCAATAAAATTAAATTTGGGGGGGGGGGGGGGGTGGTTCTTTGATTAAATAACTGATTAATTAAAAATAAGACGAAAAAAAATTAAATCAACTGAATTTAAATATGTGAAAGTCAAGATTACCAAATTCCAATTCAAAGGAAAGATCTCATCT
>JANKOD010000008.1:19261764-19276242 GCA_026284645.1 Erythroxylum acuminatum | reverse complement strand
TCTGTGATATGCTTGATTGTTACAGGAATTGAGTGAACTATCGATGATGGCTACCTCACTGAGTTTGCAAACTCACCCAAAATTGCAACATATTTTTCAGGACCGAGAGCAGGCTCCTAGCTCCAGAGGGACTTTTTGAGCCGTGTAGATCATTTTGGCAAGAGAAGTTATGGCTCACAGGTCGGTCAGCTGGGACTTTTGGGATGATAGAGCGGATGTTTTTCCCTATTTTAGTAGCATATAGTACTAGGTTTTTGGAGTGTTGTACAGACAGTGAAAAACTGATAGTTGTATAAATTTCTGATTTTGATGAAATGAAATAAGGAAAATTTTGGTTTCAAAAAGTTCGTGATTTTATATTGATGTTTTATTATTATGATGCCATGTGAAGTATAGTAGTGATTATTTGTAGCGCACTCTTATCGTAGGAGATATATCGGAATGACCGACGGGCGTCTCGGTACATACCCTGCTGTAAGGGGGCGCTACATTGAAACACACAAGATACAAAATATCCCACTATGGATCAACTTCCACAACATACCACTTGAGTATTGGACTATTTAAGGGCTTGGAGCATTAGCCAGCTACATCGGAAGACCAATATGCATGGATGAACATACAGCAAAGAAGACACATATTGGTTATGCCAGGATATGTATTAGTGCGGACAATTCCAAAGAACTCCCTGAAGAAATTCCAGTAATGAGGTTAGGAGAGGAAGATATACAAAGAGAAGACATATTTAAAATTTCTTACCATTGGAATCCACCTTCCACTTATTCAACTAAGACTTGGAAGGCCACGAGAAGAACCTTCAAAACAGGGAGTTATCAAGAGCTCAAGGAGACAGCTGAAGCAGCATCACATCTGGAATCGTCAGAAATCCTTCTTCCCACGATATCCAAGGAGGCAATAGTACTGATAATAAGTGAGTATATACCACCTGAGGATAAGGAGAAACAGAACAGTGAGCTAGTAGAAATTGGTCAAATAATACACAAGAAAGTTTCTAAAGAGTTCAGTGCGACATGTAATATGGGGAAGGAAGTACCACAAACAGCAAATACAACACTTATATCTCAAACAGAAATCAAGGAAGATCAACCTACATTAACCAATACTCCAGGAGTGGAAGGAGAATCAATGGTTAGTCAAACTAATTCTATGCAATCTCATATCCTTGAAACCCCTAAAAGTTATACTGCACCTAGGGAATCTGTAGGAACTGTTGAATTCCATCTAGTGGAGAGAAGGAGATCCAAGAGGGGTAAAGGGAAAGGCTCTACAAGCCAATCCTTTTAACGACGACCATTATAGCATGGAATGTACGACGAATAAATTGTCCCATTAAAATGTCAGCTTTAAGGGAATTTAGTTTGCTAGAGAAACCTCTCATCATTGAATTACTAGAAACCAAAATCATAAGGGAATTATGGTCAAATTGGATGTTTTTGGATCCCATTGGGACATGATAACCAACCACCAACATCATGCTTTTGGATGAATAATTATTTGTTACAGGGAGGATGAACTCAAGGTAGATCTCCTAGGTTCAAATGAACAAGCTTTGCATCTAAAGTTATCTTTTTTGAAGGAGAATATTCAAATTAAGGTTTCATTCATCTATGCAAGCAACTTTCGGTTCCAGAGGTAAGAACTATGGAATAACCTTAAATCCCTCAGTAACATTGTATCCACACCTTGGCTAATATATAGAGACTTTAACTCCATATTATACCCATCAGAGGCATAAAGGCATTGCAATTTAAAAAAACTATACAGTGGACTTGAAAGAAATGGTTGAAGAGATAAGGGTGACAGATCTAAAGAATGTGGGACATTCCTATACCTAGTCCAACAAACAACAATCAGAGTGGCATATCAGTAAAAAGCTAGATTAAGCCCTAGTAAATGACTTGTGGCTCAAGACCTTCCCTGACATCATTAATATCTTTAAAGAGCCTCTCTTTTTTGACCATACACCCCTTATAGTAGACAACTTATTCCAAAAAGGGTTCAAACACTATCCTTTTTTAATCAATAATTTTCTAGTGAGTGTCCCAGGGTTTAATGAGGCTTGTAACAAAGGTTTAAAGCATCAATGCAATGGGACCAAGCAATTCTGTTGTGTTCAAAAACTGAAAGCTATCAAACAAGAACTGAAGGTTCTTAATTCTACTCACAAGCCTACAAATGATTCCTTAAACTCCTACAGACTTGAACTCTAGGCTATTCAATCCCAACCAGTTGTTCTCTTGATAGATCCAGTGTTACTTGAAAGAGAAAAACAAAGCTATCACAATTCTTGGAAGCTACTCACAACCATAAATCCCTTTTACAACAAAGAGCCAGAGTACAATGGCTGAAAGAGGGGGAGAACTATACTAAATTCTTTTTTAACTCATTTCTAACAAGGATGAATTGCAACAAGATCATGTCTATAACATCCAACAATGGTGCAGTGCTACAAAAACAATAGGAAATCCAAGAGGAGGCAGTGAAGTTCTTTAAAGACCTTCTAGGTACTCGAAACAATGCTAATGCAATAGTTGGAGATCTCGGATCCCTATCCCTGAATCAAATCTCACCCGCTGACTCAGAGTTTCTTACAAAATTAATGGAAAATACATAAATTGAAGTTGTAGTTTTTGGCATGGAAGGATCTAAAGCCCATAGACCTGATGGCTTTAACGGTATTTCTATAAGAAAGCTTGGAGAGAAGTATGACCCTTTGTAATACAAGCAGTTAAGGAATTTTTCTCCAAGGGGACTCTTTGTAAAGAGATCAACAGAATCTTTGTTTGTTTGATTCCTAAATGCTCCAACCCTACTCTCATTTTGGGGAATTCAGACCAATTGCGTGCACTAACTTTCTCCATAAGTTTATCTCCAGAATACTCGCTACAAGACTGAAGAAAATCCTAGCTCAACTTATCAGTAATAACCAAGGTGCATTCCTCCAAGGTAGACATATAGGACACAACATCCTTATTATCCAAGAACCCCTAAAAGACGATTCTAGATTGAACTACTCTCCAAATTGTTCAATTAAAGTTAATTTTTAGAAAGAATATGACAATGTGAGTTGGGATTTTCTATGAACATTATTAACAACCCACGGATTTCCTTCTAAATTTATCAAGTGGATCAAAGAATGTATTTCATCCTCCTCCTTGGCTATCTTAATCAATGGCACTCCTACCACATCATTCAAGGCAGCAATAGGTCTAAGACAAGGAGACCACTTATCCCCTTACCTCTTCATTTTGTGTATGGAGACTCTCAATGCTCTTATCAAGCAAGAAGTGCTCAAAAATCCAAAATTCAAATACCATGCACAGTGCAAGAAGATCGGTTTGACTAACCTATGATTTGCAAATGATCTACTTTTATTTTACAGGGCACAAGCCACGAAGGACTCCATACAAAGTTATATGGAAGCTCTTTATAAATTTAAACAGTATATAGTTTAATCCAATAAAGAGCCATTCCTATTATCCAAGAAAGCAACTACATTGGGTCCTCTCATCCTTCAATCAACAGGAATGCCATTCAAGCATGTTCCTCTGTTGTATCTTGGACTAACAGTCTCCACTAAAAGACTTACTTATGCAGAATGTATTCCACTTCTAGAGAAGATTCATTAAAGAATCAATTCTTGGGTAAACAAGTCTCTGTCATATGTGGGGAAGGTACAACTCATAAAATCAATACTGAATTCTCTACATATTTATTGGAGTTCTCACATATTTCTTTCTTAAGGGATCATTAAGTATATAGAAAGAATCCTAAAAAAATTTCTATGGAATCATCCAAATAGGGATAGAAGGGCAGCCAAAGTGAAATGGGTTGATATCTACTTTCCTAAAGATTAAGGAGGGTTGAATATTACCCCTAACAAGATCACAAATCAGGCATTAATACTAAAGAGATTATGGTGGATTCTCATGGATAAAAATTCCCTTTGGGTTAAATGCTTCCACTCTTATTTTCTTAAAGAAAGAAGTCTATGGAGCATTCAAAAATTTACATAACACTCGCACTTTCTCAATCAGGTTCTGGAGTTGAGAGATAGAATCAAGGATGTTGTTACAAGCACAATTAGGAATGGATAAACGACTTATGTTTGGTTTGATAATTGGTCTAACTTGGGACCCTTCATACACCACTACAGTAGTTTGAGAAGTCCTCAAGCCTCTTCACTCAAACTCAAACTTACCTACATGATTACGGAGGGGACATGGAACTTTCCTGAACAATTAAGGCATCTCCAACCATCCTATCAACCACATCTAAACTCTCAGGATACATTCTACTGGTAGAACTAACCTATCCATAAACTTACCAATGGTACCACTAAAGATATGCTAAGAAGTAGGAAACAGAAGGTGGAATGGCATAGAGTTATTTGGTGCAAGGTTCTACCTCTAAGAGTATCCTTTATAACATGGCTAGCAATCCAAAATAGACTTAATACATCATATAGAATGTTGTATCTACAAATGAACATAAAATGCCCATTGTGTCAGGTCCATGTGAAAACAAGAGATCATCTCTTCTTCACATGTCCTTACAACAGCTATGAGTGGGGATCTATATTGAGCATATGCCTAAGGTTAAATCTAGGGAATACAATCACAGAGATAGTACAAAAATTGGCCAATTTCTCAAACCCGTGGAACCCAGATATACAGATCCATGTCCTATCCTTAGGGCTGTGTATATACGGGGTGTGGAAACAAAGGAACCTCGGATGATTTGGTGGTATCAAATCACCCAAAGAGGTTATTACATCATAAATAAATCGAGAAGTCAGAGAGCTCATCCTTCTGAAATAGGTTAACCAAGCATGTAACAGAAATATTCTGAATGTGTAAGAGGCTAAGATATTCAATATAAGAGTATGCAAGGACAAAGGATAGGAACAGAAGGAAAGCAGGAGGAAGAGAAAATTGGTTCAGGGAGAATCTAGTGTAGAAAGTAAATACTGATCAAGAAGATAAAAGCAGGAACCTGATTAAAGATCCTTCCCCATGCCCTTGAGGAAGGCGATCTCCAGTGACAGAGAGAATCTCACCAATAAACTGACCTGAGAAAAGAAGAAAGAAAACATATAAAGAAGAAGCAAGCAAGGAAGAATCAAACAGAACTGTCTCACTTACGAGAGTCGGTTGAGGAACGAGACTTTCATCGCCACTGAAAAAAATAACCCTAATTGGGGAAGATGATGGGTAGGGAGAAGTAGAGGAGATGGGAATTTTCTTCTTTAATCGAGACCTTTCAGCAATCAAGAAACGTTGTCGTGTTGTAAATATAAGGACCCATAAGCGAAATCGTTTTTTGTTAAGAATGTGAGTAGTAGTCGTTGGTTGGTTTTGGCAAAGTCGTATAACTCCGAAAGTTGTCGTACTATTCCTTGACTCATTTTCAATATAGATACTTCATTTAATTTTTTAAAAAAACTCTCACAATTTATTATGCCTAAATTATTACAACTAACATAAACATCCTTCCATATTGTATTTACACTTATATTACCTGATTGTCATAGAAAAAATTGACAACGCATCTTACTCTAATTAGATTACTCTAGAAAAAAATAAATATACAAATAGAGTGAAAATAGTTACTTGATACTATACATATGTAAAGCATGCACATAGTAATAATGCAAAACAATAACTGATAAAAGTAGTACATGTTATTTCTCTATTATTCTTTATTCCTATCCGCGCCTTTGCATGCATCCCTGCATGAAAAGAGCGTGCAAGAAATAAAGACCAGACAAAGTAGGAACAAAAGCGTAGTAAATAAATCAAATGCACGTACAGCCAGTCTTTCTTTTTTCAAATCCTTCCTTCTGAACCATGGAGTCTCCGTGATCAATTGTGAGTATTAACCATTGTTCAAGCTCTGGAATCCTCAATTTTCTCATTTTATAGTATCAACTAGAAATTTTTCTTAAAAGGCTGGCTCAATTAATTCAGTAGGCAATGTATATATCATAGTCAATAACTGAAACGGCCATTAATTACGACGACCAAGGAATTGATAAAGCTCCGGGCCGGGGAGAATCTGCAGACCTCAAATCAAATATCTATAATGGATCATTGATTGTTATTCTTTTAATGATAAACCTTTCAATCACAGCTAGCCTTGGATTCCTCTCAGATTGCTCCTTTATATATATGTCAATCTTGGACCGTACTTTTACGTGGGAATTAATTAAGCTTCTATTATTAACAGTTTTTTAAGTATATTATTATATTTGACAGAAACAACCAGCGGGTTGGCGTAGGTGACGCATACCTTCGTCACTTAACCAAAAGGTTCCGGGTTCGATCTCTGCCTTTGGGAATACAGCAAACTCCTAGGTCAGCGGCAGCCCCTGCAAGGGATGTATCAGTACCGCGAAGGGAAATTAGTCACCGGCTTCGGCCCAATGGACACTTTCTGGGAGACCCAAAAAAAAATATTTGACAGAAATAATTTCTATATATATATATATTTTACTCTAACTTAATAAGTGAAAAATAAGAAATCAGACCCCTCCTTAGTCACCTCTACCAATTTCTAGCCAACAGTGTAAATGAATAATGTGTAGAAACGTCCAACAGATCAGTCAAAGGAAACTCTGTGATCAAAAGGGTACACCAAAATTGGTGTAAGTGTAACTAATTTGACCTAAAGGTGAAAGAAAGAAGATTTATCACTTTTGTGAAACGGAGGGACAACCTCGGATTCTAGAAATGCTGTCTACGTTCAATTTACATTTGATACAGTAATCCAAGTTCAAAGTTTCACTGGATCGAGGAATTGTTAAAAAAATTAAGAATTAATTTGGTTCATTTCTATTTTTTATTTTAGTCTTTAGTTTTTGGTTTATATTTTTAAATAAAATAAAAATATATTTAATTTTTAATGTTAATATAGTTACGCTTTTTTTGCTGATGATAATTAAATATAAAAATATTTAGAGATAAATTAATATGACGAATTGATTAAGTAAAAAAAATTCTTTTAATCTCTTAAACACGTTTAAAATATTTTAAGCTAATTGTAAAAATTGAATTATATTTTCATAATTTAAATTATAATTAATATAAATAATTAGTTAGTATATATATTTAGTTATAGATAAATTAGATTATGATTAAAAAAAATGTTTACTTGTACTTAGAGATATTAAGTGTTTGTCTAATAGTTCAACATTCAGTAATAAATTCTTGTACATCTTGTTGTGTATAAAGAATATTATTTTTAATATTTACTTCTTTAAAAGGGTCTTTTAGTTTAATTTCAATTAAATGATTATTTGTATTTTTAAAGGACCTAATGGATTTTCGCTACATACTTTTTCTATTAATGTTTCTACTTCTGTTCGTAGAGTTAAATTATTAAGGAGATAAAATTGTAATTGATTAAATTTTTCAATTATAAATTTTAATTTTTTATAATAAGTTGTATGGTAGATGAGAATTTTAATGGATTTTTTATTTAATGAGTTTATTATTAGTGTTTTAACAGTAATATAACGTAGATATTGACAAAAAAGATTATATAATTTAAGAAAGTTATTTCCTAATATTAAAGATAATCCAGATTCTTATTGATATATTGATGGTACTGTAAAAACATAATTTTCTATAATAATATTATTATAATTACTGATTTAATGCTTCCATCTGCTATTTTGACTTGTAAGGGTTTGCTTAATTTTTTTCAATTATTTAATAATTTTTTGGAAGCTACACAAATAGTAACTCCTGTATCTATATAGGCATTAATTTTTTTATTCTGAATAATCACTTGTATAAAAGTTGTATTTGGATTTGTTTGTTGATTCTGAATTTTGGGATTCATATTGGTATAATGAAGAAATTGTTGAATCTGTTTCATATTTTGATTCTATTGGTTCTAAATTATATTTTAATACTAAATTTAAAACATTAATTTTTTCTTTATATTTATTCTGGTTTCTTTTTGTGCATTCATTTGCGTAATGACCTTCTTCTTTACATAACCAATATCCATAGGTTTTCTTGCCTTGAAGACAATAATTTTTCTTAGGTTTTATTTGTCCATAAGCATTTCTTCTAAAGAATTTTTTATATGGTGTAAATGGATATTTTCTAGTGTAATTTCATTTGGGATATTTTCTCCATCTATATCAAATTGGTTTTTGTCTTTTATGTTTTTAATATATATCTAGTTTCTCCCTCTCTCTCTCTATATATATATATGTGTGTGTGTGTGTGTGTGTTATATTGTTTATTATTTGTAATTTACATTTAATCTTACATATATAAAGTAGAAAAATTAAAAGTAATCTTATGTCATTTGAATTTCCTATAGCTATAAATGTTCTTAATGATATTTTATTGTGCAAAACATTTATCCCACAAATGCTAGTGTGAATTTTTTTTTGTAATATCGATCAATTAAGTTTTTATAATTTCTAGAAAATTCAATAAATTTTCTCAAATAATTGTATAATTGTGCAAACAAATCGAGTATGACTATAATAAATTCAATATCAAAATGAGTGGGATAAAAAAATTTATAAATTTACCGTTATGAACTAATTCTAATATGTAATAATCAAAATAAGGTAACACTCTAATCATTCACGCATTCCAACGTGAAGAGCTAGTATATATAGAAGATGGGGATGCTTATTGAAAGGGGAAGCTATTGATTATAGGAGCTAGATACCATAAATCCAAATTCAAGTTCTTAAGAAACTAGCTGAAGGACTATTATTTTAACCAAAACTTACCCTTCCACGTTCCAAAGCGTTTAATTATTCTCCTTTTGCGATCTTTTATATGCAAACACACGTACTACATTATTAAAAACCACTGTTAACTCACATGTAGTATAATATAATATGTTTTTCTCCAGGTATTCTCTTTTCTTTCTCTGTGCCTGCTCGAGGGTGGAGGCTTGCAGCTAACTATAGTATGACATGAACAAAATGTAAAACAAATGTTTGAACAAGCTAGTTTGGAGTTTTGCTAGTTTATTTTTGAAGTGTACATCTTTTGCTTGTTTTGATTCACTCTTGCAAAACTGAGAATCTTGGCCAAGCTTTAAACTGATTCAGAAGATTTTCTTTTTAAAAAAATATGCAAGAAATGTAAACTTTAACCATTTTGTGAACTAGTCTAGAGCAGTAGGTTTTCATTTTTCTCCTCTTTTGTAAAACCATGCCACTTGCACGTAAGCATATGGTGATATTATGATCAGATCGAGCTCACGTGGGATCCAAGGAACTGCTAGTTGTTCCTCTGTTACTTTCCTTCATGTTGAGCTAGATAGATTGTGATAAAATGTAACAACTTGATCTTGAGTTGGCACAACAATCCAACTGTTCATGATTCAAGGAAATTAATTATGGGCATATCAGCTTAACTCGTTAATGAGCACGTAGCCATCATCATCATGTCCAACAAAGAAGGGACCACGGTAGAGGGCAAAAGTTTTCCATGAAATAAAGTGACCTTATCGTCTAAAGAAGAGGATACATCCTCATATGGACATAAACCATTCTTCCTCTATACATATTCCTTCTTCAATTATTGGTCTCCAAAAGGCTTCAACACATGAGATATATGATCTAAGCCAGAGCTTTAGATGCGACCATCTCTTTTAGGTCATCTCATCATGTTCTAAGACAGTAATACCTACCCTACCACCCTACCCAACCTACCTTCCCAATATAATCCCTGAGGGGGTGGATTCACTAGTGAGAAGATGAAGTTATGTTACTTTGTAAGTAAAGGTAAATTTTGGTCATCACTTTGACACCGACATATATATCGATAACCTGAAAAGGAACATAATATCAATGTTTCCTACTGTAATTCTCATAAAACACTGCAGTTTACCAGCAAAGATAGAAGTCTTAGTTAATTTAGCCCAAGAAATGTGAAGAAGAACATGTTAAAGGTTGCAACTTTAGACTAACAGATTTACGAAATGATTTGACCTACGGGAATGAAAAGAAAAAGAACACTTGCAGCTTCTTACAAGAAACAAGTGTAGGACATAACAAGATCTTAAGATAAATATAATTTTGACTACAACAAAGGCTTGAAGGGTGTAAACATACTTAAAAATTTTGGAGGCTGGACAAGAAACAATAATTAAGTGAGACATAAAAGAGAAACAGTATAATTAAAAAAGATTAAAAATGAACATACTATTTTTTAATTAAAAGAAACAATACCTTTAAGTTCAAACAACTTTTTGAGTAATATACGTATATAATATATAAATTCAGATTAAAGTGTGAACCAAAATTTGTATACTTGCACTCATTAAAATATGAATATGCATAAGATCTGATAAAATTTACTGGACACTGGTGGCTCGTGGGATGGACAGCCATTGCCGTCCCCTACTGCAACTCAGAAGTTTGGAATTATTCTCCTAACTTGGAAGGTAATGACTCGGATATATGGATACATTTCACTTTGAAGGGTTTCCTGAACAAAATATATTTCACTTGCACAAGTAGATAAACATCCACAAGAAAGTTTCTTGAGATTCTCAACTGTCACAATGATCACTAGCCGCACGAATCTAATTCATTGGATTCTCTTATGGATGCTGGGCCGAGCCGAAACACCAACACACCCACAATCTGACAACTTAGAAATAGAAAATAAAGTACAACAGCATACACACACACTCTTCATTCACTTTTATGTTCCCATTCCGTAACATGACAAAAGCTTTACTACCATCCTTAAAACTTCCACCCATGCTTTTGCTACTTCCATTTGGAAAGGTTATTGTCTTGCAGAAAAGAATTTTAGCTGTTAAAAGGCCATGTTCTTGCTCTGGTTTCGAAATGTAGGCCATGATACGTTACCTTTTGTGGAAGTCTCCTTTAGACACGAGACGGGTTCACTGCAGATAACACGGTTTCAGATCATAGTGGGATGTGGCATCAAGTGTTTAGTAGGCCCTTTTCTACAGTACTGCTATTGTAACCATTAGTTAAGTCGGATTAATTAGTAAATTTGGTTGTGATAAATGATGTTTGGTGGGGTGCCGGGACATGAGACAAAACGTAAACAAAGGAAGCTTAAGTACACTTGATTAAATTAGGAGCGGGGAGACAATTGATTATCATTGTAATTTGCACAAGAACTTGAAGAAATGGAAGTTATTCTTATCAGCACAAGTTACCCAGAAAGGAAATAACAAGTCTTCAAGTAGAAGTAGGAGGAGAAAATGCACCTTCCACATAAACAAAGCATTCACGCTTTTACTTTCTCAAGTTGACAAAGCCAACAGAAGCTGACTATTGCACACTCACAAACCTCAAATCAATCTCACAAAATCCAAGTCAGCCATTCAACTAAAGCAGAAATACATACTAAAAGGAGCCTTAATAGGCATGAGGCTAAATTTAGTGGACAAAACCCCAGCTAAGTTTAGCAATTAGTGTTCCCCTACAAGTTGAGAACTTTCGACTCAAGTTTAACGAAAAATGAGGTAAAGCTAATGGCAGCCTCCTAGTCCTGAGAACATCACTCACAAACTCTTAAACTATCACACTGTACTTTAACTCAAATAACCTCTGCTGATGTTGAAAATATCATCGTGATCACATACTATGAACAATGACTTCACACCGAGATATCTCGAAGTGCGAAGAAGAAAAAGGCTTCTAAATCTGGAGGAGCAAAGAAAGCGATTGGTCTTCTCCGCAAACAGTTCGATACAAATCTTTGCTTCTTTGGTGCTGGTGGGCAAGTTGCAATCTCTGGAATACGAAACTTTTGAGCTTTGGGTGTGGAGCATGCACTTGTGGGGATACTAATAGCGCCCTCAGACTCTAAAGTATCTATTTTTGAACAACTGCTGGAGCTTGTGACAATGGAAGAGATAGAAGAAAAATCCTCCATTATTGATGGTTCTGCACCATTCTTGGGCTTTAAAGGCTGCTTCTTGCTTCGTATAGTTCTTGGTTTCTTCGGCTTTGTTTTTGCTTTTCTTCTGGTACTAGTGCTAGATGGAGCCATTCGAGAGAAAGTTATAGCTCCTTGAGCTTATGTGCCAACGAAAATTTGTTGATGTAGTTAAAAGTACAAAGAGGCACTAGTACAAAACAAGTTCTGATTTGCTTAGTAAAATTGAACAAAAATGGCTGAAAAGTGAGACTGCGAGAGACTAGACCAAGCAGGGCTGGTCTTTCAATATATAGTAAATTTGACCGGAAAGTGGCGGAAAGCTAAGTAGTAAGTACATTGTTACCAATCTTTTCACGACCAAAACCAAGGACTTCTCCAGACAAAAACCAGTACTTCCCAATTTCTAAACTCCAACCAAAAGACTTTTCCCACTTGAACAAGAGAAGTCACCAGTTTCTGAGCAAAACTTAGAGAGAAGATACAGCAAAAACCATTACCGACCCATCATTCAGTGAAGGAAGAGCAACAATATTTGAAAGGAAGGACGGACCCTATAGAGCGTGATGATTAACAAAGAAAGCAGTGAAGAGCATAAAGTCTGATCAAAGAGTTACCTTCTATTTAAGGAAGACTGGACTGGAACCAAATAATCTTGGCTGGAGGGAGAGAGGTAGAGGTAGAGAGAGGCAGCTATAGAAGAATTTGAAAAGGCGGGCCATAAGGATTACGACATCTAGTGGCTTTATTGTAAAATAAAATAATGTTTTTGGTTTGCGCTGTGCCTTAGTTTGGGAAGGGCCCAAATGTCATATATTGAATTAATAGCAAAATTTGTTTCTTTCTATTTTATAATTAATAAAAATTAAAAATTACAATTATCGCCCTTCCCAAACTTGGTATAATTTTGGATTTTGATTTGTTTTTCTACTCTAACAAATTAAATTATGCCTCGCTTCTAGCGGCAGGGTGAAGTTGAAACTACTAGGGAACTCGAGGGCTGCTGGAAATCTGATGCTAAGCAGGAGGTCAGTGATCAATCAGCAGCCGACCAATCAAGTATGTGACGGCTTCTTGTGCGCAGAAATATATAGACTACGTAGGAACTTGAGAGATTTTGGAGTTCTAGGTTTACCTCTTTTAGTACTCTTAGGATGAGCTCTTAGGGCTTAGGATTAGTCCGTCTAAACTGGGATACCTAATGTAAATAATAAAAAAAGAGCAAATTAAGAGGGGAGAAACTTGGTTTGATCCTCCTAGGATTCAGGTAGAATGTAAAGTGAAGAGGGGAGAAACTTGGTTTGATCCTCCTAGGATTCAGGTAGAATGTAACATGGGGGGCAAAGGCAGCAACAGTTGCTGGTTTGGATTGATTATTTGTAACCTACTTTTTTAGTATATTTGTAGCTACTTACTTTAAGTTTACCCAGAGACGGGACAAAAAGAGTTGGAAGACGTCACTCTTCTTGGGCATCAAGCTACCAGCCCTATGTGTAAATATGGGCATATGCATTCATGGGAGAGAGTATCTTCTTGTTTTTTTTCCTGTTGCTTAGTGTTTAGTTTATAGCATTACTAGATCCTCTTCAGGGGATCCTAAACATGAGTTACTAGTACTATCTATCCACGTTCATCCAAAAGGTTCTAATTTTCATGCAATCCATGTATAATTTAATCGTTGTGCACATGGGGACTCAGATATACTAACCCGCTACTCCAGACAAAATAGTTCTTAGATGCTGAGACGGAAGTTTTAGAATAAATTTTCAAACAATAAGATCAAGGCTAAACAGATAACAACTATTGAGGTCCATCGGAAGTAATCATAGCAATAGTTGTTTTGTACGGAAAAATAAGATCCAGTCGAATAGTTGTGTCACTGCCTTGAAATTTACGGCCAGACCATGGTGCAATCAACGATATCTAACTAGTGCACTTGAGGCTGAAGACTTGAAACTCGCAGATGCAAAAAAGTGTCCATCAGGTTAGCAAAAAATCTCTATATCTAAAAAAAACAACTAGAACAACTCAATATGCATAATCAAATCAAACTTTGGGGAAGAATCTGCGGGTGAGGCAAAAATCCTGAAGACAATTTCAGAAAACATTCATAATGTTTCTAGAAAGCATTTGTTCAAAAACCAAAAGAGATAGAAACATACAAAGACTTCATTAAAGAGTAACTCTCCAATGGAAAAATAAATAAATTCAGCAAAAAAAATATGAAAAAACTCAACCTAAATCAATGACCCGTACCAGCAATGTGCCAAGCCCGAACTAGACTAGGAGGGCGCAGGTAGAATCTGCGTGCAAAGTTAGCCCACGTCCAGCCTCATACTAAAGAACTAAGAGACAAGTTACTCAAGCCTTGGCAAACACTCCTTTCAATATAAAGACAAAAAAATTAGCACCCACCAATGTGATGTAAACGATTTAGAGGGGGGTTAATAGATCTTTAACCTTTTTCTTTTTGAAAAGCTCTACAAACAATCAGAAGTTAGTATACACAAAACAATTTAAACAAAATTAGATGTAAAGAGTAGGGAAGAAA
>JANKOD010000008.1:19206953-19221483 GCA_026284645.1 Erythroxylum acuminatum | reverse complement strand
AATAAAATTCCTCAACCATATTGCCTGTCGAGTAGCTTCATAACAGGCCACATACTCTGCCTCCATAGTTGAAGTTGTTGTAAGTGTTTGTTTAACACTTTTCCAAGATACAGCTCCTCCAGCAAGCATAAAGATATATACGTACTCCATGTATGTATCGACTTTCTCACAATTGTTCAAAATTTACCAATGGGCGATTTCGAATTCGTCTTTAGTTAACTCCACATATTTACTCACACCAAATGGCCTAACTTTTTGGGAGAAAATAGACAACCCACCGTCGTCATGAAAATCAAAGTTACGTTCTGGTATATTAAATCTTGTCTCCACATTAGTTAAGTACATTGAACAAAAAGTCAAGCATTCATTTGCTATATAAGTCTTTGCAATAGACCCCTCTGGTTGAACTCTATTACGTACATAACGCTTAAGAGAGCATAAAAACCTGAACATAAACAGTTATAAACTTAGGAATTGTTACAAACAAATAACATAGAAAAAACTTATTGAATTTAATATGAATTACCTTTCAATGGGAAACATCCATCGAAATTGAACCGGTCCACAAAGTTTTGCTTCATATGGTAAGTGAATTATCAAATGAACCATAACATCAAGAAATGATGGGGGGAATAATAGTTCAAGCTTACATAGAATCAATGCTATGTCTTTTTCATTTTATCAAGCTCTTCAACTTTAAGTGTCTTGCAACATAATTGCTTTAAAAACTCTCCCAATTGACCTAAAGTAATTGACACATCCTTCAACAAACACCCACGTATTCCAACAGGAAGTAATCATTGCAAAAGTACATGGCAATCATGACTTTTCAACCCTAACACTTTTCCCTCTTTAACATTCACACAACGACCTATATTTGATGCATACACATCAGAAAATGTAACTGATTGGAGGAACTGATAGAATGATTGTTTCTCACTTTTTGACATGTTGTTACAAGCAGGGGGAATAGTGTATGAGTCATCATCTCTTCTTTTCAAATATAAGTCCTTTCTAATATTCATGTCTTCCAAGTCAAGTCTAGCCTTAATTGTGTCTTTGGATTTCCCATCAATTCCCATGACAGTCCCTAAAATAGATTCACAAATGTTTTTCTCAATATGTATGGCATCAAGATTGTGCCTCAATAGTAATTCCTTCCAATATGGTAAGTTGAAAAATATGCTATTTTTTGTCTAATTCAGTTCAACATCATTTCTCTTTTGCTTTCGATATTACTTGGGTGTTTTCCAGCCGTAATGTCACCCAAATGTGACAGCTAGTAAACAATATCATCCCCGGACAACTGCATCGAAGCTTCATCAAACTCTACTGTGCCATTAAAATGTTTACTTCTTCGCCATCTATACTCACGTTTCAAATAACGACGATGACCTGTATAACGTACCCATCTATACTCATGTTTAGACAGCTAATCCATACCCAGAATCAAATCAAATTGTCATGTTATGATTCAAGGAAGTGAGTATGCAACATATTTGATTAAATTACCATTCTACGAATTTGATTTGATTCTGGGTATGGATTAGCTGTCTAAACATCGGGCAATAATTGACTGTAATGCTAAAACAGTTATGTTTAGGAGGCCCGATCAGCCTGAGATTGTCTTACATGATGTTCGCACTAATTCTTTAACTAATGTGGTGTCTGCTATGCAAGCTCGAAAGCTTCTCAGGAAGGGGTGTGAAGCTTATCTAGCTTTTATGCTTAATTCTCAGAAGGAGAGTGCTAAGGATAAACTGTTTGATATTCCTGTAGTGAATGAGTTCCCAGATGTTTTTCCTGAGGAACTGCCTGGACTCCCTCCTGAAAGGGAAGTGGAGTTATCTATCGAAGTTATGCCTGGCACTGCTCCTATATCTAGAGCCCCATACAGAATGGCTCCTACTGAGTTAAAGGAGCTGAAGTTGCAGTTACAAGAGCTTCTGGATAAGGGATTTATTAGACCCAGTGTGTCACCGTGGGGAGCACTAGTATTATTTGTTAAGAAGAAAGATGGCACACTACGGATGTGCATCGATTACAGGCAGTTGAATAGAGTCACAGTGAAGAATATGTATCTGTTGCCAAGGATTGACGATCTATTTGATCAGTTGAAAGATGCAGGAGTGTTTTCAAAGATAGATCTGAGATCGGGCTACTATCAGCTTCGGGTAAAGGAAGTGGATGTACCAAAGACTGCATTTAGAACCCGTTATGGACATTATGAATTTCTGGTAATGCCATTCGGGTTAACTAATGTTCCAATAGCATTTATGGATCTAATGAATAGAGTGTTTAGGCCTTATTTGGACCATTTTGTTGTGGTATTTATTGATGATATCCTAGTATATTCTAGGAATGAACAGGATCATAGTAAGCATCTTCGAATTGTATTACAGACCCTAAGGGAAAGATAGTTGTATGCTAAGCTGAGTAAGTGTGATTTCTGGCTTCGGGAGATATCATTTTTGGGTCATGTTATCTCTTCTGAAGGGATTAGAGTTGATCTTAGTAAGATAGAATCGATTGTTAGTTGGAAGCCGCCATAGAATGTGACAGAAGTGAGAAGTTTTCTGGGTCTGGCTAGGTATTATCATCGGTTTGTTAAGGGATTCTTGGTGATAGCATCCCCTTTAACTAAACTGTTATGGAAGGGAGTGAAGAATGAATGGTCTAATAGATGTCAGAGTAGCTTTGATTAGCTGAAAAGTATGCTTACTGAAGCTCCTATATTGGTCCAACCTATTTCTGGTAAGAAGTATGTTTTATTTAGTGATGCATCTGAAACTGGTTTGGGTTGTGTTTTGATGCAGGAAGGAAAGGTAGTTGCTTGTGCCTCTAGTCAACTAAAGACTCGTGAATAGAACTACCCTACACATGATCTGGTAAGATTCATCTTTTGTATTTTGGATTTTGATATCGACGATGTAATATGGCTTGGAATCCCATTAAAGCTTTGTAAACTCTTATTTTGTTTTTAATGAAATATGAATTGTGTATGGATGATGTTAAGTTGGAATTAGGTATATTTGAAGAAGTTATCAACTTGAGATGATGATTTTTGAACATGAATTGTTGATATATCTATATAAATGAGATGTTATGGACAAGAAAAATAGGCATTATAAATGATGAGATGCAGTTGAATATGAAGAGTCAAATGAGTTGAGATTTGAGAGTTAAATGAAATCAATTTGGTAGTTGAATGGTTAAGAAGTGATATTGCATTAGAGGAAGTGAATATGGGACAGCTACATTGATTTGTAATTTTATCCCTTTTAGAGGCAACATATCTTTTGGGGTCTTCATGGAAGTTGTAGGCCTAGAAGTCCTCTTCGAAACCATCTTTGAATGACCTTAATCTGACATCTCTAGTGAAAGTTATGCCAATTTTCCCAAAGTAGGTACAATATGATTGGGGACATAATCTTAGTCTTTCATAAGGGAAAAATGTATGTTCTGACTTCAGGGGAAAATCTGGATTGATCTAAGCAGAATTAAACAAAGGTGTCTCATGAAATTTGTAGCTTATCTTCTTAGCTTTCCAACAGTATAAAGTATGATATATTTGGACATCGGAGCTGAAAGTTTTAACCAATTTAAGTTAGTGAGGTAGCATAGGATGTATACACGGTCGCGCTCACACTAGGCACTCTTGCGATAGCACCAAGCCCTCTTGCGATCACACCTTTGTTGCTTGCAATCTCATCTTCATCCTCACGATCGTACCTTTGTTCCTCGCAATCGCACCATTGTTCCTTGCGATCACACCTTCATCCTTGCGATTGCACCTTTGTTCTTTGCGATCGCACCCGAATGGTTTTTCAGCTCTGAACATGTTTAACTCTTTTGGCCATAACTTTGTCATCCGACGTCCAAATGACTTGATTTTTCAACCAATAGATTCCTAACACATTTCTATATCTCTCTAAAAAAATTATAGCTTTTTGTATTGATTTTAACAAGATGGATTGAATCAAAGTAAGGGTATTGGTTGAGTATGAATTAGATATTTTATTGAACATACTTAGGTATTTTGATGATATCTTGATCTGTAGAGCTCCGAATGAGATGATTATTATTTCAAAATAAACTAGAGACATAGGGATGCAAATGTTCTGAAGAAATAGAGTTCTAATTCAATCTCTAAGAATTTAAATTTCTGGATGGAAGTTGAGCACAGAATACTGTTTCAATATAAGAACTGTATGGAAATGGGGCCCAACACATGTTGTGGTATCAAAGACTCACGCTTCATGACAATCCAATATTGGGCTTTGAAAACGGGGTCTAACATAATAACTTACCTTTTGCAAAGCATTAAATTGTAACGAACAAAAACTAAGTCATTTAACCTCTTATGCTCTAATCTATTCCTTTTCTTGGAGCGGATAAATTCAAATGTGCTCTAGTTTTGTTCACAATCTGTTGCACTCACACATTGACTTAAAATCTGAATTGCAAACCTTTTCAATTCTAGAATACTATTTCCAAATTGATCTCAACAAGAAACTGTAAATCGTAAGATAAAAAAGTAGCATTATAAACAAAATAAAGTGATAATTAATTTAAACAAATAAGAAAAAGGAAACAACTAATACCTGGAGAAAGTTTTCCTCTTTGTCGAATAGCAATTGGCATTCCAAAATCCTCATAAGATAACTTATAATGATCTATTTGTGAGCTTAGGAGATTTTATATCGCGTCAATGCTAACAATTGTTATAATAGTTAAAAGTATTCCTCTTTTATCTACAGCTTGCTTAGTAAGATCCAGTCTAAAATAAACACGAGGATTCAAAAACGCCCCTACTGCAAACAACACAGAAGAAAGTTGTCTTCTCTCATTAATGATTGAAAGATATGGTGTGTACAAAGAATGCCTATGTTTCAGATTTGCTTCCGTCGCTCTCTCCATGGCATCAAAAAATAACCCATTGTTGGCTTTTCTTCACTATCAGCGAAGCGAAGTACCCTCGTCAAAGGCTCACAAACTCGGATAACAAATTGGCATTGAAACCAAAATTCTCTATCTTCCACTATAATTTTACAAACCTCTACTCCAGCATTAGACGTAGCATGCTGAGATGCAATCCACTTATTACTTGTAAATATTTGTCTTAACTCTTTCTTTATCATAACAAAAGACTGAAGTGATAAGAAATTTGTTACAAATCTTATCACAACAGGACAACACAAATTCCTATAATTGGTAAATTCCTTTCTCATTAAATTCAATAACAATGCACAATTATAGATGAGCTTGGTCACCTTTTTAGCTTTCTGCATAGTCTCATCAATAACAAGAAAATACATAGGATCCCCTATATTCTCCAACATTAGGTCAATGCAATGTGTAACACAAGGAGTCCAAAAAAAAGAATTATACTTATTCTGCAACCTTTTTCCTGTCACTTTATAAGCGAAATCATTTTCAGTAGTAAACTGAACAATGTTTTCTGGCCTACTTCATTCACAACTTCATCAAATATCGCAAACAAAGTCTCAGTAGTCCTAATAAGGCTAGATGCATCAATAGATTTCAAAAACATAGAGTCATTTGTAGAATAAGACAAAAAATTAATAATAAGCTCTTGTCTCCTATTTGTCCAACTATCACACGTGCTAGAACATTTATAAGTAGCCCAATTCACTCTTCTTTTTGCCAAATAACTTCTAATTTCAGAAACAAGATAACTCAAAAGTTTACCTCTTAAGTCATCAATCGAAAGACCTTTGTATCCCAGACCATAAGAGGCTATTGCATCCATCATAGGTTGATAATAATAAGACTGAGAAGCATTGAATGATGAACCTATATCATATATATATTACAAAATATAATAGTCCAAGAACAATTCATATTGGATATGAAGGGATAACAACTTAATTATGAGAATTAGACCTTAATCGCGGTGTTCCGATATATGTAGTTTTAATATTTTAACCATGATATTCTGCAAGCATATGGGTAGTTCACGTAGTATCTAAGGTGTCGACGAGGAGGGTTAATCTAATCCTAAACTCTAAAGCCGAAACAAATTGCTGAAATTCAACTGTAACTAAGCTAAAACAATAACGCAATTCAATCAATCAATTCAATGAACCAATTCAACTCAAGAATAAATCACAAAATATTAACAAATCAGCAAATTGCAATGCGTACACCAAGAATCAACTTAAGGAACTACCAATTGAGAAAAATGGAAAATTTTTACCTATCTTCAACACTAACCTAATTAATTATGAAATGCCAGATTATTAATCCTAGACTGTCCTAGGGTTGATTATTCTCTCTCGAGTTATAACCAAAAGCCCTAAATTATAAACCCTAATCAGATTATAGGAAATTGCAATTTCTCAACTCACAATTTATCCAAACCATAATTAGATCTAAAGTTTTTCACTAGACTACCAGAACCTATGTGAGATCTCTCATCACATAATTGCCAATTTGATTGATTTCTTGTTCTTATTAAATTATCAAACTCTCGTTAGCCCAATTTAATTATTTTTCATCTGTTCACCCTTTCAGTCTATTACCGATTTATGAAAATGCAGAAATCAATCACAATGAATCCAATTCACATAAACAATCAAATTTTTATTGAATCAAATCTAAAAATAACCCGAAGGTGAGTTTAGACAATCCCTAACATTCATAAATCCTATCTCAACAGCTATTCCAATTCTATACATAGATAAAAATGGAAATACATTGGAAAGTATATCAGAATAGATGATGGAGGCAACAATGATGGGAAACCTCCTATTCTAGGAAGTACTTCATGTAGGCTTCTTCTCCACATCTCTCTTCCTTCGTCTCTTTCTCAATCTCTCATTGAACTCTCTCTAGGGTTTCGTGATGGTGGCTGATGCCAGAAGCTCCTTCTTTCTGTTCTTCTTGTTTATTTATGTTCTTTTGTGTTTAGGGTTAAGCTAGGGCTTTTTGGGGTCCAAAAGATCCAAAAAATTCCTCGCAACATGAAGTTTAGGAGTGGTTGTGCGTTTGCCCGACGCAGGCCATGACCATGGCCCTGTAGGCTACGATCTTGGCCTACATCTAAGCCTTCTATCACGACCGTGGCCTATTGTGCCATGATCGTGGGTCGTTGTTTTGCCCTGAATGTCTCCAAAACTTCTCTATTCTTCGATGTTAACCTTAAAACACTAACAAACATATGAAAGTACCTCAAAAACATCATATTTAATCTCAAAGGATTGTTCTAACCCATAAAACACTTAGAACACAAATAAATCACAAACTAACACAATTTTATCCTAAACACATACTAAACAATCGAATAAACGGCTAAACACATATCAAATTATACCCTAAAATACAATGCATTTCACACCTATCAGATCTATACGAAAGTTGTCTACCTATTTTAAGTCCAATTACATAGAAAATGTACTAAAAATGTATATGTTTGATATTTGTTATTTTATGTATAAGTTGATATTTGAGTTTAAGTTTATATGGATATTAACTTTAAAAGTAAATCTTAATTAACGTATATTTTAACTAGAGCAATATTTTTTTAAGATTGGAAAGGTTCTAATGTAGAATTAATTGTTAATCAGGACAAATGTATTTTTCATTTAGTAGAAATGATTATTTTGATCATAAGCTTTTTAATAAATTTGATATAGTTCCTCATTTTTTTCAAACAGTAATATACTGTAGAACATTAGAGCTATTAGGCATATCAAAGGAGGTAAGATCTCATTAAAGATCTATGTATGTATTTGGGTAGTTTCTCTTAATTAAAATGAAAATTGTAAGATTTAAGTAAGTGTCCACTATAGAGAATCTTGTCTAATTATCTCACTAAACCATTGTCCCAGTATTTGCATAATCGTTATGTAGAGATGGGATATAAGATACTTAAAAGATTGACTTAGTATAAGTGTTAGATTGTTGGTTTATTTCCTACAGTTAATCGATTAGTTATAGTTTAGTAATATAATTATTTAAAGACATTCTTTATCTTATGTATATTTAGATGTAGATGATAAAGTTCATGAAATAAATATATATTAAAAATGAAATTATGATGAGATCATAATTACAAGATTCATATTGCATTTATGTGTTTCCTTGAATTTTTCTTAGTCATTGTTTTATTGAAATTGGACATTAATATAGTATAAAAAGATTAACATATGTTATTTTTTCTTGTAAAATAATTAGTCAATTTTATAGACTAAAATATGAAGATACTTAAGCAAATATATAGATGCTTATTAAATAATAAGTTCACTAAACTGATCTCATATGATAAATCTATTTGAAGCATTACTTGCGTGTCTATAAAACATACTTGTGTCTCTATCGGAACATTGTATAATGAAAGAATTTAATTATACGAAAAAAAGCATGTATGAAAAAGTTAATCAAAACTACTTTGATATTCTTAAATATTTGGGTGGTCATGATATATTGCTAGACGCGGTCTTAATCTATAGATATAAATTGTTTATTTTTTATAATTTATTTCTATTACTAATATATTTGGAAATTCAATGACTTACACACAAAGAACGAGTCGAAGAGAGACACATGTTTTTTGATCAAGTTGGATTTAATTTTAAAGTTTTAAAACTTTTTGATTAAATATGAGATATGTAATAAATAAGGATCAATGTGAGATATTGAATCCTTTTGGACATAATGGTATTTAATGAGAATTAATTGTAATTTGAATTAAAGATAATTGAAATTAGAATTTTATTTCAATCAAATTACTAAAATGCCCAAAATATAGTATAAATAGGCTTAGGCTCCCTTGGAACTAGCACTCCTTGCCTAACTCTCTCAACAACACTTGCAGAGTTCTCTCAACATGTTTTGTGAAAATCGTTAGAAACTAGACAATTTTGCAACTACGATGGTCGAGTTGAGCCAATTTTATAATCGGATTAAGGGAAACAAAAGAAAAAGATAAAACTTCAGAATTAGGTATATATTAGGATTCATACTTTATTATATTTTATGTAATAATCATATCATAAACTTAAAGTGATCTTGACTTTCAAATAATCAAAACAAAAAGTTCTATCATTATTCTAGTGCACATGGGATTTGGATCCCTCCTTGATTTTCCAACTATTGGATAAGTAAAATTTTATGGAATAGAGCTAGTTTAATAAGGGAATGGATCTAACAAATCTAAGATGGTCAAAGCCATATACTTCTAATACTTCTTTATTATTTTCTTATGTTTCTTTTACATATTGAGCATTAATGTCATTAATTCTAGTCTGTATTACAAGGATTGTAATCCCTTAATCATAGGATTACATTCCCTAAATTAATCTTATAAATATTTTTATATAGCCTTACTTTTGTACAATGAAAATATCAAGAAATACAAACCTCTTACACTGTATTAGAGTTTGGTTTAAGTTTTTGAGTGTTTAGTTTTCTGCCTAATTGAGTAGAAGTCTATCTTAGTTCTGCCTGGGGAGCAAAACATTCTTTTTTTAACACCTTTTTTCTATGACCTCTATTCTCACAGTTGACAATAGCAGAGGCACCCCCATCAGTGAGCCTACCCTAGAAATTTGGCCACCTAAAGAGTTACGAGCGAGTCACATTTGCTAGTCACCACTCTCGACCACTATCCCACTTATTGGAACATCCAAGTGCATCTCACAACATTGTTGCCTCGGGTCACCACCTCTGATTTCGACTCCTGTCGACCAACGTTTGAAATGGTCTGACTTTGTGTTTCCGTCACTATCTTGCCATTGCTCCTCTTATTCTTTGGTGTTTTCAGCAGGGATTTCACATGGTCTTGTTATAATATCTCTCTTGAATCTCTGTTTTGGTTTATTGCTAAGTTTTACTATGGTTTGCTTTTTTTGGAGTGTTTTCTTTGACATTTGACTCCCTCTTATTGATTTTGATTATTATTGTTATGACCAACGATAACAAGAGTCTTGTTGTCATAGATGTCATTCCTGTGATATCAAAAATCATGAAACATAAGTTAACTGACTTACTTTTTTGATTGATGTAAGACATTTCAAATTTATTTACTGATTCTAAAGATTATCACCTTACTGATGATCCTCCAATGGATCATACACACAAAGAATGGCAACGCAATGATGCTCGCTTATTCTTACACATTGAAAATTCTATTGACAACAAAGTCATCAACCTCGTTAATTACTTTAAGTATGTCAAAGAGTTAATGAATTATTTGGATTTTTTTCTAGAAAAGGGAATATTTCCCAAATTTAGGAGGTGTAAAGTATTTTATCAGGCTGAACAATATGACCAATCCCTTCAAGCTTATTTTATGAACTTCAAAAGGATTTACAAAGAAATAAATGTTTTATACCATTTAGCCCTGATATTAAAGTCCAACACAACCCAACAAGAACAAATGGCCATCATGAGTTTCCAGACTTAACTCACAGTTTGAGATTGCTAAGTCTCATATTCTTTCCAACATTGAAATCTGAGATCTTTACTTGGATATTTTGTATAGATAGTAACATCTTGGCTTCTGCCACTACTCAGATCTCTAGTGCTCTTATGAGCTATAATTAACTAGAGGAATACTAATAAAGGAGGAACAAGACATGATAATCAAGATACAGAAGGAATCATTTTTTGATATTTTTATGAATCGGGTCACACTAAACGTAGTTATAGCAAACTACAAATAAAATCAAAAAATTTATGCCACTCATGTAGCAGCTCGTACGCCATCCAGCTCGTCCGCTGAGAAGACCATTATAGTTTTTGTTGATGAACTTTCCAAATTCACCCAGTATCAAGAAGCATTGAAAGATTCATCTCACTCGCCTGTATTTCTTCTTTCCTCTTCCTCCCAATAGGTTATTAATTATGGTGCCCTAAATCATATGATAGGTAATCCCAATCTCTTTTCTACTTTCTAGAAACACGTATCTCATTCCTGTGTTACCTTAGCAGATGGATCTCCTTCCTCTATTATTGGTTATGACATTGTTAACCCCACTGCATTATATATTATTACTATCATATATCTTCCATGTACCTAGATTCTCATTTAATTTACTATCCGTGAGTAAACTCACTCATGACTTAAATTGTTATATCTCATTCTTTCCTAATTATTGTCTTAATTTTTCAAGATCTTATGACGAAGAAGATTATATTAGTAAAGGATGAGCATCAGGAGGTCTCTACATTTTGGATAACTAGGTGTCTCTTAGCCCACTGTTGATTAGGACACCCCTCTTAACCTTTATTGAAGAAGATATGTCCTAAATTTTGAAATTTTTTGCTTAAAGTGTCAATTTGCTAAACACCATCATGTGTCTTACCGTCCACAGGTTAATAAACGATCCAGTTTTCCTATTGAATTAGTACACTATGATGTTTGGGTTCTTTATCTTATGGTGTCCAAATTTGGTTTTCAATACTTCGTTATATTTATTAATGATTTTTCTTGTGTTACTTGGCTTTATTTAATAAAAATTGTTCCAAGGTATTATCCTAATATTTTACTAACTTTCCTATTGAAATCAAAACACAATTTAACCTTTCTATTCATACTTTAAGAAGTGAAAACGCTAAAGAATACTTTTCCACCTCATTTAGCACTACATGCTTCAAAATGGTATTCTTCATCAATTTTTATGTGTCGACACACCATATCAAAATGGTGTAGCTGAAAGAAAAAAAAATCATCATTTACTTAAAACTGCCAGAGCACTCTTATTCCAAATGAGTGTCCCCAAATTGTTTTGGACTAATACAATATCCACAACTTCTTTTCTAATATATCCGTCCATTCATTTAGATGGTAGCTACATTTAATTGACCCCTACACTAGTTAAATATTAAAACTTCCTTCTTATATGTTGACCTCCAAGAGGAAGTTTATATAGAGTAACCACTGGGTTTGTTGCTCTAAGGAGTATGGCAAAGTTTGTCGTCTTTGCAAGTTGTTTTATGGTTTGAACAATATTCATGTGCTTGATTTGGAAATTTTAGTCGAGCCGTAGAAATGTTTGGATTAACTACGAGAAAATTTGATCACTCAATCTTCTAAAAACAATCTAACTTGAGATTATTCTTCTTGTTGTGTATACGAATGATATCGTCATTGTAAGAAGTGACTTTATGGGCATCTCACCATTAAAATCCATTCTTTATAGTTACTTTCACACGAAGGATCTAGGAGCTCTGAAACATTTACTGAGAGTAGAAGTAACAAGAAGCAATAAAGGCATTTTTCGGTCCCAAAGAAATATGTACTTATTCTATTAGATAAAACGGGAAAGTTGGGAGCTAAGCCTTGCAGTACCCTAATGTCCCCCTAAGTACAACTTAGCAAAGACAGATTTGCTTAAAGATCCTAAAAAATATACAAGATTGGTAATAAAATTAAACTATCTTACAATAATTTGTCCTGATATTCCAACAACAACAACAATGATAATAACAACAACAACCGACTAAAAATTTATCTAATACACGAGATCTGGGGAGGTCGAATAGTACGCAGCCTTACCTCAAACTAGTAGAAATGTTGTTTTTGAATGATTCACATAAAAAATAAAACAAATAATAAAATAATGGTAATAATAACATAAATAATCAATAAATAAAATATAAAATAAGTAATAAACTATCATAATGATGATCATGATAAAGGCTAAGTAGGGAAAAACTCATCCTGATATTGCATACTCTATTAACGTTGTAAGTTAATTCACGTCTTCTCTAACTTTTCATCATTGGGTGGCTTTAGAACAAATCTTATGCTACCTAAAGGGAGCTCCTAGACTAGGGATACTATATGAAAATCACATAAATACTCACACTGAATGTTTTTTAGAAGTTGATTCGATAGATTAAAAATCTATGACTAGCTATTGTGTTTTTATGGGAGGAAACTTAGTCTCATGGATAAGTAAGAAACAAATTTGGTATTTAATCCAGTGCAAAATCTAAATAGAAAATTATGGCACAAACAACGTGTGAGTTAATGTAGATATATCAACCATTATGCGAAATTGGTTTTAAAGTCTCAAAATTATGGTGTGATGACCATGTTGCTCTACATATTGCTTCTAATCCAGTGTTTTATGAAAGGACCAAATACATTGAAATTGGCTGCCACTTCATTCGTGAAAAAGTTTAACACAATTTGATTTCTATAGAATATGTCAAAATTGGAGAGCAACTTGGAAATGTCTTTACAAAGGCCCTGAATGGTACTCAAATCAATTACTTTAATAACAAATTGGAATGTTTAATATCTATGCTCCAACTTGGAGGTGAATGTTACATATTGAGCATTAATGTCATTGATTCTAGTCTTTGTTACAGGGATTATAATCCCTTGATCATAGGGATTACGTTCCTTAAATTAATCTTGTAAATATGTATATATAGCCTTATCTATGTACAATGAATATATCAAGAAATGCAAACCTCTTTTTATCTTATAGGTTCAAACAAAGAGACTAAGAATAAGACTAAGATTGAGATTAAGATTATTATGTAAAGTAAATTATTATTGATATATTCTTTTACATTACCCTACAAAATTTTGAAACTTCATTTTTATACACAAATAAAGAAAACAAGAGAGAAAAACAAAAAAAGGAAAGAAAAAGAAAAATGAAACTAAGAGGAGAGATTTCTAATGACAAAAAAAGGAAAGAAAAATAAAAATAAAATTTAGAGGGGAGTTTCTAAAGAGAGGAAAGAAATTAAAGCCATTGAAAATTTAGTAAAAGATAAACAATAATCACTAAATAATTATTACTATAAAGTAAATATAAAATTTAATAAAGAGGTAGTGAAAAATGAAAATGTACGCAAGAATTATTAGTGTTGGCAGTCTTGGCCCGGTTTGAATTTGGCCCAACTTTGGCCTAGATTGGCTGGACCACGTGTCAAGACTGCGTAGCTAGAAGGGAATGTGCAAAATGACGTCGTTTTATTAAAATTTTTCCTGACCCTAAGAATTATATCATGAATACAAAATTAGAAATAAAAGAAAAGGAAAGAAAAAGTTACAGAACTCTTTCAAAAAAAATTAACAGAAGTATGTGTATAAAAGTAGAGCATATGAAATTTAATTATGAGTTGATAAACTGTTTCTGTATCTTAATTCTTTAAATAAAAAAGAATTATAAAAGTGCTACATAAGGATTGTGATAAATTTAAGGATTTGATTACTTGATATAATCAGGTGTGTGAATTGAGTCATTGATGACATAATTGTTTTAGCAAGTATAAAGATTGGTTATAGTGTAAGACTGCATTTGTATTATAGGTGCCTGGTGACTCAGAATGCTTGTTTTGGTGATTTGTATGTGATATTTGATTTACCTTAAAGGTCTTGTGTGGGTATTGTGTTATGCTTTAAAATGTATGAGGTGTTCTTTGACATGTTAATAGTAGAATATATTATAATATTATGCTTCAATTAGTTAATTTTGGATGATGACATTTATTGGTATGTTAAAAGTTATTTAAGAGATCTTTGAATTATTTAGAAAATTGT
>JANKOD010000008.1:19189619-19200677 GCA_026284645.1 Erythroxylum acuminatum | reverse complement strand
AAAATCTCAGGACCACTTGAATTGCCTCTCTTACTTCATTGAGCTCAGCTTCAGTTCCAAAGTGAGATTTATCAGATAATCACCACGTACAGTTCCAAAGCCTCATGACCTTGATAAGATGAAAATATAATGTCAAAAGTGTTGCATACTTATAAGCCATCGCTAAGATGCATCTCATACTGTTGTACATGAATATTAGATGTTAATTCCTGAGATTATGTCAATCAAATGCTAGCACCAAGCGGTGCAGAAAGCCAGGTTAAGGAAATCAGCAAAACAAATTCATCAACTTTTGCTTTGTGGCTTCAGACTCCGATAGCTTAACTACCTATTTTACTACAAGAAATAAGAGAGCAAAGAACTGTCGCAAGGTATAGCTTATTAATCACAGAGCTGCAATCAAATCAAAGCACAACCATAGTACCCCTGGGGAATTAAGAACGTAAAACAACCTCTAAACTCAATGGTATGGCTGTCTTTCAATAAATTAGCTTGATATGGAATAAAGGGTTGTGATAAAAATCTGAAAGTTCCATTTGATTACAGAGAATAGTCATAAAAATCTGAAAGTTCCATTTGATTACAGAGAATAGTCATATTTCTCAAATGACAATTAGCATCGATAAGAACAGCAGGAAATTTCCTTCACTAGACTACGTATACATGACTTTGTCAACTTTGAAACCGCTTAACAGAACCAAAAGTTCAATATTTCGAACAACCTCAAGAAGAAAAGGACACTAGGAGACATTAATTCACCTCCCAAACCTGAACACGACTAGAAAGTCCCCAAATTCAAACCCTGAAGAAAATGACATTTTCAGAAAGATGCCATTTTCATAGTTTATCGACTCAAATTCCAGTACTTTGAACGGAAGCTGAAGACAAGTACATTTGCAAGGCTTTGGAGAACCCACCTTTCCAATTCCCAAAAACAAACTAAGCAAAACTCTGAAACTAAAACATTTAAATTTAAGGAATTCCGAACAATCGTCTATGTAAGGGACTCACCTAGCTCGATAACTTCAGAAGAAAAGGAAAGGATTCATAGACTCCTGAACAGAGAGCAAAGAACATGCCAAACTCTCCTACAGTGACTGGTGGAATGGTATTAATGCACTCTCGTCAGCAGTTTTCGTCGTACGGCATTTTGTGACCAGAAGTTGGCCACCATTTTATAGAATAACCACATTGGTGGGTTCCACTGTTGTATTCCATTATAAAGTAGGAGACCAAGTGTCAATATCAGACTCAAACCACAACATCCATTTGCACGAAAATCTTCAACCGTGTCAGCACTCAGCATACAAAAGGATGCCATGTGTCTGTTGCTTTCGGACAAATACTCCCGAAAGAAAACCAAACGCTTTCTGGCTTCAGAACCGTTAGAAACGTAAAATTATTTTGGAAATTGGTGTATTCAATCCATCTAGTTCAGCATCCGGATTTCCCTGGTTTCAAACAGAAAGTTTTTAGGTATCATCAAACAAGAACCTAAGTTGGGCAGCTTCTTTCTGTTAGTTCCACTAATTTGGAACGTCCTTTGATGGATTTCCTTGGTTTCAAAGAACAGAAAGTTTGTAGGTATGATCAAACAAGAACCTAAGCTGGGCAGCTTCTTTCCGTTAGTTCCACTAATTTGGAACGTCATTTGGTACGGAAAATGACAAAAGTTTCTAACTTCTTATCGTTGTTTATAGTCTTGGCAGAACTGAATCAAATACGGACTACAGTCCGCAATCCTGAGATAGCGACTGCCAACTGATATGTTATTGGTAAAAGATCAAAATGAATGAACAGTCACTTTCTCATTTCAACTTTCAACTTTCAACTCAACCCCAACTCTTGTGGATTCAAGACTCTGTTAGTTAGTTGAACTCAATACAAGAAAGAAGCAGAATTTGGCATCAGAAACCACAATCAGGTAACATCACTTAGGACATTGATATGAGAACTCCCGAGGAGAATTTAAAAAAATGGTCATACCTGTTAAGCATGAAACCATTAGTGGCGATAGTGGCATGGCATAAAAGCCATACAAAAAAAGGTCTGATGGTATTAATTTCTGATCATACGTTATCTTTTAGTACTGAGAATACAAGGATGGGAAAGGGAACAGCTTTCACCTGTCCTCCACAAAAACACTATAAAGTTAGTTCTGTTGAACACATTGGTGGTCTTGACTCTTGAGAGACTTATTTTGAAGAAAATGATACTTCCGACAACTTTACGAGGACAATTCCTTTGAAATATAGTAAGATTCCACAATCCAAGTTGATGACCATCCTGTCTTATACGATTGATCTTTAGCTGACTACAAAAGGGATAATGAAGAAGTTTTATAAACAGTGGTGGGCATAAGATTCCCAGTTTATTTTCTACCGTGGCCCATGGCAGGTAGTAGAGGTTTATGTTATGCTAATTTATTCACTAACTAGGATTCCATTAGTGCATAATAAAGGCTCTCAGGAAAGATACGTGCTTGTCTTACTAGAATCTAATAATATACTTGTCATCTTAACATCAAGAGGCTAAAGACATGAAAAGGCCAAAAAATAATTCAAGGTATAATAAAATTCTGTTTTAGTGTTTCGATACACTGAAAAATGAAGGCTCCAATGCAAGTGCTAGACTAGTCCTTACATAACTAACATTCAGGCCAATAATATACTGTATCAAGATAGAATTGCAGACAGTTAGGTCAAAATTTGGTGTGTATAACATCTTCTCAAGCCATGCCAAGGGTAAGGTATCTCCCCCGGGGCCATCATAAACATCGATTTTATTTCAAGGACAAAGAATCAGAAACAAAAATCCACAATCTCTGAAATTATTCACCACAAGCCGATGAACTTCCACCAAACCCCTCCAACTCCAAGCCAGATGATGATGTTAACGATGGATATGAGGAATCCATAGCCCCACCATTTGGCAAGAGGCACATAGTTGGCACCGTAGAAAACGGGTGCAGACCCAATGCCATAGTGCGTAAGACCACCCATGAGATTGGAAAGGAAGGATAGAACTACTGCCCCAAAATATGGAGGAGTACCCAAAGCACTTGCCACTGACAAGAAGGCTGTAAACATGGCACCTATATGAGCTGCTCCACTGGCAAAGAAGTAATGAGAGTAGAAGTACAGAAGCACCAAGATGCCAAAGGATAGCTGCCATGAAAGTCCCAGTCCACCAACAAACTGTTGACACGACAAATGACATGTGAGTTGATCTCAAGTTTTGAACGAAAGATTAAACATTCCTCACAAGAATCAAGTGTCAAAGACAAACCTTGACTACAGTTTGGCTGAACCAGGAGATAAGACCGTATTTGTTAAGATACCCTGCCATGGCAATCAGGGCAGCAAACCAGGTAAGGGTATCCCAGGCCACTGCTTCGGACAAGCACTCCTTCCATGTAACCACACCAGTAAACAGGAGAATCGATAATCCCAGTATGGCTGCCGTAACAGCATCCATATTCAACACACTTCCAAAAACCCAGAGCCCCACCTATTAATGGAGACAAGGTCATAAAAATTACAGTAAACAAAATGCATCCGCAAGATATGATTTGATCTTGCATTATCCAAATACACGCCAGAACAACCTAGAAGTAGAAAACCCATTAATCTAAAGTCTTCACAAAAGAAATTTTCGCCACAAATTGGATCTTATAAATGCTATAAATGGAAAGAGATTTTCTGTTGTTACTTCTACCTGTTCTGTTTCTGGTCTTTTTGGTAGATGATACTCTTAAAGGCTTGGGACGAAACAATATGAAAACCATAAAATGCAATACCTTTAGGACAGAATAACGCAACAGACTTCAAGAAACAGGATCAAACATTTCTTGACAGTAATCACCAAGGTTAAGTGCTTACTATCCCTAGATTGTGAAGTGAAATCCAAAAATCCACCATAATAACAACCGATAGCTACTACAGCTGCTAAGATAGAATTCTCGGACTACTAACAATAATAAATTCTCACTGACACTATCATAACGCCATTGAGATACAACAGGAAATGTTTACAGAACGCAATAAGGAAAAAGAAATATATACCGTCAGAAGCAGAGTGAAAGACATAATGATCTCATTCGTCGTCATTGGACCCATTTTCTCCAACCTCTCCCTTGCCAACTTAGGTGCGTCGGGGCTACTTTTCACCGTTGGTGGATAGATTATATACAAGAGCAAAGGCACAACGATCAACGAAACCAATCCAGGAACAATCGCAGCCTTTGCCCAGTCAGTCCACCCAATCGTCTGCTTAATTGTATTAAATGTCAAATTCGCACTCAAAGGGTTCGCAGCCATAGCAGTCAAGAACATGGACGACGAAATAACGGAAGTTTGAAAGCAAGTAAGCATCAACCAAGACCCCAACTTGTTCTCTGTACCATCACCAACATTGCTGCCACAAGCCACACAAAGAGACTTCACTAACGGCAAGAAAATACCTCCAGCTCTAGCAGAAACAGAAGGAATCGCAGGAGCCAATAAAGCTTCACTAAACACGAGACTGTAACCCAGCCCCAGTGAAGAAGATCCAAACAAGGACACAAACTGGTAAGCAATTCTGTTCCCAAGTCCAGTCTTTATGAACCCACGAGCAAAGAAGAAAGCGAGAGCAATCAGCCACGGGATTGGGTCTGCGAAAGCGGAGAATGCGGCGGAGAAAGTGAGGGTTTTCGTGAGAACTGACGCTCCCAAACCCATCAAAGCAACGGCGCCCAGAGGCAAAGGCTGAGTTATAATACCGACGATCGTAGCGAGAAATATGGCGAGGAGCTGCCATGCGGGCTTCGATACTCCACTTGGGACCGGAAAGAACCAGAGAATTACACCAGTCGCTATGGTGGCTAACAGTGGCTTCAGGGCTGCGCCTTGCCATGGCTGTGGAGCAGGGGTTATGGTGGTCGGAGTCGCCGCAGACGATGCTTTGACGATAAAGTTTGAAACCTTACGACGTGGATTGATAGAACTAAGGGTAGAAAATGAAGGGTACTTGAGGGAAGCGGGTGCGGCGGCGGTGATTTTAGGAAGGTTGAGTGGTGAAGAGAGGCGTGCAGCAGAGGATCGGATTCTTGGGTGGGAAAGCGTGCGAGATTTAAGGGGTGGTTGTGAGTTGAAGGCTAAGGAGCAGGAAGTGGCTGAAGCGAGAGCTAAAGATGTCATTTTTGTTCTGGCGTTTGGGTAAAAGGTCTAAACTTTGCTTTTTATCTTCGTATGTTTTCTGGGAACGGAGAGGAGAGGAGGGTTTACAATTACAACGAGGAATCGTGAACGGTTGATATGGGTCGATTGATGTGGAGGAATAAACGGCCAGTCTTCAAGATTGGAGCTCCGCCACCAGATCCAAGTCTCCGTCCTCTCAGAATCTTCGACTTCTATTAAATCAGTGAAGCCACAATCCACGTGGCAATTTGTTAGAGGAAAGATCTCGTTGTCAAAGCATTAGCTTTTAGGTGTTGGGACCAATGAGTAAACGCGGAACGTTCCTATCGGGTGGCGAGGCTTCTGTGGATGCACCATGGGCGACCAAAATGAAGTAATAATGAAAGTGACGGGATGGGAAAACTGAAGGCATAGCCAGTGAGTTTGGAGATGTGAGAAGACAGAAAGGACCCTGGGGAAATAGCCACCACAGAAAGACACGTGCAAACGTGAGCATTGTATCTGCCGTGACACCAAATAGAATACAAACAACCTTAATCCAAGGACCACAAAAAAACAGGGAAGCAGTTTGAGAGGAAGAAGACTACAGCATGTACTGCATTGCATGACATCTATCAACCATAGCCGTAGGATCTATATGATATTAAACTCTTTTTACATCCGGACTGGATTCACAAACTCTTGACAACATTTCATATTGTCATTAAATAGTAACAATTAGAATTTCAGTAGTAATGGTTTGTATTTAGCAAAATACTAATCAAGTTGTTGGACGACAGGAAAACTTGAAAAAGGCAATAAGAACATTAGGGCCCAGTGGCCTGCTAAGAACATGAGATTTCGATTCTCTCTTGTCTTTGCTGGGCCATGAGTTGTTTTTGATCATTTTCACGAGACAATTGAACTATCACAACTCTATTAGGTTAGGACTTAACTAAATCTTTCATGTTGAATCTTTAATGCTTCTTAAGTTGTAGAACTCATTTTCCTTGGCTTCTATTGGGAATTATTGTATCCTTATGGTAAGGTTTAAGGAAACTAATATAAAGTGTTAGGTGTAACTATAACCATTTAGGCAATTTCAATCTCGATGCCATATTTCCAACTTTGTCGAGTACTTCAAATGTATAGTCATACTTCGACATTAACCTTACAATGTACTTGCTTACTACGATCATCGTACGGATTATCTCCTTAACACTTCAGGTGTATGATTAACACAGAGGAAGAATACAACCCTAATCAATCCAAGGCATATATACATGGTATTTTGAGTCATACGTTGACCGGTAAGAGCGATAGATGGGGAGTAATCGGGAATTTAGATGTGTTCTTCTATCAGAGTCCAAATCTTCTGTCCAATTTTTATGGTGTCTTATTGTGTCCAGTGAATCTCAGCCATTCATTTATGTAGGCTCTACGTTTATTTATGTGGAGCCCACGCGGGACCCGCATAAATGAATGGCTGAGATTCACTGGACACAATAAGACACCATAAAACTAGACAGAGGATCTGAACCCGTAAGTAGTTGCTTGATAGAAGAGACAAAGTAGTAAGAGAAGAGACCATCTCACACTAGCCATAACTTGAAGCTAGAGGAAGGAAGCCAATCATGAGTGAAGTAAAGACGTATGTTAAAATAGAGAAGGAAAGATGGTCAAAAGAGAAAAAAAGTGAAAAAACAAGGATCAAGAAACATAATCAGGCGGAAGGTAATGAGTAGTTAGTTGCTTGATAGAAGAGACAAAGTAGTGAGAGAAGAAGCCTTCTCACACTAGCCATAACTTGAAGCTATATTTTGGGAAAACATTCCCCAGTTTTGTATGATTGAGAACCCTCTTGAATTGAGTGACGTATTATATTTAAATGATAAATAAGATCTCATGATTAGTAATTAAAGTATCATATTTTAACAAAATTATAATTTATATAGAATTATCTAATGATTTTTAAAATCTTAGCAACATATAAGAAATTTAATTATGAATATTTTTTTTTTGAAAACTTATGAAATATTTACTATTTATTTGATGGTTGTTAAAGATTGTGATTACAAAATTTCTTATATGAAAGAAATAACATATTACATGGTGCATCACCAACATAAATGGAACTTATTTACTAGAGGATCCTTTCACATATTAGTTTACTTGTCCTAGTTGGGAATCATCATGAAAAATTAAGTACTGAAAAGACAAGTAGATGGAGGCTTTGACATAGGGCCATCGTCTCCTTATGATGTACTGGTGGTACATCCCAAGTAAGATTGAGACATATGGATATACTAAGACAATGATTTTGTACTTTATCAGTAATATAGGTTAATATTTTTAAAAATTTTCACACATTTCCTTAATACCAAAACTTTCTATATGAAACTAATGCTTTTTAAAATTTTATCTAATTTGAAATTGTTTTTAGATGTTGTTGCAAAATAAGGAAAATAAAAAATAATAAGTTGTTTGTAATAACGTTCCCAATAAAAATCAATTTACAATCTTTGATCAACAAAGTACTTTTTACCTCGATGTCTTGAAGGTTATGTATGATCATATTACTTGAAATATAGGATTAGTATGTTTTGAAGTTTTATTGCGTAGGAAAATTTGTTTTCACGTTTCAAAATATTTTTTTAAATGAAAATGTTTGTTATTCCTTAAAAGGAATCAATTGTACAAAAGTCACAATGTGTTAGTTTATGCCCTTGCAGTCAATCAATTGGATGCAAATTAATGTATGACATTATTTTGAATTAATAAAAAAGCTTTATTTATCTTTATGTATTAATTTAATTAATATTTTATGTTTTAATACTAAAGATAAAATCTTTGGAATAATTACTGTGTAATTGAAATTATGATGAGATCATAATTATGAGATTCAATTTACACTTATGTGTTATTCCTAAATGTTCTAATATAAAATGCTCAAAATCTCACTGGCTTATGTCTATCCACTAGTTACTACCTTTTAAAAGAAAGCGTACATTAACTAATCACAATAGTGAAAATACATGCCTAAGTTGCCCTGATTTTTTTTAGTTAATTCTACTCTCTAATTATGAATATATAGTCTTAGAAGTAATAGAAAGAGAGAAAATGTTTTTTTGTTTTCTTTTTTTGACATGAAAAATAACTTAAAAAATTATTAGAACATGCTTAAAAACACATAATAAACAAGATCCCTCCCCCCCAAAACTTACATTGTCCCAAATGTAACATTAAATATAAAAATGGAGCACTCAATAAAAAACAACTATTGTAAAAATATAAAGGAAAAGGAATAAACTCTCTTTGTGTTACCTCCCAAGACATTACAAAGTTTTGATTTCTAGGGATCACATCTTTTGCATTCTCCACTTGAAATTCTTGAGGATAAAGCATAAGTCGATGACCACTCACATTAAATCTGTTAAGTCAAAACGACTTTACATGAATGATTTTGATGAAGAACAAATAATAATGAAAGAAGAAAGTCAGACGGAAGCAGAAGAATATGAGACGGAAGGAGCAAAAGCTAAAAATCAGACGGAAGCACAAAAGACAAAAGTCAGACGATAGAAAATTAGATGGAAGCGCAAACCAAAAGACAGACGGAAGGCTCAAACGAAAAGACAGATGGAAGGCGCAAACCAAAAGTGAGAAGGAAGACGCGCAAAACAAAAATCAGACGGAAGGAAGTGAGACAGAAGAACCGATACCACATCGGTTTAATAATCAGCTTGAGTTAGTTGCAGAACTTAACTAAATAACTGATTCTTGAAAGATCAAGAAATAAGAAGAAAGAAGCAGTTATCAAGAAGCGGTTGAAAACGAAGGCTATAAATACGAGTCGGAGTCGAAGACTGCAGAAGTTAGAGATTTTGAAAGAAGCTTAGCAAGTTAAGAAATATTATTCTGCGAAAAAACTAGAGCTATCACTTTCTGTAACAAAAGCTCAAAAACTCTTTCAGTTGAAAGAATAACAGATAGCTTGAAGAGGCTAAGTGTGAAAGAATACTTATTGTAAGAGACCAGAAGAGCTTCAGTATCAAAGAATACTTGTAATGTTGTGAAAGATAGTGAAATCTCAGAAAGATCTTTGAGGACTGGACGTAGCCCACAGTTTGGGGTGAACTAGTATAAATCGACTATGTCAACACTCTCTCAACTCTCAACTCTTAACTCTCTCTTAACTTTGTATTTTCAATCTTACTATTTTTATACGAGAATTCAAAAAGATTTTACAATATTGATTTTCAATAGTTTGAGAAAAGAACAAGTTTCTTTTAAATAAATTGTTAAAAAGAGGATCAATGAAAAAGAATACACAATTTAACTCCCCTTCTTATGCATTTGTATATCAATTATTAAGTCTTTATTGACGTGTGATTCACTTCAATTGGTATCAGAGCTTGGTGTCCAAGAATCACTGTAACAAAGTGTGGATAAAGATTCATGGCGGAATCACACATATACATAGCTAAAGGTGCCTCAGTCACTAGACCTCCTGCGTTTAACGGAGAGGACTATCACTACTGGAAAGATAGAATGCGACTTTTTGTTGAGTATACTCATATTGACCTTTGGGACATAATTGAAATTGGACCGTACACACCGATAGATGAAGAAGGAAATCCTATTCCACGAATCAGATGATCTGTTGATCAAAAGGCAAGATTTCAACTAAACTCAAAGGCGGAGTTCTTTTTGAGTTGTGCCTTAAGCAGAAGTAAGTACGATAAAGTCCACAGATGCAATACTGCGAAGGAGATGTGGGATATGTTATCCATCGCACACGAAGGTATAAATCAAGTCAAGGAGTCCGAGATAAGCATTCTTGTACATCAGTATGAGCTGTTTAAAATGAAAGACGAAGATTCTATTGATCAAATGTTTGGAAGATTTCAAACAATTGTCAATGGACTTCAAGCTCTCGAAAGAACTTACGATAATCAAGATCATGTTCGTAAGATCTTAAGAAGTCTACCAAAGAGATGGAGACCGAAGGTTATAGCTGTACAAGAAGCCAAGGATTTAAGCGTGCTAAAGCTTGATGAATTGCTCAGATCTCTAAAAATACATGAAGTTGAGCTCGATGCTGAAGACAAGCCCAGACGAGACAAGTCGATAGCATTGAAGGCGAGACAGAAGAAAGAAAAAGGAATTCATCATCAAAAGCACTGAAGATTGAAGAATCCAAGAATGATGATTCCAGTGAATCAGATCAGGAGTCAAGTAAAGAAGATGATGAGTTATCTTTCATCTAAAGAAAGATCAGACGTATGTGGAAGAAAGAGGCTAAAGGAAATCCATCATTCAAGAAGAATAGCAAAGATGATGGGAAGATTGAGAAGACTTCCATCATATGCTATGAGTGTAATAAACCGGGACATTACAAGTCAGAATATCCATTACTGAAAAGAAAGCTAAAGAAGAGTAGAGAAGGCAAGAAAAGCATGATGGCAACCTGGGAAGATCTAGATTCATCCGAATCAGATACTAACTCAGAGACATCGGAACAAGCGAATATATGCCTAGTAGCCGAAGAAGAAAGTGATGAGAAGGTAACTTCGAAATTTAATGATTTACAAGATGCATACTCAGAACTACTAGAGGATTCTCATGCGATTCTGAAACAGTACAAACTGTTAAAGAAAAAGTACGTAGAAAGTTTTAAAAATACATAAGAGTTAGAAAGAGAGAACGTCTGCTTAAAGAAGCAAGTGGACAAGATAAAGAAAAAGAGAGTTGTAGATAGATCCGAAGAGATTAATCAGCTAAAGCTAAGGATTAACAGCCTTTCAGCTGATCTAGCAACTTTTACTGAGAGTACAAGGAAAATGAACGACATGTTAGGGAAGTATAGACACCCTAGTGATAAAACTGGATTAGGGTT
>JANKOD010000008.1:19170512-19185334 GCA_026284645.1 Erythroxylum acuminatum | reverse complement strand
TAAAGGGCTACCATTGGACCAGAAAATGTAAAATGAACAGTACCCAGAAGAAGTTTATGAACAGTGCACAGAAGATGTTTAACAATTGGTATAACATTCTCTAGAGATATCGGATCAAGGTCATTGTTAGATGGTTTGAAAGGGGACTTCAAGATATACAACTTTCATGAAGATTTTGAGGATAGATTCTATCATCTAGAGGGTCAACATTTGACCAGAATATGTAAGATGAATAGTAACCAAAAGAAGTTTATGAATAGTGCATAGAAGATGTTTAACAATTAACATAACTTTCTCTAGAGAGATCGGATCAAGGACATTCTTAGATGGTTTGAAAAAGGACTTCAAGATCTACAACTTTCATGAAGACTTTGAAGATAGATTCTATAATCTAGAGGGGCAAAATCTAACCAGAAGATCTAAGATGAACAGTGCTCATAAGAAGTTTATGAACAGTACATAGAAGATGTTTAACAATTGACATAACTTTCTCTAGAGACATCGGATCAAGGTCATTATTGAATGGTTTGAAATAGAACTTCAAGATATACAACTTTCATGAAGTACTTGAAGATAGATTCTATCATCTAGAGGGTCAAAATTTGACCAGAAAATGTAAGATGAACAGTGCCCATAAGAAGTTTATGAGCAGTGCATAGAAGAAGTTCAACAATTGACATAACTTTCTCTAAAGATATCGGATCAAGGACATTGTTAGATGACCTGAAAGAGGACTTTAAGATCTAAAACTTTCATGAAGACTTTGAAGATAGATTCTATCATCTAGAGGGTCAAAATTTGACCAGAAGATGTAAGATGAACAGTGCCCATAAGAAGTTTATGAACAGTAGAAGATGTTTAACAATTGACATAAATTTCTCTAGAGAGATCGGATCAAGGTTATTCTTAGATGATTTGAAAGAGGACTTCAAGATCTACAATTTTCATGAAGTACTTGAAGATAGATTCTATCATCTAGAGGGTCAAAATTTGACCAAAAAATGTAAGATGAACAGTGCCCATAAGAAGTTTATGAACAGTGCATAGAAGATGTTTAACAATTGACATAACTTTCTCTAGAAGATCGGATCAAGGTCATTCTTGGATGGTTTGAAAGAGAACTTCAAGATCTACAAGTTTCATTAAGACTTGACGATAGATTATGTCATCTTGAGGGCCAAAATTTGACCAGAAGATGTAAAATTAACAGTACCCAGAAGAAGTTTATGAACAGTGCATAGAAGAAGTTTCGGCACCAAAAGATATAGAAGGTCAACCATAGAAGATACAAAAGGTCAACCATAGAAGATGCAGAAGGTCAATCATAGAAGATACAAAAGGTCAACTATAGAAGATACAGAGTCAACTTAAGAAGATAATTCAGTTTACACTTCAGAGCATCTCCACTTATAAAGATCATAACTTTCGACTCCGTTGTCCAAAATTTTCATACTATATACCGTTGGAAAGCTAAAAGATAATCTACCACTTTCTAAAAGAAACTTCATCTAATTTAGCCTAGATTAATCCGGTTTTTCCCCTGAATTCAAAACACAAATTTTACATTCATCCATCAATGTACTACACCCAGTTCTAAACTTCATGACAAATTTTGAGACTCTTAAAGGCAGAATTTAAATTCGATGTCTTCATAAGAAATGTAGCCATGTGGTTCTAATTTAATCCAAATCAAGAATGGTCTCATTTGGATAACTACAAAAAAATTTATGGCTAAAAGACTGAAGCATATTCAGTGAATATTTTCCAAATCAACTACCAATTTTGTTTCCAAATCTTTCCTTAACATAACTCATACCAAGATCATATGTTCTACTCCCTCTACTCCTCATTCTCAATAAAATCATATTTAAAATCAATTATACCCGAAAATTGTAGATGAATGCATGTATAATTATTTTTTTATGTGCAAAGATTCAATATTTATGTGCGTATATGCTAACATTATGCATGAGCATGAAAACGAATTTCCTTAATCTCTCTTTGAGCTCACATGTACCGAATTTCCGGGTTCTAACACTTAGTATGAGAATAGGATGTTACAATAAATCTAGGTAGATCTCATAAAGATTAATTCCAATTAGTTTCCTAAATTATTTATATAAGTAAAACAGGGAGTTTTTGGTTTGAAGCAAATTAGAAAGACAAAATAAAATTAAGTCTATAAAAACAAAACAAATTAAACAGTAGCAAAGTGATAAAATTGATGAATGAGTTGAAATTCGATTCTTTGGTTTAATCTTGGCCTAAGCACAATTTTGTAGATGTCGTTGAATTATCGTCTTTAGACCTCTCTTAAGACTATTGATCATAAACTAACAATAAGCTCTGTTAATTTCAATTTTCCTTAGATCATAGTTAATTAAGAAGAGTTCATCAATTAACCCTAACTATCAAGAAACCTAGAACAAGTTGTCTAAGTTTATCCAGACAGTTGTATTATAACTGAGAAAAATAGATCGATCTAAGTAACAATCACACAAGCTCAGATTATTTAACTTATGTTATCTTATCTCTAACGATTTAATACTGTTAGTTGCCACATACGACCATTAACACGACTATTATGTATCACATTCAAGTTCTAGCTATGGGTTTTCATAAAAAACGATTCAATAGACCATTAAAACCATTCTTATACAATTCCTAGTCAATTTATACAAGATAACATAAATAATTCAAAAAGAGGTAAAGAAAACGATATACAACAATCTGCTTAATGTGCTTCTCGGTCTTTATTACACCTCTAAACCGTTATTAGGAAAGTCAATTATCCATCTCCATTTTCAACCTTTCACCATCGACCATCCTCTCCATCGCCACTGTCAGTATAGAAGAATGAAGAATAACTGAAGAGAAAAATAGGAGAAGAGTGTTGTCAGCTACTGTGAATACCTTTCTACTATCACTCCCTTTTCCTTATGTAGTAAAATTTAGGTTTAAAACCAAGTGACACCTGGCTAGGAAACTTAGCTTTCTCCAGTTAATTCTCAGGTGTGAGAATTCACAGCCTACACCACATTATCTCTTTTTGCACGCTCACACTAAGAAGCAAGATGACTTTTGTCAACACTTGATGCAGACAACTTCATGTACGTAAAATCTATACTTTAATATTAATTCTTAAAAAGTATCATTTATTAACATAAACAATTATAATAATAGGACTAAATACAAGAAAGCATTGAATGACAGTCTCATAACTCTGAAACTGTTGATAAGATAAGTCAGGCCTATCTTGATGAAATGGGTGGTAGGGACCGTCGTGGAAGGATTTTCGGGTTAGGTTCATTTGCAAACACATGTTATTCGCAATCATCTATATCCACTACAATTGGATCTAGAAGGAGGTCCGTATCAAATGAAAGAGTCCTTCAGCTTGAGAGTATAGTAGAGAGGCTGATGAACTGAATAACTCATCTCTATAATGAGGTTGATGAGTTGAAGGGTAGGGACAAGACTTCCTCAAAGCAGTCAGAGCATCCGCCTTCACCACCTACATTGCTTCGGGATAGGTGAATGTATTTGATAGTCTGCTACTCTTAATTTTTTTGTATAAATTCTTAATTTACAGTTATTTTAAAGAAACTTATTTGTGTATATTCCAATTTTTTATTTTATTACCATTAAGGATAATATTTACTTTATATTTATCAATCAATGTTATATTATTTACATAAATTAAATTTACAAAAAAAAACATAAGATTATCAATAGAAAACTTGGGTAGGAAGTGAGAAATGACGGTTGAAATTTATCATAGTTAAATTTCCTGACAGAAATTTAAATACAATATTCTGTCCCTAATTGATTTCTTCACTAACTAATTAATTTCGTCGGTAAGTTACCGACGGAATTATATATTTTGTCGGTAAAAATTTAGCGGCAAATAATATTTTCCTTTTGGTAAATTTAGTGAGGAAATGTTGTATGTCCGTTAGTAAATTTAGCAACAGACTTACAACTTGCCGTTGATAAATTCATCGACAGAATATTGTGATTCCGTGGGCAAATTAGTAACGGAATATTTTAAATTCGTTGTTAAATTTACCGATGGAATATTTTAAATTCGTTGGTAAATTAATTTACCGACGGAAATACAAAATTCTGTAGCTAAATTTGCCGACGGATGTACAAATTTTCCTCGGATTCCTTATATTCGTAGCTAAAGTTTACCTACGACCATTTCTTCGACGACTCTTTCCGTCAATAATTTCCGTTGCCAAATTTATTTTTCGATGAAAAATACGTAATTTTCGTCACTAGAACTTATTTTTCTTGTTATGTACTAAGTCTACTATTAAGTAAAAGAAAATTGTGAAAAATAAAATTTTGACATCTCACTCCACTTCTATGTGTTTTTGTCATGTCCTCTCACTTCTTTCATGTCTCAATCCACTTTGTCATATTATCCATTATCTCTTTCTAAAGGTGATGGTCCCAAATCTAATTTATACATAGTTTAACTGATAATTGCCCAGGACCACCCTTTAAGTCCAATTTGATCTTTGGTCCATCTAAAATGCTTATGGTCAATTTGGATCTTCGTAGATAAGTCAATGATGGACCAATAATCCATTATAACTAATTGAACCTTGGACCATGCTTGATTTTACCTGATTAAGTTACCTCAAGTTCCTTTATCATGCCTAAGTCTTGCTATTTGTTGACCAAACTTTACTAATAATATTAGTCAAATAGTCTTACACATATATATTAAAGGAATACCATGTTTTATCGTAATTGATCTATTTTGGAGAAAAAATTACGGTAATTAAATTGTTTCTTATTAAAATTGGATAGCCATTGTTGTTCAAATGTTTCCTTTTTTTTTTTGGGTTTGTGGAACTTTCCTAATGTTAGGCCACAAGAAAAAGCAAACTACTCAAGAGCTAACGTGTTACAGTATTAGAAAAGATATGCATCTTATTTACGTTTACTTAAATATGGAGACAAGTATATATTTGCAAATGCAATACGTTATCATCTTTAACAAAAGAGATTTTAAGTTTAACTTCTTTCTAAGAATGATGGAATGCACCGGGACATTTGGATGTAAAAGTGCTAAATACACCAAGAACACTTTTAGTTCCACTTCTTTTGTAACGAACATAAAAGTACGGTTTTGTAAGCAAATGGTAAGGATGACACAAGGTTATATCGATGTCCCACTAAATATTGGCGTTATATAATGTCCCTTTTATGCATGTACTTGTAGAAACTGTTTTTAATGCGCTTTGTCTAAAAGCCCTTTTCAATTCTTAATAAAAGTATAAAATTAACACGGTTGGATAGAAGAGGTCTTGGGGAAGATGTTAAGATAAGGTTGCGTATCACTAGATCTTTCCAAATCTCGCGTCTCAGTGAAATTTTTTACTAGACTGGCGTTGTTGTTACAAAAGATCTTCGGCTAATTAAGCTAGTACTAAGAATTAGATAATAGGAGAGTATTATATGATTTAACTTCATCAAGTCATAATTCACTTTAAAATTACAAAAATGGGTAAAGTCCCATTTATATGCATAGCCTTTGGCTTGGACATATCATGCGTATAAAGACAAGATATCAAAAAATCCAAAGCCCCTTATTTCCATAACTTAATGATTAATGGATGCACATGTTAGTTATGGAACATGAAGTATCTAAAGTGAAATGATTAGGGAAGCACTCCTTCTTTAAATGCCATTCAAGTGTAATGGTTTTCAAATGACCAAATTATACCACATTGGTGGATGTCTCTAGCACACAAGTGCTTTAATTTCCTGTCCTTGTTATTCTTTGCCTTGTAATTGAAGTGATTGAACTCGGACTCGTACTATATAAAAGAAGGGAGGCAGGGCACGCATCATCTAAAGTAAGATTGATTCACATGTGAATAATATTTCAATATCATAGTTAAAGTTTGATAAATTTCTTGATTATTATTATAACTATATATGCATCGTATTTGATTTATTAAAAAATTCAAAATAAAGAAGATGTTTGTACATAAAAACTTATTGTACAAACATGTGTGAATATATATTCTAATGTTGTGTTGCTATCTCTAGGCATGTAGCAATTTAGAGGTTTGTTATTATGATTACTGAGACAAGCAATCCCATTTAGGCTATAACTAACAAATATAATAATGGAGTGACCCAATATGTGCATTGAAAGCAAGCTGACTACAGCCCACTGTCAAATTATGATTGGTCTTCGGGCAGACGTCTAATCTAAATAATATAATTAAACGTCATTAGAAGAAAGGGAAATCGATTAATTATCTTGCAAAGAAACCTGTTTTTGCCGGAGAAAAGACGTTCAGATCTTTTGTCCAATATTATGGTGCTTTATTGTGTCTAATAAATTTCAGCTATTTATTTATGTGAGGTCCATATAAAATTCGCGTGGATCCCACAAAATAAATGGTTAAAATTTTATGAGATAAAATAAGACAGAATAAAACTGAACAGAGGATCTAATTTCAGAAAGGAAGGGGGGTTGCGTTCAGAAAAAGAGTTCTCTGTACCTTCGTGGATGCCTTTTCTGTACATCTCACAGAAATCCTAATATTTCTCTACCACAAGTACACATACATGTCATGTCCCTTTCTACTTTCAGATGGATATTCACATGTACATACGTCTCCACAAGTACACATACATGCACGTACCATTTTTGGACAACCTGACATATGCTTGGAAAATGACCAAATAGCTTCACAAAAAGTAGAATTACTTTAGACCTTTATTAGTCCTGCAGCCACATATATACATACATATATATATATATATGTATATGTATATGTATTTATGTATATCTCCTAACTCAGCATCTAAGCTGTACATGACGAAAGTTGCTTTCAGGACCTTGAAGGATAATCGAGTAGGACGTAGAATGGTATCCTCGAAGCACCGTTTTTCTCTGCAGAACAATTCTTGGGTAGGAGTTTCTTTATAAGGAAGATCGAAGAATTTATTTTTATATATGTAGAGGAAAATGACTTGGTGATCAGCTTGAAAAATCAAGAGAAGGGAAATTGGAAACATCTTTCATAAGCTCTTCCAGTTCCCAGTCTCCCACTTTCAAATCTTCTCCTTTCCACAGATTTCCGCTCCCAGAAACCATATGGCCTTCCTTGTTGTAGCCATTCAAGTTGCTGTTATAACCAGAGTCGCTATGTGGATAATTGGTAGTGTTGCCAGTATATTTCTTCTCGGTTCTAGATATGTTTTTGTCGATACTTATACTCGATAATGGAGGAACATGAAGCTCACCTTCTACTCCTACGTCTCCAAAGAACCCTTGGTTATGGTCCAGATATAAATCGTCACAACATCCCCCAAGTTGAGGCATACATGGGGTTGCACTGTTATTCAGATATAGGCTAGTTGTTGCACTGTACATGTTAAAGCCATGATGATCAAGAATAGGTAATGGGTCCATCATGATGTGGTTCATGAGCATGGCTTGCATGGAAGTCGATGATGATGAGGACGACGACGAGAATGATGGGTCCATGTACATGGGTGTAATCGCTTGTTCTTGCATGTACAAGGACCCTCCTGTGACATCGACTTTGCTTGGCTCCGAGGAGGAATCACTTGTGTTTGGCGAAGCCGTAGAGGACAAGCTCTTTAATCTTTTCTTTACGGTTGAATTCCAAAAGTTCTTGATTTCATTGTCGGTTCGTCCTGGCAAACGAGCCGCTATTTGCGACCACCTTCATATTAGAAAAGAAACTAGTTCATCAGTTAAATAATTATTTAATTCATGCATGTGGAAGATGAAAATATAGAAGTCCACGGCTGCTAAAATTAGCTTTCAAGAACAGGACCATATGCTGTATGCTTCTATAAATTCCTGGTTTTCATGAATGCTTTCATCCGAAAACAACGTTATATAAAAGTGGAGTTTCTTCAACTCCAAGCTACAAGAAGACTAATGTCCTTATCAGTTTTAAGTTTATCTTTGATTTTAGTACCAACCTTAGGAAATTAGAGAGAGCTAACAGACTAAGATAACAAGTATATGTCCACATCCATTTAAGTATAATGATGTGTATATTGGTTGACAAAATTGCTCATCAGAAGGAAGATCGAACTCATTTTATATTATGTACAACAAAAATTCTAGTAAACCATGTTCTTGTATGTGCATGCACGTAAGCTGAACTTTTGCTTCATTTAATTGAGATTTCAAGAAGGAAACTTCACATGTCAATCAAGTTAATAGTTTTTGAACGGTGAATTTGAGTTAGGTCAGATTTATCCCGACATATATAGAAATATTCTCTGCTTTTATCTAGCTCCTCACAATTAGCAATATAGTCATATAGTCATTTCACTTTCATTATCGCCATTACCTTCAAAGTCACGTTATGTTCTCTTTTTATCTTTGTTGTTCTAGTTACACTAAATATGTATAGATAGCACTACGACTGACCTGGTGAAACTGTCTAATCCACTTTGGCAAGTGTAAGTTTATTGTACTAGCAAGAATTTGTAAGTTAAAAACAGTAGCTATTCTTATTAACCTCTGTAAATACTATACATTGATGGGAAAGGACCACGCACGTGTCCCGCTTATCACTTTCTTTTTTACTCTAAAAGTTGGTAGAAAATAGTTATCAGCGGAGAAAGTTATCAGATGTCCAACAAGATAAAAACAGGTGACTTCTGGCATGATCCATCCGTAAACTGCAGTAAAATTAAGACGAAGAAGGTCGGTAGATGGTGAATTTGGCGAGGTACGTCTAGAGTTAACGTACCTGTTGCCAAGCAGGGAATGCAAGTGGATAATGAGCTCTTCCTCTTGTGGTGAAAATGCTCCTCTCTTGAGGTCAGGCCTCAGGTAATTAATCCATCGGAGGCGGCAACTCTTGCCACACCTCTGCAACCCAGCATTTCTGGCAACATCACTCCAACAACCTTGACCATTGTTTAACATGTAGTTCATGAGCTTTTCATCTTCCTCTGGGGACCACAACCCTTTTCTAAGCTTGATGTTCTTCCCTGCAATGGTCTGATCAGCCGGCTTCCTCATCATGTGTAGACCCTTGTTTCCTCGGCACTTACTAGCCTCTCCTCAAAGGCTGTCTATATCTCATCCCCAACTGGTTTGATATAGATTAGTTAGGACTTTATAGAATGATATAAGAAATGGGAGAAGAGAGAAAGAGACATTGGAGAAGGCTTGATAGAGTGGGAATGATGATGATGATGATTGTGGGGTTTGCTTAGAATATAGGGCAGAGAGAGAGAGAGAAGTTGGTTGACGGGTCTGAGTAGAAAACGGTTTGGAGAGAGACCTGAAGCAAAGGTAGGGATGATAAAATGAGATGGGTGGTCGTCTTGTCTTGACTCCATGATCTTGTCTTTTCGTATTACATTGTTTCTTCACTCACAAGGTAATCATCATGTTTTTTTTATCATATAGAGACCTCCAAATGTATATATCAACAAACAAGAAGAGAAGATGGAAAACAAAAGGAAAAAAGTTTGTTTCATAACCAAGCCAAGCCATTTGCTTCCACTTCACATAATCTCTCTGTTTCTCTCTTTTTATCTCCAAAGCATTCACACGTGTAATTGAAGACAGTGAATGGAGATAATAAACAAATAACTCTCTCAAAACCACACATGGGAATTATTGTTCAGTGGTCCATGTAAGAACTGTTATTAATGGTGATTTGCTTTTACAGGGAAATATAAACCTTGAAAACTCTCTTACATTTGGGGAATACGGAAAGATGATCAAAACCGTGGTAGAATCGCCGTACCCTAGGCTACCCAAGTATATATATCTGATCTATGTGGGTTTTTAGGCCTTCCATATCAGTCTTGTAGCCTGCTCTAAGTGGAAAAAGAAGATCTCATAAGCGCCATACATGGCATGTGATCAAAGTAATCATCAAGAGATTATCCTGGAAAAGTACTGTCATAACTAATTAGCAGAAAGGTCCTATTCGGAGTGTATGCATCGCCGCTTTTAACTCCGTAGTTTCTCTTCTTGTGATAATCAAGGAAAATGTCCAAAACCATATGTAAAGCATTTCGAATCAGGTTTGTTTTGCCTTAAATTCTGGCTTCTGCACTGATGTATTATGCAGATATTATTATCACGACTCTTGTGAAACTGAAACAGAAGAATAGTTGAACTGGTGATTTCGCTTCATACACGAAACTGACCTTTCCTAGTACCATCCCAATCCCATATGTAACAAGACATTTATCCCTTATGTTTCCTTAACAACCAGAATAGAGACGGTCCCTTTTCCTTTCTATGTGGAAAGTTTTACAATCAAGTAGAAATTTGAACTTCAACTTAAATAGTGTCGTTTAATTTGTTGGAGACAGATCAAAGCTGATGAAGCGTGCACGTATTCCTCCGTCGGATTCAAGACGTTCATAATCAAACCGTAGAATCAAGCAAATGAACAGATTTTAGTGCTACTCATTTCTTATCTCCTCCAGCAACTGAATTAGTCAAAATTATGGTTGAATATTTTGTATTGAGTAAAGGAATGACTGCAATTGATATCTCTTATGGTAAAAGGAAATCTGTGGTAGTTCAACATCGATCCCGCTGGGAGGCTCACACCTGGAAATCCTGCATTGGCCTTGACAATCTATCATAATAGGACATAATTGGTGGGTTCGAACATATTCCAAACCAGTAAAAGAAGCTCTACTGCAGATCCAACCAAAATGAGTATGGAGGTAAGAAAACTTTAGATGGAGACAGATGTCAGCATAGGTTCCTATCCTGAATATTGTGGGACATTGTTCTTTTTTCATTGTTTTACCAGATGCCAAAAAAGTTAAAGAAAGGTCAAAATGAAAAGGGTTAAAAAGCTGTCTTCTTTTAAAGATGTGATATTTCATGGAAGTAAAACAGATTCTTCTATCATCAAAATAAGTACTAGTTGGAAATTATGGAAGTGGCAATGTAGGATGCGTGTAGACAATATACAGCCACATCTAGCTATGTGTAATTAGTGCAAATAATGCAACATTGAATTCAAATGATGTCATGATTACATTAATTCCACGATAGGAGAAAGTTTAAGTTGCTTTTTTTGACGAATTAGTCCAGAATGGAACCCAACTTGTCAAAATAACAGAGAGGAAAAAGCAAAAAATTGGAATATTTCAACTTTTGGGAACAAGATTTTCTGTCCAATTTTACGGTGTCTTATTGTGTCTAGTGAATTTCAGCCATTCATTTATGTAGGTCCCGCGTGGGCTCTACATAAATAAACGTGGAGTCCGCATAAATAAATGCCTGAAATTTATTAGACACAATAAGACACCATAAAAACTGAACAGAGGATCTAGACTCTAACTTTTGTACGCCCTCTCTCTCTCTACTGTTCTCTTTTTAAAAGCAACTGTTTAAGCTTGAGGTGGCCCAATAAGGCCTTCTTGTTTAGTGAATCTAGCAAATTGCAGTTTCAATGAGGCAAGGCTCAACGTAACTTTTATGAGAGAGCTCACCATCAGGCCACCAAGAAGTGTCGGATAAGTGGAGCTAAATCTGGCGTTATTCTGATGTCAGCAGTAAAATTGTAAAAGCCATGTCATAGATTAAAGGAACTCCAGCAAATAACCGCCTGCCTTCTGTAAATCTAAGTAATAATGAAGTGATGAAGGAAATTAGGTGAGTCTAATTAGTAGAAGCTTAATTACCATTGTTGCATCAGTTTGACATCGAAGTTGACAGTTCAAGAATTGCTAGCCAATTGATGCCAAGCATATTCATGAGTATCTCCAATCCAATGTTACTCCAACAACTGGTAAAATAAATCAAATAAATTAGTGCTCCTGTCATCAGAACTCCCTAAACCGACACGTTTATACCCAAAGAACTCCTCTACCCTACAGGGTTTCTGTTCTGCTTTACAATCAATGCTCCCGCCATCAAACCACCTTCAACTATGTCCTTGTTCCATTGGACGTGAAACTTTGAGAATTCACTGCTAGTATATGCTATGCACTTGCTATTTATGGAAACGAGATACACTTCTTACTACTTCAAAACATAATATGTTAATACCAAAATATCTCAACTAAATCCTAAAATATTGATACATTACTAAATTGTATATTTTAAATAAATATTTTTTTCAAAATCAATTTTTCATTTATTTACAAAGAAATCACAAGGTAAAAGGAACACTTTAATCCTTAAAGTTTATACTAAAATTTAAGTTAAATCTTAATATTTAATAATATGAAAAATCTTATAATTTGTTAAATTAAACTATTTGATCCTCAAACGAAACCTCAAATTTTTTAAGAATTATGTCAACAAATGATGACGTCTTAATTGCCTTAGTTTGAAGCTCACAATTGCAACTAATATCTTACTTGATGGTCTATTTAATTAAAATCAAAATTTCAAAAATCAAATCAGACCTATTATTTCAACCAAAATCATTAGAAATTGATCAATTTACTTTAATAATTTTTTTATATATGAACATTGATCAATTAACTAGCAAACTGCCTAATTCTCTAAACTATAAGCAGCATGTGCTAATTCGATAAGAAGCGTTCTTTGAATTTGCAGAGTCTTTGTCTTCATCATACTTCAACCTCTTAAATTTTGTTCATATTTCAATTATTTTTCTCTAATGTTTTCAATTCTATTTCAACCCCTTTTGTATTTGTGCTATATATATTTGTGTGGCAACTAAAACATCATCATATTTCTTACATTTTTTTGAGCAATAATAAATTAGACTCCTTTTGATTTCATCTCATAAAGACCCATTTAGGCACTTGAAATGGAGCAACAGCTTTTGGACGAGATAAATTGGGTTTTATTTTTCTCTTGGACACCATTTATGTTTTTTTTAAGTGATCTATGTTGTGCGTCTCCAATATGTGACATTGGATTCTTTTCCACATTTCAATTAATTTTTTAATGATATGCTTTATGATTCCTAGTTTTGAGGTTGATTTTCTCTAATTTTTAATTGACTAGAGGATTCTCAAGATATGTTCCATGCTCCCCCTTGTGTCTATTTGCAAGTTTATGGATTAAAATGTCTAAAAACAAATGTAACATCCCACCCCCGATGGGAAGGGTAGGATAGTAATTTGGAAAGGGCTGAGAGTGGTTAGGACTGTTTTGAAATACTCATGCATACCCTTACACGTGAATAGTAAAATTTACACATGAAAATAACTGTACATGCATTCATGACATGTCCCGGTATATGTGTCTAAATGTGATTTTGTTGTGGAAAATGTGGTTTTTGTGCTTGAAAATTTAATAGGAGTGGATTGTTATGTGTTTTATATTTTTGGAAAAATTTAGGAATTTTTCTGAAAATTTTCGAGACCGAAAAAATCGCCAAGTGGCGAACTGATTGGTTTCCGGTACTGGAAATTTCTGTCCATTGGCACTGAAATATTGGGTACATGGTTTTAAGAATTATGGATTTTTAAGCCATTGCAAAATTGGATGAATTAGAGATTACATCTATTAGGTTATTTCATTAAAAGTGATTAATTTGATTGGTTTAATTATTAAGTGGTAAGTGTCATGACATGTGTCATGACACTCTTTAAGCTTGAATTTCCTTGTTAGCCACGACACTTGCATCTTTGGAAGGCAAAAAAAAAACAAGAACACTTTCTTCATGTTTTTCTCTCCTCCTTCGTGACTCTCCCTCTCTTTATTCCTTTGGATTTTTCTTACTCATCTTTCCTATCTTCCTTTTACCTTGTTTCTCTTCCTTTAGTTCACCTTTAAAAGGCTATTATTAAACCTCACCCTCTTGAGAAGATGATGATCGTATATGGTGAGTGAGAGTTAGGAAATTTGTGATAAGTTGGAAGACTTGAAGAAATTGAAAGCTTGATTAGGTAAGATTGTGTTTTTATCTTGTTTTGTTGTTAAATGCATTAATTGTGATGTTTGTACACTAAATTGTATGAGAATTGTGTTGGTGTTCATGGGTAGGTAAATTGTTGGTTAATTGATGGTTGATTAGGTAAGCTTTAATGAATGTAAGTCAAGGTGTTTTAGGTGGTTGAAGTGAATTTACTGAGGTTAGATGAGTGATTATTAATGAAAGAAAGTTGTGTGTGTGTGCTGCCATTTTGTGACTACATGTTCAATGAATGGTCTTGACGAGATTTTGGCTGATTACTTGACTAATTGGAATGCTTATTGGTTTGGAAATAGTATGGAAGTGATAGGAGTAGAGTTAGGTGGAAAAAGCTGGAAAATGGAATGTGTATAGGTTTCAATGTTTTGATCATAACTTTTGATATGGTTGAGCAATAGAGGTGATTGTTGGCTGGAATTAAACTTGAGAAGTTTGGTTACAATTTTTGTGAAGGAAGTGATGCTTAATTGTGGCTTGAAAGGGTTTGAATTTGACCTTGAAAGTGGGTTATATGTGCTGTATGAACAGTAATATGAACTATGTGACCTGAAACTTTGAGGCATCTCACTAGGGTGTTAGAGACAGATTTTGCTAAATTGGTCTTCACGAAACTTGAAGATTTTCTTGTTATCTTTCTATGGCCACTAAGTACAAAATTTTTCGATATCTAGGTTGAGAGTACAGACCTGTTAACTTTTGGATGTTAATGTGATTATGCTGGAAAATGTACTAAGTGTAGGTTTTGTGATGACTGTACATTGAAGCTAAATTATGGACTGTTGTGATTTTAATTAGCTCAAATGGTCTTATGGACAATTGTAGAGGAATGTTTCAGCTTTGAAATGAGGTATAATATGCTAATTTTGGATGTAGGGAATGTAAGTTATGGATTTTTAAAGTTTGGAAATGGTTTAGGTA
>JANKOD010000008.1:19131143-19146200 GCA_026284645.1 Erythroxylum acuminatum | reverse complement strand
GTCTTTTAATTTTCTCCTTTTCTTTTGTATTTTGATTTTCGCCTTGGACTGTTGTAGTTCTTTTCAATTAAAATCAAGCGCATTTCCTACAAATTAAACATGAAGAATTACAAATGCGAATTCAGACGAACCAAGCAATTTTAGCAAGAAAAATATATATATAATCCAATAATTAATCCAGAAATTAAGAGAAAATGCCATAAAATTTAATAAGAAAATACATCCAACACCATGCCAGGGCAAGTCCCGAGTAGACCTCCCAAAGTTCGGCAATTAAAGGCAAGCCCCTTCCAATGTGTTGGATAAACCCACTGCACCACTGCCTATGGCAATCCCTAAGCAATCCACCAGCAATAGCAGTGTTAGTCCCTTATTTAACCACACCATTGGTATTTAACTTGACCCAGTCTTCCGTCGGTTTGGTCCAACCAACTAAATTACCCACAGGTAATCCTTGAGTCCTAAACACACAGCTTTCCATAGTCATTGCCCTGACTAACCAATTTACGTACTCCATAATGGCTCAAGTACCTTCATCCGGCCAAGCAAAGTCAGCTTAAAAAATGCTTTTATTTCGCCATTGCCATAGAAACCAATAGGCTACGTCATAGATTGTAACCCATTCACCCTGTTTCACTTGTGAGTGCTTCATAAGGTTGGATTTTACCCACAACTCCTTATCTTGTTGAAAAAAATCTGTATCAATCACATCCAGGGAAAATTTACACCAGAAGGCTTTCACTCGCGGACAATCCCTTATGACATGCAAACCAAAGGAATGCCTCAACTGCTTCATGCCCACAGAAATGACAACTACTATCCATTGTGAGACGGCGAGCCACTCGCTATTGGTTGGTCAGTAGTTTTTTTTTAAAAAGGAAATTAGAATAAATAGAGATAAAAATACAAGGTAAACAAATGGGAAAACCCGTTATATACAAACCAAAAGTAACACCAGCAAATAGAAGATCAACTACCACGAAAAAGAACCCTCCTAAAACAATTACAATCGTAAGGCACGGCAAACATTAGAACTACAAGGAACCTTCTTAATAAACACTAACTCCCGAACATCAGACATAATTAAGCAGACCAAACTCTCCTTCGTAGAAGAGGTACGCTGGAAGCGGCGGGAGTTACGCTCACGCCAAACAGAATATAAGCAGACCCCCAAAACAATAAGTTGGACAGGTTTGTTGGAACCTGCAGTAGAAGACAAAGAACTAGTGATAGCCATAAGGGCGGTCTTAGGATCCGCCCAACAACATAAGCCACAAACAGTTCGCCAAATATAATAGGTAAAAGGGCACTCGAAAAAAAGATGGGAACAAGATTCCATTTGCAAGGTACACATCGGGCAAGAAGGATCCAAAGACACATAAGGAAGACGATCAGCAGTCGAAAGCTTATTCTGAATAGCTAACCAGAAAATGAAGGAGATTCGGGGTGTGAGAAGGTTGCTCCAAACCGTGAGTGCCCAAGGAACGGGGGGCCGACGATCACGCAAATTGGTGCAAATGAAGCGATTAGTCAACTTATGCAGTGGAGTTCCCTTCCAAAAGAAAGCATCAGAAACTTGAGGAGTTGGAGAATAGCTAGGTTGGAGATGTCGCAGAGTTCTTGGGAATTTCCAGGAGCTCCCATCAATAAAAGATATCATGTGAGTTTTGAGTGAAAACAGCGGCAAAGTTCGGGAAAAATTTACCTGAGTGATTAGGGGACCCCGACTATCCCAATTATCATACCAAAGAGACACCCGACGTCCATCCTTGATAACACAGGAAGTCTCATGGCGAATATCGTCTCGTAGTTTCAAGAGTTGGTTGAGAAAAAAAGAGTAACTGGCTTTCGGTCTAAGCGCCCAAATAGAATGCCCTTTCAGAAAATAAGTGTGCAGCCACCGGATCCACAAGGTTTTCTTATCCTCCAAGATCCACCAAAGGCGCTTGAGAATCAAGGAGCGATTAGCAATTTTAATGGAAATAAGATTCAATCCTCCTTCCGCCTTAGGAGAACAAATATCAGACCATTTCACTTTGGAGGCACCTCTAGTGCCATTAGGATGACTCCATAAGAAGTTACGAAGAAGCCGTTCAATGTCTTTGATGACGCCTTGCGATAAAAAAATATGGGAACTCCAGTAAACATGCAAGGAGTTCAGGACGGATTTAATAAGCTGAAGTTTACCAGCATAAGATAAAGATTTGTTAACCCAAGATTTAATCCTCCGCTGAATCTTCTCAATGAGTGGACGGCAATCAGCATAGGAGAGTCTTTTAGTGGACACAGGAAGCCCAAGGTAAAGAAGAGGGGGATCTTTCAACATCATACCCGTGGCAGCAGAAATCGAGGGGGCCAGGGAGGCCGCACCCTTGGACAAAATACAATGACTTTTAAACAAATTGATCTGCAATCCAGAATGTTGTCTGAAGAGACTGAGGGCATGCAGAAAAGTCCGAATAGACTCCAAATCCGCCTTGCAAAATAAGAGGAGGTCATCTGCAAAACATAAGTTAGTCATACCGAGAGATTTACACTTGGAATGATACTTGAATCGTGGATTAGAAATAGTGGCATGCCGGATAAAAGCATTAAGGGTTTCCATGACTAGAAGAAAAATATATGGAGACAGAGGATCCCCCTGACGAATGCCCTTAGCAGCTTTAAAAGATCGGGTAGGGGTACCATTAATCAAGACCGAGAAAGATGCCGAAGTGATACATTCCATAATCCACCGAGTAAATAGAGGGGGAAAGCCAAAGGCCTCCAACATGGCACGCAGGAAGCCCCAATCAATACTATCAAAGGCCATATGAAAATCAATCTTCAAAGTGCAATTAGGTGGGCTGGAAGAAGTAGAGTAGCCTTTCAGAAGCTCTTGAACAATAAGAAAGTTGTCCCCAATGTAGCGATTCGACAAGAAAGCACTTTGGTTAGCACTGATTAACGGAGGCAGAGCTTCCTTCAATCTGTTTGCAAGGAGCTTTGAGATAATTTTGTAAAGAAAATTAGTACACGATATTGGACGATAGTCGGCAAAGGTGGTGGGGGTCATGCCTTTGGGAAGCAAGCAGAGGAAAGTGCGATTAATCTCTTTCAGCAAAATTCCTGTTCGAAAGAACTCATGGACGGCTGCCTTAACAAAATCACCAATAGTAGGCCAAGCTTGTTGGTAAAAGTAACCGTTAAACCCATCAGGCCCTGGAGCTTTCTTGCCATTCAGAGAAAAAACACAAGCCTCAATTTCGTCATCCTCCACAGGGCGGGTTAAGAGCGGAAAGACAGAGGGTAATACCTGTATGAGGTTAAGATCCTGAAAATCGCAAGAAGAGACAATAATATGATCAGCAGTACCAAGAAGGTTGTGAAAAAAACCCAAAGCTGCTCCCTTTATAGCCAACGGATCATGAAGCACAATGCCATTATGAGAAATAGAATGAATCTTGTTCTGGTTTCGTCTAGAGAGAATTGAATTGAAGAAAAACTGAGTACACCTGTCACCATCTTGAAGCCAATTTACCCTAGCTCGTTGCTGCAAAAGAGAGGAGTGATTGCTAACAGCTTGCAGATAGGTGGAGAGGGCAATCTTTTCCTGATCAAGAAGAAGCTGGTCCACTGGGGTATCCGATAAAAGTGTCTGAACTCTAGAAAGTTCAGAGCGGGTCCGACTGATAGCCTCAAGAGTGGAGCCGTGAGAGGCTTTAAGAAGTTTTAGGGCCTATTTAATAACCTTCAATTTCTGAACACAAACAAACTGCTTAGTGCCACGACAGGCATGTGAGGCTCCCTGTAAACAAGCATCCCCAAAGCCGGGAACATTAACGAGATAATTATTGAATCGAAACGGGTAATGAGTAGCCACGGTAGGAAACAGATGGGAAACCCGTATAGGAGTGTGATCCAAAAATAAGGGGTCCAAAAACGTAGCCGAGTTGCTAGGGAAAGACTGAAGCCATAGATTATTAACAACTGCTCGATCAAGCTTTTTACGAATAAACCAGCGATCCCTTTGCTTATTGGACCAGGTAAAGAAATGACCAGCAGAACTAAGATCAGATAATCCAACCTGCTCCAAGCAATCCAACAAGTCAACGGAGGAATGACGAAGACTAATATTACCTTGAGCCTCCGAAGAATACAGGGTAGCGTTGAAATCCCCGCAAATGAGCCAAGGTTTAGAAACAGAACTACTAACATGGCGGATGGTATTCCACAGATTCCGGCGCAAAAATTCAAAATTGCTAGCATACACAACAGACACAAAGATCTCAAAGTTGCCCTGCAAAACTAAGACGCGAAGGTGCATAATCTGATCCGTAGCCTCAACTATGTCAACCTTAACATCAGTAGCATTGAAGCCAATGATAATCCGCCCAAAAGCATGATGATGGTGATTAGAAAGCCAGCTCCATTGATGGCCTAAAATGTGAAGTTTATTCAAATTAACCAAACGAATTTTAGTCTCAAGTAAACCAAGCAGTAACGGACGTTCACGAAGCACAAAATCCTTGAGAGCTTGCAACTTAGAAGGCAGATTGACACCACGAACGTTCCAAGCCAAAACTGACATATTAAGAAACAGAGGGGGTGAGGCCTTTACTCTTGCCCCTTTTGGATTTTCTAGTAGGAATGCCACTACTTTCAACGGCAGAATTGCAAGGAGAGGAGTGACCAGGAACATCCAAAACCAAGGGATCAGAACATGGCGCAGAGGACGGAGGAGAGTCAGATAAACTAGAAACATCCACAGGGGCGGTGCAGAAGGTTCCCACGTCCACCGCCTCAATGTGACAAGGGGGAGAAGGGCTCGGACCCAAAGCAGGAGCAGGATCGGCAGGCAGGGCAGAGGCAGGAGGCATAGTCGACAGAGAAGAAGGTGACACCGCCAAAGGAAGAGTAGCAGGAGCAAAAGATGCCGAATCAGAGTGACGAGCCTCAGAAGAGTCCAAAGGTAGAGCTGGAGGCACGGAGGCAGCGACGGTTGAGACAGTAGAGCAAGAAGTGCCAGCCTCCCTAAGAGGAGAGACAACAAGATGGTTAGCCGCAGAGGGACAATCCTCATAAGAGCCCAACATCAGAGCAGCAAGAAGAGCCCCAGAATCAGTGACGGGTGAAGCTAAAGGGGCAGGAGAACCAGCCTCGCCAGGAGAAGACTCAGCAAGAGCCATCAATTCAGAATAGGTACCGGTAGTAAACAACCTGCCCCTTTCAGTAGTTTATGTTTAGTCACTAACCAAAGGAATGCCTCAATTCACTGGGGTTATGCTCATTTTCAGATTAAGTCCCAAATATTGCTATTTGCATCCGTGATACTGCCTTCAATTTAAGTTATAAGTGGACGCCACTGTAAATCTCCCGTAATTAATTTGTCCCTATATCATGGTAATTTCCGCTACATCTTCTACATTAGTATAGAGCGCCGCAATATCTAAACACACCGTTGAAGGGAGAGAGAGTGCTAAACTCTTTTAATCGACAACGACCACTTCCTATGCTATTAGTTATTATGGTTGGTTTGCCCAGTGCACTAGAAGAGGATAAACCTCGCACTTAAGCCTCCCAAAAATCAACCTTTCCATCGCCAAAGCAGAGAACTGAAGCTCGTAAACAGCACCTGGGATTCGGAAGACATCAAACGGAAGATGATAGTCTCCTCCAAGCTATTCTACGCCAACCCTTTTCCTCCATCGCTCTTCTGTACACTTCCCAAACTTCCCCTTCCATTTCTTTCCTCTCCCCTTCATTCCTCACTCTGCCCTGCAACAACTCCTACAATTTCCATATATGTCACTGCCCCCTCTTCCCGTACCCTCCACAAGTTGCCTTCTATTAAGAACTCTGGTAGGAGTAACGTGGATGAATTTGAAGAAGACGACAAAGATGATGTCGTAGAAGAAGAGGAAGAGATTGATAAATTCCATTATGAGACTGAAGATGATGAGGTTGATATAGAAGCACTCGAAGAGGAAGCTGTTCATGTTGTCACAGAGTTCTCTTCCTCCTTGTCTCGCCAATTGAGACTCGGTTTGCTCTTTCTATTCCCTTATTCCCCTTTGAATTCTATGTAATATATGCTTTGATGTTCTTTTAAAGCTCAAACTGCTTACCATGGAAACATGGCCTTTCTAAGATTTTGACAGAAATTTTGCGCTGGTAAAAGTTCGAAACTTAATTGTTACTCGGTGTGAAGGGTCAAGTTGGCCGTTCTCTTGTCTTATGATCTTTGATATTTTTAAGTGGGTGGTTATGTTATTCTGAATTACATCTCAGAATTTGTTGCCAACTGATTGCAGAGGATGAAACCGACGATCCGAAGGAATACAGAAGGCAGAAGAGGCAAAAAGCTACGACTAGAAATGTTAGCATTTGTTCTTAATGGACTACGCTTACTAGAAAAGACAAGACGTTTCAATTATTTACCTCTCATTGCTTTCTATTATAGATTGCTGATCATCTCCTTCCAAGAGTTACAATTGTGGGAAGGCCAAATGTTGGTAAATCAGCACTGTTTAATCGCCTTGTTGGGGTAATTTAATGTTGAAATTTGCAAATTTAATACTTATCGAGTAAGTTGAAGCCATTAGAAAGTTTGATCTCAGTTAAATGTGTTTCTAATTGCAGGGGAACAAAGCAATTGTGGTGGATGAACCTGGTGTTACTCGAGACCGTTTATATGGAAGATCCTTTTGGGGAGAACACGAGTTTATGGTGGTGGATACAGGAGGTGTTCTCACTCTTTCAAAATCGCAGGACAAAGTTATGGAGCAATTGGCTGTTTCAACAACTATAGGCATGGAAGGGATTCCACTAGCGTCTAGGGAGGCTGCAGTTGCCAGGATGCCCTCTATGATTGAGAAACAAGCTACTGCAGCTGTGGAGGAATCATCTGTTATTATATTTCTTGTTGATGGCCAGGTATCTTCTCATTTGATTGTTTAGACAAAAATTTATTCTTATTATGATGAAAGAATTCCAAACTTGGTAAATATAGAAAAAATTGGACTTGCAAGTGGATCAAAGAAACTCTTGGACGCTTTAACGAGGGTACTTTGTATAGACAGAAAGATGGAGTATTTATTCATAAGATAATCCCACTATGAAATCCTTGGGTGAGATTCTTGTTCTTTTTCCGGTAACATACTGAAAATTGTTCCCCTGGATATTAAATTGTGTGGAAGGATGGCTTAAGTGGCTGAACAATCTGATTGATTTTGTGAAATCTTCACGTTTAAAATTGTGTTCCTGGTGGACTTGTCTTCAAATCAAATCTTCACGTTTAAAATTGTGTTCCTGGTGGACTTGTCTTACTTTTCTTCTGCCTGCTTCAAATTTCTCAATATAGGTATGATTCTTTTTTGGACTTTGAAATGGATTTTTTTCCGTTAATATCCATTCATCATCAATATTTTGTGTTTTTTGTATTTGATGAGCAGAAAAGTTTAGTCTTATTGCTTTAGTAGTCATATGATGAGAAATCATAAACAGGCCGGTCTAACAGGAGCTGATGTGGAGATAGCAGACTGGTTGCGCAAAAATTACTCTAACAAGTTTGTCATTCTTGCTGTTAACAAGTGTGAATCTCCACGTAAAGGGATTATGCAGGCATCAGAATTTTGGACATTGGGGTAAGTTTATTTTGTTTAACAATGTCTATAACTATAAGTCTCCTAAAGTTTGACAAAAATGCAATCTTTGGGGGTTAACCAGATTCTCACCACTTCCCATATCTGCTATATCTGGGACTGGAACTGGAGAACTTCTTGATCTTGTGTGTTCGGAACTAGCAAAAGTTAAGGTTTGTTGTTACAATGTCCTTATCTAAGTTGTGTGATAGTGAATGAAGTTTGAGGGCTGATATATATGTGATGCTTATTTGTAGTGCCCAGAAAATTTTGATGGAGAAGAAAACTATGTTCCTGCTATTGCAATTGTTGGTCGACCAAATGTTGGTAAGAGTAGCATCTTGAATGCATTGGTTGGAGAGGACAGAGCAATTGTTAGCCCTGTCAGCGGTACTACTCGAGACGCCACTGATACTGAAATTCCAGGACCAGATGGCCAGGTCTGTTTAGAATAAACATTGTCCGAATTTCCATTAGGAAGTTTAATTGTAGGTTTTGTCTGCTTAGTGATGAAATCAAGTTTCATCATCAGAAAACTTTAATAAGTTCTTCATGGATTTTCCTCGAAACACTCCTTGAACTTAGAGGTTAGAGCCAATATGGATTTTGCAATTTACAAGCTTACTTGTTGACTTGTAAATCAAATCTTAGGTTTTGTGAATTACCAAATGAACAAACTCAAACTTGGGAAAGAAGTAAAAATATTTCTGATTCTCAAAGAATGAAGGGCGAGAGAATCCACTTTGATTCATAAAAATATTTCTGATTCTCAAAGAATGAAGGGCGAGAGAATCCACTCTGATTCATACCTTGTTTATGTAGTTTTCATGGGCATATAGTGAGAGAGAGAGATGAGATGGGGCTGCACATGTAGCACCCAGGAGAGGTCTGAACACTGCTGCTGTTTCTCCATTTGGGAAACACATCAAGTCTGCTTGTGAGTATCATCAGAATTATACTAGGTTGAACTTTAGACAAACCTTATTGTTGATTACTAGTTGATTGATAGAATCTTTATATTATTCCTTGGTTTTTCTTTCAAACTCCTCCGATTTGTTCTGGGGAGTTGGGAGAGGGAGACATAATGGAAGTCTACACAAACGAAAGTCCATAAAAAGCCAGAAAACCCGAATCTCCAATTCACTCCCACAATATTCCAATGAGATACCAATGACCTAGCTTTGGATTAGAGCCTGTTTTTGTCTATCATAGCATCCTTTCATTGGTTTCTTCAATTCCCTCTGTGAGCGTTCTGCAATAATAAAAGACCAAGCCTGCTATGGATGAGCTTCAGTTTTCTTTACTGGCTGGCACATCTAAGTCAATTCCAGGGAACAGTGAACTTCATATTGTCTTTCTTGCCAGGTACAGCTAGTCCTCATTTGAACTCTGGACATTTTAGCGCCCATAGAAATGGAAATCCCAGTATCCAATTCACCCTGATCATCTCTCTTAAGGCCCTAGTTTATGTCAGCTTGGATAGCAATATGACTTGCTAGTTTTGGCTTTTTGTAAGAGTGGACTGCAATAAATTTTTGTTTAACTTTTGATTTATTGCTTCAACTGGGAGATCAATTTGCAAAACTAAGAGTTACCATACATTAATTTTGTTGATTTTAATCATACCAGAAAATGTGGCCTATATTTTGTGCAGAAGTTTCGGCTCATTGATACTGCTGGAATCAGAAGAAAGGCAGCTGTGGCTTCATCAGGGAGTGTTACAGAGGCTCTATCAGTGAATAGAGCATTTCGTGCCATTCGTCGATCTGATGTTGTTGCTTTTGTCGTTGAGGCCCTGGCTTGTATTACGGAACAAGTTCGTCATATTTAACTTTCATGAAGTTAAAAACATTGGATTTTGTCATGGCCCATATTATGATAGATGCGGGAAAAACAAAAGACATGGATGAACTTGTTTTTGATCAGATAATATGACTTGATGAAAGATTGAATATGATGTATGATGTTACTAATTAATAAGTATCAAGTTTTCAGATTTTGAACTTTAGTAATAGTCTTGATTGTGATCAGTGTCTAATTTCTGGCTTAGTGTAAAGGAAATACTGAATATCTTGGCAACGATCGATGAAAAAGTAATAGTTGAGCATAAGATTAACGATGAAGAGAGAAGAGGGAGAAGTATAGACTTACTGAATATCATAGCCCCATCATTTAGAATTTCAAAGACTAAAATTATGAGTAGATTGCCTAATTTGTAGCTTGCACTTTGCAAAATTCAGCATTGGACAAAAATTTACTTTCTAGTGAAAGTGCACTCTTCCTCTAATGTACCTGGATAGCTCAATTTTCTGTTGGCTTGACATAGTTGCCATTTATAACTGGGCAGATCTTCATACTATAATTGTCAACCTGAATGGATTGCTACTGCTCTGATAAATTTGGATATATTTATGGCACAATTCTTTGTCTTAATTATATATTCTTTTTCTTCTGTTTGAATGCTCTAGGACTGCAGGATTGCTGATAGGATAGAAAAAGAAGGGAAGGGTTGTCTAATAGTTGTAAACAAATGGGATACCATACCAAACAAGAACCAGCAGACAGCAATGTACTACGAACAAGATGTCAGGGAGAAGCTTCGTATTCTTAATTGGGCACCTATTGTTTACTCAACGGCAATTGCTGGTCATAGTGTTGAGAAGTATGTTAGGAGTGTTCTTACTTTGTTCATTAATTGTTATATAGTTGTAGTGGTGTAATCATTTGTTTCACATATAACTTGACTTGACCAATATTTATGTGTCAATTTAATATAAAAGAAATAGAAGAAGAATATACTATCGGAAACAACCTCATTATTACTTAGAGGTAAGGCTGCATACTACTAGACCTCCCCAGACTCACTATATCTGCGAGATTTTTTTACTGGTCGTTGTTGTAGAAGAAGAATATACAACTTTGATAGGAACATTGCACTTCTGGTTTTGATTGCATGGACTTATATCTTTACTGGTACTTCCTATGAGAATTTTTTTTGTTCGGTTAGACCTATGAGAAATGGCTATTATCACATTTCTTGCAGTTCTGCTTTATGTTAGAATAGAAACTAGCGCCTCCCAGATTCAGATCATTCTGGAGTTGTGGTGGCCTTTTAGGAGATGTCTAGTAGGCCATTACCTAGCCTTAGATGATTTAGCTCTCTTGATTCTTATGTAATTCTTTCACTGGAGGCTGTAGTACTCTGTAGCACCGGTTCTATGTCACTAAGCTGAAATGAGTTGTCTTGACAAATACTAGAGTGTTGTCATTTGATATTTTATTTAGTCAGGCACCAGCCATTACACCAGATATCATATAGTTTGGACTAGCTGAGAAAGTCTTACTGTATTCTGTGAAAGCTCTTAGGCAGTTTTGAGTGATAAAAGTATCATTCTATTTTCACAAATCCCTTGGCCTTCACCCTATGAACTTAACAATTGGCATCATACTTTCAGGATCCTTGTTGCTGCCTCTACAGTTGAGAAGGAAAGGTCAAGAAGACTAAGTACATCCATATTGAATCAAGTTATACAGGAAGCTTTAGCTTTCAAATCACCTCCAAGGACCCGAGGTGGAAGGCGAGGTCGGATTTATTATTGCACCCAGGTAGATGTACTTTGAATTTGTATTTGCTTTTGGTATATGCTCATACTTCTAAATGCAAACTATCTTTGATACTGGCAATTATGTTTCTCTACCTTGTGGCAGTATGGTTTCTCTTCTTTTTAATCAATGTTTACTTGGTGCACTGCTTTGATGGATGTAGAATTGGTTGTAGTTTGAAATTTTTTATTCAGCATAAAGAAATTTATTTGCCATCTTGGAAGATTATCCTCAAGTACACATCAAATGCTAAGTTTCAGATGCTTTTTATTTGTCTTCTGCTCTTCCAAACATCAATTTAGTAGTTTTTTTCCCAGTATATCTTATAGAGATCCTTTTGCAGGCTGCTATTAGGCCACCTACATTTGTTTTCTTTGTAAATGATGCCAACCTTTTCCCTGAAACTTACCGGCGTTATATGGAAAAGAAACTGCGCACTGATGCAGGATTTTCTGGAACACCAATTAGACTAATTTGGCGCAGACGGAGAAAAATGGAAAAAGATGAAGGTAAATTTAGCTTTTTAAAATTCAGAAAGAGAATTGCCCATATTATAATCATGCTCTATGTTTCATCACCTGAATCACAAGGACATTTACAAGTTTTTGAAAGTGATCAGATAATATGAAAAGGTAAAGCAAGTTTCTTAATCTGGTCGTACAAACCACTTTTATATTGAGCCAATCTGGTGGAGCCAAAAGAGTACATCTCTAATGAGCCTCAATGTCTCTATGAAAGTGTGACTTTTGATTTGTATGAGGGGCTGGGGATTGTGGTGCAAATGTACCTCTGATGCTGATCTTTTGCCTGCATTTGGGGCCCACAATACTAGTCTGAGTTTACAGGTTCATGAATCTTTGAAGTAAGTTTTCAGATGTCATGGAAGTTGAGTTTGAATTCCAATGTTTTAAGACTTCTGAATCAAAATCCAACAAACATCAGAAGCACTCATAGCTTTGTGCAAGAGGGCTTTAGTTTGGTAGGATAAAGGTTCCTCATGGTAGTTTTTAGGATCTAAAAAGCTCCCGCATTGTTCACTTCATGAAACCAAAGGTCAGTTTCTTCGACTTAAAGGATGGCTGTAAATGAATCCAGAGAACTATAAGAAAAATCTATAGTTAGTTAGTTACCCTTCACTATTATGCACATCTGCTAGCTTACTTTCCAGAGGGAATTAACTCGTAAATTAGTAAACCTATATAGGAAAATGCAAAAAAAAAAAAAAGTATTTAGAGTACAGGCAAAAAAGATAAGAACAAGGAAATTTTGCAGCAGTTGTCGGTAGTTGCCTCAATTAACACTTGAAAGAAACTTAAAAACACATGGACTTGCATCGTTGTTTAATGAGTTGTACTCATTTATCAGTTAATGCAATATTAAGAATTGACAAATTTATGTGGTTTTGGTTGCTCCAGACAAGGCTGGAAAGGGAACAGCTCTCAATCCGATGCACAGTAGCAGAAAGTTGGCATTAGCAGCGTCTCCGTAATATGTAGAAAAGATGTATGCTTTCATTGGTGGAATGAACATGCAAAGAGCCGAAGGAAGGGCATACAGAAAAATCTTGGATATTATCATCAACTCTGTCACGTACGTTCCATAGTAATTACTTGATGTGTGCATGAGAGTGTAATTGGCAATATCAGAGTTGATTAAATTAATTGTCGGCAGATGATCCAGTGAAAGATTTGTATAACCAAATAGTAATGGATAACAGTTGGGGTTTGTTGAACATTTATCGCAATTAGACAATGATGATGTGGTTGTGATAGGCTCACACGACCTTTCTAACTTAATTTCTTAGACCACTAAGTCAAGATTGCAGATGCATGTATTGGTGTTTTAGGGTACAATCTCTTACTATTTCTGATATCATTTCTAAGTTATTGCTGTGAACTCATCCCTGTTGACCCAGTAAACTTCATTCACATTAGATTCTATTAAAGTGTTGGGCCAATGGAGTTTACACAGAAGATGACATATGTGAGTAACTTAGCATATGATACAGGAGCCATTCTATCCCATCCAGATGATGCCATTCTTTGGTACTATTACTAATACTATCATTCAACTTGGCAATCGATTCATTAAGCAGCACGCATTAATTAGCCGTCATATTTGTTTAAGATGTAACTTATAACTGTCGATAAAACGTCAGTACTTGAAAGGAGTGAGACTTACCAATGAATCATGTACGATCCTGCTATTAATTAAGTTGTTGAGTGAGATAAGAGAATAGACCACTACGCTCTCAGTCTTATCATCTTCACACTCACTTGACTACAGGATTGCTGACTGAGATCCACTTGTGAATCATAATTGCCCCAGCAATGACAGGACGTCCCCTAGAGTTCACCTTCTTTTGAAAAACTTGGATTAATGCTTGAACAGAGAGAATTTGAGATTGAAGAATTAATCTCATTAATGAGCTAATGAGCTCAAACACTTATTTATATAGAGAATGGAAAAGCTGACGAAAAACTAATTGTGGTTTGTCACTAAAACTAACTATAGTTACAAGTAAACTAATTATAGTCAATAATAAATAACTATAGTATACATCCCCTCAAGGTGAAGCTGGTGGAAGTCGAAAGAGATTCAACTTGAAAATTAATTTGTGAAATTGCTCCTTTTGTCACTAAAACTAACTATGGTTACAAGTAAACTAATTATAGTCAATAATAAATAACTATAGTATACATCCTCCCCTCAAGGTGAAGCTGGTGGAAGTCGAAATAGATTCAACTTGAAAATTAATTTCTGAATTTGAGGAGCAGAGAGGGACTTTGTGAGAAGATCAGCGACTTGAAGATGGGAAGGAACATGCAAAGGCAAAATCAACCCCTCTTTGTACTTGTCTCTCACAAGATGACAGTCAATTTCCAAATGCTTCGTACACTCATGGAAGACTGGATTCTGTGTGATTTGGATAGCTGCTTGGTTGTCACACCAGAGAGGAATAGGTAGAGAACTAGAAACGTGCAAATCATGAAGTAAATAAGTGATCCACTGGGCTTCACAAATGGTAGAACCAAGAGCACGATATTCCACTTCTGCAGACGAGCTCTATATGATTCCTCCGGATGGATATGACAAGGCTAGAAAGGGACAAGTCTGTAAATTGACTAGGTCTCTCTATGGGTTAAAGCAAGCTTCAAGGCAGTGGAATGTTGAATTTGCCAGTCATCTCGCCAAACTTGGCATTTGTCAGTCAAAGGCTGAGAGTTGTTTGTTTACATATAACTCTCAAGGTATTTTCTTAGCTCTCATTGTGTATGTGGATGATGTTCTTATAATAGGCAATTCTGACGAACTTATTGCAAAGGTGAAATCTTCATTAGATTCTGTCTTCACAATTAAAGACCTTGGGTTTGCTAAGTACTTTCTTGGGTTAGAAATTGCGAGATCCCCTGATGGTATCTACATCAGCCAACACAAGTATATTTTGGATCTGATTTCTACAGTTGGTTTAACGGGTTGTAAGGCTACTGCTACTCCTATGTAGAAAGGCATGGTTTTAACAGCTGATTCTGGTACATTGTATTGGGACCCCGCCCTTGTGAGTCACGTGCCAACGTCCTACGTGACATCTAGGTGTGCATCTCACAAGGTTGGTGTGCCCACACCAAGTCAAACCTCAAAAACGAACTCATCTTACTTACTTCCGAATAGATTTTGGGATAGCTAAAAAAGGAATTTCAATAAGACTTTTTCACAACATTTGTTTTCCATTGTCTTAAGTTTCTAACGACACAAAAAACGCTCAATTTGGTTCAGAAATAAAGAAGTTATGGCTAAAACACTTTCGGGCTAAAATTAAACCGAGACTGAA
>JANKOD010000008.1:19079926-19090431 GCA_026284645.1 Erythroxylum acuminatum | reverse complement strand
AAGCTCACCGCAAGGGACTAATTTAAGCACAAAATCACGAATTAAGAGTCAAAAAGTACATTAAAAGCCATGAAAGTATAGTCAATTTATGTGATAAACTTGGGCTCAATCAGCTGTCGTTTCCTCTTTAGAGTCATAGTCTCCTACGTCGTTTTGGGCTGATTCTTTGGTCTCATTTAGCTCCTTGTTTGGTTGATCATTTGCTTCACCATTGTGCTCCCAACATCCGATTCTTTTCTTCATGTCTTCATTTTTGTTGTCTTTTAATTTTCTTTGTCTTGCTCCATGACAATAAGTAAAAATTGATCTTCGAAAAATGGACTAAATGTAGTGCTTTCAACTCACTTTAATTTCTTTGCTTCCAAACTGTACTTAAAATCATATATGAATTAAAGTGAGTATTTAAAGCATTTTCATGTCATTAATCACTACAAGTAAATGATTAAATATATCAACAATTAAACACATATCAATTTCCTCCACACTTAGCTTTTGTCCGTCCTCGTGCAAAACATCTAAATTAAGCTCAAAGATCCGAAACATTTACTTAATTGCCATATTTTCCAAGACTATATTATTATAACCAAAGCTGAGTGACTTTCAAACATCATAGCAAGAAATCAACATTTCAGGCTTTTACTCATGATCAATCAACATTCAGTATCTTCAAAAACTGAGCAATCTAATGGTAGACTCGGAAACTGTGTTTAACTAAAATATATCAATGGGTACACTCAATACCATAACTTTGCATATCATTTGATTTCTCTACCACTAATGTTTACATGCAAAATCACGAATTAAAGGACTTTTTAAGGTTGTAATGTGGGCAAAGATAAGGTGAGATATATTTGGGTCAAGTAGCATGAAAGTCATCAAAGCTAGTGAAATAAAGCAAGACTCATCAAAAACTGGGTACTGTCAGCTATGACAAATGCAACATTTATATTTCATAACCCCATTCAGCTCTCACACATAAACCGCATGAAGCATATACTAATCTGAAGGAATCACTCATACAATTTATGCCAATGAAATCACAAGAGTGAATCTTCTAAGCCAACATTTACCTCATATTCAGCATGCTCAAATAACACATTCATTACAACTTTAGGAAGATGCATCAACCATAAACAACTTTTCAACACATATGCAATTCTTCCTTGATAAATTTATTTTAAACAATTTTTTAATTCTTTTTTCTTCTTTTTTTCTTTCTTACTCTTTTTTTTTCTTTCTTTTTCTTTCCCTCTTTTTTGCTTTTCTCTTTTATTTCTTTTTTTTTCCTTATAAAGGTTTAAATAAACTACATCAACATAGGAAATTCAATGATAAGACATAATAAAATATCCCAACATTAACCAACCCTCACATATGTACACCCCCACACTTAGAATTTTGTATATCCACATACTCAACAATCACAAATGTTCCACTAGCTATATGACCTGGGTAGGACATTTGGTTAAGTTTAAAAGCATAAAATGTGGTTTATACAAAAAGAAAGCTATAAAGCTCAAAGGGGTTTAACAAGGGAAAAATTATGTCAATAGGTTAGGTTATTTGGCTAATGTAGCTTATGAAAAACAAAGAATGCCTAATCATATCCATGTTAATGAATGTGATAAAAATGTGCTCTCGAATAGAAAATCAATGCAAAATCGGGACCTACATGTCATGAAGGTCAACCATTATCAAAAGGCAATGAGACTGATATGGATGTGTCAGGCAAATAAGACTCAAAATCTCACCAGCTTTGTCTACCATTAGTCACTACTCTTCTAAAGATAATACATATCGACCAATCATAAGAGTAAAAGTACATGCTAAAGTTGCTACAAAATTCTCTAGTCAATCCACACTCTAATCATGATTATATAATCCTAGAAGCAATAGATAACAAGAAAATGTTTGTTTCATTTGTTTTATTCTTTCTCTCATTTTGATTGAAAAGTTAAAAACAAGTAAAACAAATAAATTTAAAAACACATATGCAAATAAAAAGTAATGTAGAAATGTAAAGAAAAAGGAATTTACTTCCCTTTGGTTGCCTCCCAAGAAGCGCCTTTGTTTAGGGTCATTGGCTCGACTCCTTTTTCTCCTCACCTGACAAAATTGTGATCTTCATGTATCATATACGACTCCTCTACGTGAGGTAGTTCCAAATAGGGCTTTAGTTGATCATCATATTCCTTCAGCATCTTCCCTATCCTCAACTTCTTAATCTCGATCGAGTCCATACTCTCTAGAGATATTTCGAACGTCTCTTCACATTTTTCTTTATCATTTAACTCATCCAATCTGTTATGTAAAGGTAAAGAGTTAGTTTCAAAAATAATTATGGACTCAGTACGTACCTCCGAGTTAAAAAATATGTCCTTTGCTACTTTGAGCTCCTTCTAGACTTCTTCGACACAAATAATTCGTTGAGGGATGACCTCAAAATTCTCAAGCTCCTCATCACTTTGCAAAGTTTTCTCACAAACGTCAATTAGGTATACCTCAGGTTGATACGGCTGCTCCTCTTCACTTTGCGATTCTAGGCGATCAAGACTTATTGCCCTCTGACCCAATAGGTGTTCCATCCTCTATTGGCTTGCTTTTGTCTCTTGTCAGAATTCTTGCAATTCCTACTGCATATTTTGTAGAAATTGCAAATTGTTAGTAACAACATTATTAACAAGTTCTTCAAAAGAAGCAATTGAATCCTGTTGGCTCTCCAAATCTTGGGCGTTAAACCATGTGTTTTTTGGAAATTGCCCTCCGTCCTTCTTGAATTGTAGAGTATTCTCCTGCAATTGCAACATCAACTCTTTTAGAGATGGACCGGAGTTGTGATAGGAAGATTCTAGTCTGTACGAGAATTGTTATGTGTCTTGCAAACTATCATGGAAGTAATTCTGATGATTATCCCATCCATAACAAAAGTTAGGTTGATCAGTCTAAGCATTGTTATAGGATTGAGAATATAAGTTATAAAAGAAATTACTTCCGTTTATATCGATTTCTTTTTTCAAACACGAAACAAAAAATGAAAATATCACGAAATAACAGAAAAGAAATCAATTACGAACAAGTATGTAGAAAACACTAATTAAATCACAAAAAATACTAAAACACTGCACTCTTTGGCGATAGCGCCAAAATTTGACCGCACATCATTATGTTAGTCAAAATTAAAATAACTAGATTACTACTATAGCAGTGGTGAGTCTTGGTCGATCCCACAGAGAGTGTGTGCAAAGTTTATGAAATAAAATTAATCGGTGTTTAGGTTTAAGGGGGGTTTTGGATTTTTGGAATAAGAAAATAAAATGAAACTAATTAATAAAAACAAATTAAAGAAAACACACAAAATAATAAAGGTGGGGAATTTGGTAGGGACCTAGTTCTTTGGTTCAACCTAGGCTTACACCCTGATTAAGCATATTTTACTAATTTGTTGTTCTTTAACCTCTCTCAGCAACTATTAATCGTGGGTTAATAATTAACCTGAGTTTTCCCTTAGGTTTTATTTAATCAAGATACGATGGCTAATTAAACCTAACCACCGAACAACCTAGGATACGATCTTTAGATATAGTTAGGCAGTACCATTACGAATTAGGAAAACCAATTAATTAAGGCAACAATCACATACGATGCGTTATTTAACTTAGGTCATGTTATCCATAATGATTACGAATCATTAGTCACTACACATGAATTTCAACATAACAATTACGGATTATATCGAAATTCTACCAATCATTAATTTATAATAACCAACGGGTTCATACACAAATAACTGAACAATAACGAAAATCTGATTATCTATACATAATAACCAAATCAATTAATATAGGATAACACAATCAATTGCTAATGAGAGAAAGAAACAACAAAATAATAATAAAATTACTTAATCGGGGTTGTTGGTGTCGATGTCACCTCCGAACTGGTGTCGGGACGTCTAAGCCTTCATCGCCATTTTTATGGTCCAACTGTAGGTCATTTATGCTCCACTAGCTCTCTTCCGCAGCTCTCTATGTCCATTGTAGCTTGGATAGGACAAATAAGCTCTCAAGTTTGCGGTTCACTTTCGCTGCACACTACTACTCCAAGCCAGCTCTCAGCCAAGTGGAAGCCACAGCTGCCTGTAGCCCACGCCTCTCCTTTGTTTGCACTATTGCTCTTTGCCTCCATTGTGCTTGATGGGACAAATAAACCTTCAGGGTTTATTATCCCAGCCTTCTCATTTGTGCGCTCCCCTTGGTAACGTCTGATTTTTACGTAAAACGTTGTGCTCATATCTAGCGTGAAACGCCTCCGTTTCTACATGTAGCTGCTCCATCCTTGATTTTGCATTATTGTTTCCTCTTTAGCGTTATAGTCTCCTACGTCGTTTTGGGTTGATTCTTTGGTGTCGTTTAGCTCCTTGCTTGGCTGCTCATTTGCTTCACCATTGTGCTCCCAACATCCGATTCTTTTCTTCATATCTTCATTTTTGGTGTCTTTTAATTTTCTTTGTCTTGCTCCATGACAACAGGTAAAAATTGATCTTCGCAAAATGGCCTAAATGTAGTGCTTTCGACTCACTTTAATTTCTTTGCTTCCAAATTGTACCTAAAATCATATATGAATTAAAGTGAGTATTTTAAGCATTTTCATGTTATTAATCACCAAGTGTAAATGATTAAATATATCAACAATTAAACACATATCACATGTATTCGAATTAACCCTTACTAATCAATAACCTAGATACGATCTCATATTTAATTAATTAATAACTTTACAAATCAAGAAAAATAACAAACTAGACCTAGACAACTATTTTTCCTAGAATCATATCCCTAACGTAGTGGCCAGAAATCCTAGTTACTACTTTTGATTAAAAGAATTGAGCGTCAACCTATTTAATCTAGCAATTGATTGAGTAAAATCATAAACTAATTGTGCACCTAGCTGTAAAATCAAACAATCAAATATTAACCTAGAAAATAATTAATACTTGACTAATAAATCGATTCAAATAAATACGAAAGTCTCACAAAATTCAGAGTTTAATAACTAGGATACCGTAAACCATGAAATAAGAGTTTAGTTACCTAACATCACAATTTTTTCTAACTATTTGGGAATGTCCACATTTGAGGCGTTCTTAATTTTATTCTTTATTTCTTGTCTAGCCACCGTCCATGTTGCTTGATTTTTCTCTTTTTCTGCTGGGCATTGTCCTTTTCTATGGACATGTTCTGTTCTCCTTTTTGCAGCCGCCTCTCTTTTCTTCTCTATTTTGTTCTACCCTACTATTGTGTTGATGTGACAAATAAACATTGGTGGCCACCTTACTGTTTACGCAAAAAACCCTTAGCTGTGCATTTTAAGCAAAACGCATGGTCTGATTTTTTGTTGTTGTTGTACGTCTACATTTTATCCCCCATAAGCTAGTGTTTTGGTGCTTCCCATGTTGCTGGCATTTTGCTCATGCTCCACTCTCCTATTGGTTACCTGCTCATGAAACACACACACGTTACTTGCTTTCCACATGTTGTGTGCTACTGTTTTGTATTTAGTGAATTCATTGTTGGTCTATGAACAATGTCACTTCTCCTTTAAAAACCTACGCTCACTCTTTTATACTCTGTAGCCTTCAAATGCAAGGCTAAAGCTCAAAACAAAATCTCTAAAAAATTCTACTGCTGACTGTCACATAGGTATCGCTGCATGAGGCTATATCTAATTAAGTTCAACACCTAGTTCAGTTCTTTTTGTCCTAAAATGTTTGCAGTTCTTTCTATTTGGTTCCAAAATACACCTTGAAATAAAACAAGATTAATTTCCATTAATTATAACTTCAAACCTAAAAAAATAAATTATCACACAAAAAGATAGAAAATAATGACACTAACACTTATTCCTTATCATATTATCTCTGTCATCAATTGTCTGTTTGGTTTCTTCTTCTGAAGCAACTGACGTATCCTCTATCTGAACAGTTTCTTCACCAGTAGCAACTAACTGCAAATCTGGGCAGTTTTTGGTTCCTGTTTTTCTACGTCTTTGAGCTGGTTCGTGAAGCTAGTTTTAAAGATTTTCTTTAACTACTAAGTTGGTTTTTAGACCATCGACATGAAGCACATTTTTGAAGTGTGGTTATCTATCCACGCAAAGTGTCCCTCTTCTAATAACCATGATCTTCTTTCCATCTCCAAAAGTAACATGGCCATTGATACAACTTTGATCTTCCATCAAGGAGCTTCTTTCACCCTTTCTAACCCAAGTATCCTTTGGTAACATAGGTTGTTGCTGGAAATTTAATGAAGAGTATCTAGTTTTTTGGTTTTAAGCCATTTGAAATATCATTCGCAACAACTTGTAACATTTTGGCTTTATGTGCCCGTTTACCGTACAAAAGTGAACATAGGTATAAATTTTTGTTTCCTCCTTGGAAAGATTTGGCCGCGCCATTTTTCTCATCATTCGACTTAGAACATTCACCTTTATAGCAAATGCTTTGAAGGTCTCCTTTAATCTTGCCAATTTCTAGCAACTTTTCTAACTTTTTGGTACCTGCATTTAACATTCTTATCCCTTTTTCCGTACTGAACAGCTTCAACTTTGTTTCATTTAGCTCATCTATAGTAGATAACAACTTCTTCTCCAGATCTTGAATGATGCTCTTCATGATAGAGTTTTCCTTTTTCAACTTCTCATTCTTCTCATATGTTTGGACCCATTTAGCATACAATAACTCATAAGCTTTGCAAATATCCTCCCTCTTGTAATTCGAATCATTTTCATCACTATCATAATCTAAAATTGAACTTTGTGCTGATTCATCTACGTTTTTCTCAAATTTTTAAACTGATTTATCCATGGTTTCATCATCTATTTCTTCCTTCTTCGTTGCTGTTAAGTAAACAACTAGATTTTTGCTATATAAAGCAACCAACGCAACATTACTCACAAATTCCTCTTCACTACCATACTCACTTTCGGATTCATTCTCACTCTAAATACTCAAATAAGACTTTCCTTTTCTCTTCTTCAAAGTGTTAGCACATTCCTCTTGCACATGTCTAACATCTTAACATTCATGACATTAAATTTTCTTCACTTTTCTTTCACCCTTTTAAGTTTTAGGTTATTGTTTAAGGTTGTTGTTCGATGAACTCCCATTGTTCTATCTAAAGTCGAGTCTATCCTTTTTCACTTTCTTTAACCACTTGCTGAAATTTCTTATCAATAACTCTATATCCTCATTCTCATTGGATTCATCTTCTAAGGTATTCATGGCTTTACCAATCTCAGCTTGCAATGCCAATCATTTGTTCTTCTCTCGTTTATCTATCAATAAATTCATCTCAAAGTTGGTAAGAATCTCAATTACTTATCCAAAGACAATTCATTAATATCATGAGCTTCTTCGATGGCTGTAATTTTTGGCATAAACCTTGGAGGTAATGATCTCAATGTCATATGCTTAGTTTACTATATCACGTAGTCTCTCATGGAAGTCTCTAATAATTTCACTCTCATCCATCCTTAGCTCTTCAAATTTCATGGTCAACATTTAAAGTTTTGAAGCTATCATAGATTTTGATCCCTTATGTATAGTTTGCAAGGTGTCCCAAGTTTATTTTGTCAATTCACAGGCTGATATCATAGCAAAGTGACCTTTATCAACTGCACTGAAGATGGCATGTAGGGCTTATGAATTCCAAGCACTCTCTCTTCTTCAGTCTTTGTCCACTCAGATGAATTTTTAATTACTACTTTTCCCTTTGCATCAGTTGTCACTAGATGTGTCTAGTCATTTAAAACTGAGTTCCATACTTTTGTTCCTTGTGCCTGAATGAATAGTCTCATCTGTGATTTCCTCGTAGGATAATTTAAACACTCTAACAATGGTGGCTTGATGATTGATGTTCCTTCTCTTATAGTTGTAATTGCGAAACATAGATCTATACCAACTTGACGTACCAAGTTTTGATTCAATGACCCGCTATGATACCAATTGAAAATCCAAAGGGAAATACTTCCACAAAATTTTGATTATGTCGTAATTGCTTATAACTATATCTGTCAGTTACTTGATATAAAGCAACTGTATCAGCAATTGTTAATTTTTCAACATAAAAAAAGAAAAATAAATATGAAATTAAACAGATCAACACTCAAGATTTAGTAACACAGTTTGATACACTTTGCCTACGTGTGCGGGGCCATCACCCAGCTTAAACAACTTTCACCTATGATATAATAATAGTTTTACTCAAGCCATTACAGAGCCGACTCACCCATCCCTTAACACTATCCCTCGTCCTCACAATCCATGAAAGTAAATCACACCTAATAACACGACCGACTTATGTTAACCTAAACAGAGGATTTTCTCAACAACTTTTAATGATAAAGATAATAAACAAACAACTCAAGTGATTAAAATAATAATGGACATAAACAAAGACATTTGACAAAAAAATAAACAACTTCTCTAATAATGTAGCTTCATCAACGAAAGAATGAGAAGTTGTCCATCGAAAGATCTGTTGTGAGGCTTCAATACCGTCATTGAGAATCCCACTCACAATAGCCACAAAACGACTCAAATCAACCAATGTTTCTTCACCGCAATGTCATACACGAAGGACTGCAAAAACACTAATGCTGCTGGAAATTTTTCACATGAAAACCACTATCATCGTCACACCAAAAAAATGCCTCACCGTGGACAGAAAACACAACACCCTTATCCCATAAATCACAACTGACATCCAAAAAAATTAACACTCCGTCGATAGTGAACAACTCAAAAAAATCATGCAAACACCACAGAAAAACCAGCTGCCAAAATCCACACACTGGACACCAAAGAAGCTCTCAATAGTCATTCAAAAAGTAGCAGAGAAAAAAACACAAATTCATATGTAGTCAATAGTTTTTCAGCCCCCAAAATCATGTTATCCTTGACAAAAAATTCAGCAACACATAAGGACAGTATCCCCACAAAATTAGCTGTAAAATATCATCCAAGATAGCAAAAAAAATCCCAACTTCTAAGTCACCATATGCCCAGCGCTCCTCCATATAAAAATGACACTAGTTCGGCCCATAAATCACATAAAACACAGCCAAAGACAACTATAATGGTCAAAACAAATATGTAAAGATATTGCTACCTCAGTCATTATCCCATAGGTTATCCATTAAATCCCATCTTGATTACAATTTTAAGCCTTATCAAATTTATCTTGAAAGAGTCTCACATAAATTTAACTAAGTCCAATTGTCAAATAATATCCTAAATTAAATAATAAGATATCGTAACATATATCTTAACAAAAACAATTTTTAGTGCAGTTAAACTTTTAGTATGGTAAAATTAAAAGAGCGAGAGTTAAATATAAAGACACAAGACAAAATAATTTAAAAGAGAGAAATTTCTCGTTCGATATACCAGTGAAAACTACGCAATTTAATAATTAAAGGACAAACAAAAATTCCATTGTAAAGGAGAAAATAGTTGAAAACATTTTAAGTATATCACAAAAAATGTGTTTTAAATATATCACAAAAAAGGGGATAGAGCAAAAAATCAATAATTATATATTCATTATTGATTTTAACATACAATTAGTATATAGCTGAAATGATTTAATAGAACGGCTCTACACAGCCACACAAGTCACACTATTTTGCAATAATTAAGTAATTAAGAAGTATAATACCCTAGAATGGAATTCTTTTTCATACAAGCATTTGAAGACTGTAAAAATTCTAAATATAGAAAGAAAATAAAAAAGATATTAATAGAATTTTAATTAGTAAAAAGTTAAGAAAAGTCAAAGTAAGAAAAATAGGAAGTTGAATTGGCATCAATCTTTGAGACTCTGGTAATTTATTCAAACTAGTTGAAAATGAGCACATACAAGCCTAAATGAGGCTCCATCTTAAAACCAATGGTGATAGGAGGAGAAACTCGCTAGGCTTTTATGCATGTTCAAGGTCATATATTCTTTCCATGCGGGACAAACTCCCATTTTATATTTCAACACACTCGCCTCACGTGTAGGCTAATTTAAGGCCCAATATGTGACATAATCTATCATATCAAGGTAGTGACGACTAACCCGAGAGCAACCTGCTCTGGTACCATGTTAAATTTTGTAAGATTGAGCCCAAATAAACTAAGCATATACAAGTCCAAATGAGATTCTATCCTAAAACCAACTACTGATAGGAGGACTATCGCATTAGGCTTATATGCATGCTTAAGGCCATATATTCTTTCCATGTGGGACAAACTCCCACTTTATATTTCAACACCTTGAAGCTCATGAAGCGTATAACCATCAGGTAGACAAGCACCCATCAACTTCAACATATAGAGAGTTCCACTTTCCCACACATCACTCCTGTTGGACCCCGAACTTTGATTGAACGTCAGAATTGGTAAATAAGGAAATTAGTGTTGTATTTGGGTAATATTGCTAATGATGTTGGAGGTTAATGTATGA
>JANKOD010000008.1:19053810-19078068 GCA_026284645.1 Erythroxylum acuminatum | reverse complement strand
TTTTCAATTATAAAGATGTTACCCACACTACATGCATACTTAAAACACTCATTTCATGCATTAACCTCCAAATATCACTGTAAAACATATAACACAACTTACTACATTCACTAATGATTCCTCATTTAATAGTTCTGACGTCCAATCAAAGTTCGAGGTCCAACAGCACACATGACATAACCAAAACACAATGTAATTGCTATCCAGAGCAGAAATAAACAACCTAAAGTACACATAAAACTAGACAAATTGCAACCAAGTTAATGAGGGTTGCAAGTTAGTTCGGTTCAACCAGATGTAGATATGGATTCTAGATCTGGATTCTGCAATCGGCACCAGGGAGTCGGGATTGATTAACTGGAGTCACTGGACGGTGGATGCATAGGAGAGTAGTATGCGTGCATCGTACTGTCGTTGGTCGAGTTGCTACCACCACTAGTCGGTTGACTAGAGTTATTGGTCAAGTTGGTACCACTGTTAGTCGATTGACTGCAACTTGAATGCACGCGTAGAGGAAGTGGCAAGCATGTGTGGGAAATTGTGAGGATGGCAATAGACGTACGTGGGTGATTGGGAGGGCGGCAACGTGAAGACTGAAGAGGGTGGGCAACGACGTGAAGACTAAAAGTGAGTGGTTTTTGTAACTTGTGTTACACAATAAATAAGAATGAACAAAATTTTGGTGTCCTTAGGATTTTTTTTTCAATTTGGTCTATAAAATTTTAAAATTACTATTTTGGTCCCCAAATTTTTTTGATATTGCGGGTATCCGTGTATCCCTAACCGATGCCATACCAGTATTTTGAGTATCGTTCTCCTGATACCAGTCAGTACAAAATAGTACTCATAATACTATATCTAACTCCCTTGGCCCTTCAAATCAATGGTATTTCAATCAACATTTTAAGGATATGATTTTGAGCTTTTTTAAAATTTTTTAAGGTAATTTTTATACAAAAGCATTTTACTTAACATTTTAAAAGATAGGTTATCTCCTCAAATTAATTAAAGAATGTTACCAAATTGTACCCTCCACTATTAGCCTAAATGGCATACATCAGGTTTGAGTTTTAAAAGAAAGAAATTTTAGGATCAAATTCGACATTATTAATTTTTTAAATTTCATATGAACACTTTTAATCTTTATCAATAAATTATAACTTCTAGTAGATTAAAAAATAGATTAATTACATTAATTGAAGTTTAATTAAGCTTGAACTTTAAAGTTCTAAAGAAGCGCAAAGATCAATATGATTATTCTATGAAAAAAGGTCATTATAATGAATGATTACTAATACTCTATAATTTTATCAATATACTTAAAGGATGTTTTAAATTGTAAACATTACGATTACATATTTTGATTGATATAAAAGTGTTTGTAACCATATAATAAGTTGATGATTAAAAAAAGTAATTATTATTGATTACAGCAAAGGAGGTTTACAAAAAAAGTCTATTGTGATTAAATATGTAGGAAGTTTCATTAAAAAATGAATGAAACTTCTTCTACAATTTTAACTTCACTTTTTGGTTATGAGAGGGAGTTATATGGTATTTGAAATTTTGATTTTGAATTTTAATTGAAGGGAAATAATTACAAAAGCTAAGTTTCTAATAAGAATCAAGTTACCTTTGATTATTTGAATTTATCAAGTGGACCAATTATGTAAGTAAGAAAAAGTTTTAAGATGTGCTTAATAAAGTGGTGTGAGAGTTGACTATATGCGTGGAATCAAGCCAAATTGAAGAATAGGTATTGGTTAGCTTGATTAGAACTAAGCATAGAGAAGAATTAGACGTAAACATGGTCTCAAACAAAGTCATGAAAACTCTTGTAACTTGCTATATAATTCGATGTTGAGACACAATTCTCAACACAGGTATAGTTTATAACATATCTGAAGTAAATCACTTGTTAATATAAGAATCACATAAAGTATATAAAATATACAGGAAGGGGGTTGAATTGTGTAATCTTTGCAAAATTATTATTAATCTTTGGAGATTTCTTGAATATCTTTACAACTATCAGATGAATACCAAAGATACTTTACTAAAGTTGATAAGTATTTGAATTGCAAGTAATTTTATCTACTCGTCTAACAACAAGAAAACTAAAGTATAAGGGTTAGAGAATAGAAGTCGCGATTTTATACTGGTTAACCCTAAACCTTAGGCTACGTCCAGTCCTCAGAGTTTGTCTGAGATTTCACTATACTCTTCAACTTTACAAGTATTCTTTCTTCCCTTTCAGACCCTCTTCAGGTCTCTTTCACAAAGTATTTTTTCAGCTATCTTAGCCTTTCCAGGCTCTAGCCTTTTCTTTCTCTCTCTAAGAAAGATATTTTGAGCTTTTCATTACAGTAGTATTCGCTCTCTTGTTTTGCAATTTGAATACAGAGTTTTTTTCCTAAGTATTGTACAATCAAATTTTTCTCTCTTGTAAACACGTTATCTTAGTCTTCGACTAGGACTAGTATCTATAGCCTAGGTCTCCAACTGTCTTCTTTAGAAACTGCTTCTAGAAACCGTTATTTAGTTAAGTCCTGTAACTAACTCCAACTAACTAATTGTTTAACATTCTAGAGTATCTTCTTTCTGTATCGTCTAATTTTATCGCTTCGTCTATGTTTTGCGCTTCATTTTTGTTTTTGCGTTTCGTCTGTATTTTGTGCTTCGTCTGTGTTTTGTGCTTTGTCTGTTATTTGTGCTTCGTTTGTTATTTGCACTTCGTCTATGATGATGTATATCATCATCTGTTGCTAACGTATCGTCTGTCTTTTGCACTTCGTCTGTGTTTTCACTTGGTCTGTGATGACTTTGTATTACTTACATTTTTCTGCACACTTTACGAACTTATCAAAACAGTTCAAACATTTCTAAGATTATTATTATTTGATTGTCACCAAAATTAATAAAAGTAAAGTCCTCTTGACTTAACAATCTCCCCCTTTTTAATGATAACAAATAATCATAATTTTAGAAAGATAAAATGATATTCAGATGAATAGACGAGTAATATTTAGACGAATAACAAGACAAAAAACATTTCAACAAAAACATAAGAAATGCAAACATGATGCAAATGCATATATGCTATACGAAGATACAAAAGTTTTCTATCTTCTCTTCTTATCTACCTCATTTTCTTTCTATCTTCTTCTGTTCTCCTCCTATTTGTTATTAATTAAAAATTTTAATGAAGACGCTTCATAATATCAAAAAACATATGTTGCATGTCAGTGCGGATCGTCTAAAGGTCTTGTTCAATAGTAACCCGTAGAAATGTTACTTCCTCATAAAGATCACCCACTGAGTCACTCAAGTCATCAACTTTAGTATGAATTTCCTTAATTTCTTTTACTAAAACTTCCTGAATTTCCTTTTGTTTGTGACTGGCTTCTATCCAATTCATGAAATGCTTCAAGAACTCTGAATTAACAATAGGATCTTGTTGTATTTCACTAGGTGGATGGAGGTTTTCAACAATAGATGGTTCTGAAGGTAAAATGTATAAATCTATGATTTTGATTGTGGGAGGTCTGAAGGTTTGTTTTCCTTCTAGAAGATCAAGATCATCAAGTCTAGGTAGTTTAGGAACTGGTTGCCTAAGAAGGTGTAACACTTCTTTAACTGACGTTATGAAACTTAAAGGTCTGAAATGCCTGTTTAAATGCACAAAGGTCTCTAAGTTGAGACCTTCAACCATGATAGTTGTGTACTGTCCTTTTTTCACTTTTCCAACTATCTTGAAGTTTACATCTATGGTGGGAACTCCATATTGACTTCCTGATGTTTTTGAAATGTGACGTGAAACATAGATACTCCTAGGTTGAGCTGCATTGCATGCATCATTTATATTCTTCACAGTTGCTTAAATCTTTTCTTCTGAAAGATCATCTACATTTCCTTCAGGAAACATCTTCTTTTTCCATTTTTCTTCATTTCACACAAGGTTGGAACATCTTAGTTGTATTTCTGGCACAATTTTTATGGACGTGTTGCTTGTAATCAGATAAATTGTATACCGATCCTTTGACATCTTCATTGGATATGGTTCTGTCTTTTCATCTTGCAAATACCATATAGTCTTTTTTCTTCATGATTTAAAAGATTTATTGATTGATCATTAATCAGTATAGGTTAAATTTGTACCTTGACTAACTTTTTCAAAGGTTCTCTAATAATAACTGAGTGTCTGCTTCGAACAGGTACTGATTCTTCTATAATCTTCATTCTCAAATCCTTTTTGTTGATTGGTTGAGAAGGATTGTAAGGTTCCAATTAGTGTTCAACTGTCTTTATCTTTTGTTGAACATTAGATGAAGAAACCTTTTTCTGACTGGGCTTTTTCTTCTTTTGTTCTTCTGCCAGTTTAGAAGAAAGTTGTTGTTGAGGCTTCTTTCTCTCAAACACTAATTTCCTCTTTGTTTTTGTCTCTTTAGATGATTTTGCTGATTGACTTTGCAAAAATGAGATAATTGATCTTCTCTAGTTTTTCAGAATCTTCACCAAGAGTCAGAGCTTTCTGTTTCTTCTATTCTTGTTGACATAAGGTCAATCATCTTGGTGACCTTCTTGACTGTTTAGATTTTTCCAATTGAAGTGTCTCTCCCTTTTTCTTTAATGACACTTGTTGTGTTGATTGTTTAACCCGGCTTTCTTCTTACTGTGAAATCGTCTTAGCTTTTATTGATACATCAAATGATTTTTTAGTCTTTTCTTCTGTAGATGTTCTTCCTGTAGGTTGTGGTTTTGTTTTTTCTTTTTTGCAGGTGTAACATGATCACTCCTACTCCGTCTTACTATATGCTCCCCCTCAAACCTTGCTTTCAGTGTTGAACCTGTATCTGCCTCATCTTCAAACTTTAATCCCATTTTGTGAATAGTGGTGGCATTAATAATTTTTTTTCACATCCATCTTCATCCTGTTTCCTCTGTCGAGAAGGATTTCAAAATCTTTAAAAATCCTTGTCAACAACATACCATACAGTAAAGAGCTAGAATTTCTCTTTGACTTCATCATGTACTCCAAAATTAAGTACGGAAGATTAATGGGTTGATGATTGAGTAGATGAAACAGACATTGTTCATCGACCATTGTCACAACATGCTTCGACCCTGATCCTGGTATAACACAATGAAAAAGTAATGAATGTAGAACCCTAGCCTTCAGAACAAGAGTTGATGTCTTCTTGTCTCTTGGGTCACTACTTCCATATAGCTGTTGATTGGCATGTGCTTTATCTACACAACCTTGAGTAATCCACTTTGTATTATAAGACAGCTTTACTCCAAATACTTGGACACTCACTGACCTTCTCGATTGAATCCAGTGTCACGGTAACCGACAATCTATCTACCATTGATACTAAGGTGTTATCTACCACCTTTGCATTCTTCCAAAACTCATATAACTTATTCAGATAGACTTTTTCGCGAACCATAAAGAAATTTTCCAGCCAACTGCTTCAATTTCTAGTTCAATGTCCATCTGATTTTCCTTCAAGGAGATGAAATTAACATGTCTCCCATGGATAAGAGATTGCTCCATTTGTGATCTGTAACAATAAGAACTGAACACACAAATGTATTTTGCTCAAAGTAACAATGTTATTATCTGAAAGGTAAGAATATGAAACGAAAGAACTTGAAGCTAAGAATAGAGTGATGAATCATCTGGGTTGAGAGCACAACACAAGTCAGTTTCAAAGTATTTCAAGAATATTCTATAGTAAAAGATATTTTATAAACTTGAGAGGGTTTCCCTCTAATACCTACTCTTAAAAAGTTACCATCTATGACTTACCGTTACTATTTCCTTGAAAACTTACGACTTTTTATCTTCTTCTAGTATGAATCATCTGGGTCATGACGTGTAAAACGAATGGTTATTCAACATTACCATATTCAAGTGCCATCTGATTTCTTTGAATTTATCATAACACAAAGGCTTAGTAAAGATATCCGCCCATTGTTGATTTGTCTCAACGAATTGTAGACTAATGATTCTCCTTTGAACATAGTCTCATAGACTAATGATTCTCCTTTGTACATAGTCTCATAAAAAATGATGTCTAACTACAATATGCTTTGCCCTCGAGTGTTGTATTGGATTCTTTGATAGATTCATAACACTTGTGTTGTCACAAAAGAATGGAATTTGTTCTTCTTGTATGGAGTAATCTTCTAACTGATACTTAATCCATAGCGTCTGTGAACAACAACTTGTAGCTGACATATATTTAGCTTCTATAGTAGATAGAGCAATTGAACTTTGCTTCTTGCTTGACCAAGAAACTAGATTATGACCAAGAAAGTGACATCCTCTATTTGTACTCTTTTTATCAATTTTATCTCCAGCGTAGTTAGCGTCACAGTAGCCAATTATCTTAAAATCAACTTTGCTGATTCCAAGTATTTTTCCCTGCCGGTTGTCTCTAAAAGTTAATGATCCTCCTTGCTTATTTTGGAGGTCTAGGAACATAGACCTTCTTCCCATCATATGTCGCGAGTATCCACTATCCAAGTACCATTAGTGCTGGTTGCTTTTTCCAAGAAAGAAGATCTACAGTATATATTATGTCTTTCTTAGGTACCCATATTTTCTTAGGTCCTTTAGGGTTAGTCTTACAATTATTCCTCAAATAATAATAAGAAAATTGTTTATTTTCCTTTCTATTAGGAACAAAACTCTTATTCTGAGGAACATAGCTATTAGAGAACCCTAAACTACTCTTATCATTAGGGTGTTTATATTTTCAAATCATATCGTTCATCTTTTTTGTACTTTTAGTAAATGTTGATAAATCTGCTAAAAGAGTATTGATCTTTTGTTTCAATTGACTAATTTCTTCAGATCTATCTACAGTCACTTTATTTTTCATATCATCTACTTGTTTCTTAAGGTCGACGTTATCTTTCTCTAACACTTCCGTGTTCTTCAAATTGTTAGCAAATTTCTTTTTTAAAGCTCTATATTGCTTTAGTATAGCATGTGAATCTTCCAATAACTCTAAATATACCTCTTGAAGTTCATTAAAATTAGGAGTTACCTCATTCCTTCTCAGCTACTAAGCATATATTTGCTTGTACTGATGCTTCTGAATCAGAATTAGATTCGGATGAATCCAAATCTTCCTAAGTTGCCATTATGCTCTTTTTGCTTTCTTTACTTTTCTTCTATTTTCTTTTGAGCAACGGTTTGTTGCACTCATAGCAGACGATAGAAGTTTTCTCATTCTTGACTTCGTCTTTGCTATTTTTCTTAAAAGAAAAATCTTTATTTCCTTTTGCTTTCTTTTTCCACATCCTCCTAATCTTTCTTGAAATGAAGGATAATTCATCATCATCTTCACTTGAATCTTAATCAGATTCACTAGCATCATCATTCTTGATTTCTTCAATCTTTAATGATTTTGAAGATGAACTTCTATTTCTCTGGATCTTTTGATTCTTCTGACCAGCCTTTAATGCTATAGATTTGTCTCTTCTAGGTTTATCTTTTATATCAAACTCTACTTCATGTATCTTCAAAGAACCAAGCAATTCATCTAGCATCAATCTGCTTAAGTCCTTAGCTTCTTGTATTGCTGTAACTTTGGGTCTCCATCTTTTAGGCAGACTTTAGAGAATTTTTGTAACATGGTCTTGATTATCATAGATTCTCCCGAGAGCTTTAAGTCCATTAACGATAGTTTGAAATCGTCCAAGCATCTGATCAATAGACACATCCTCTTTCATCTTGAACAAGTCATACTGATGTACAAAAATACTAATCTTGGACTCTTTCATCTAATTTGTACCTTCATGTGCAATGGAGAAAGTGTCCCACATTTCCTTTGTATTTTTGCATCCATGAAGTTTATCATATTCACTTCTTCTTAGAGCACAACTCAGAAAGAACTTGGCCTTTGAGTTTAATTGACATTGAGCTTTCTGATTAGCTGACCATCTAATACGAGGAATGATATTGCCTTCATTGTCTATTGGTATGTATGGTCCATTCTCGATGATATCCTAAAGATCAATATGTGTGGATTCTATAAAGAGTCGCATCCTGTCCTTCCAATAATGATAATCCTCACCATTGAACGCAGGAGGTCATGTGACCAAGGCACCTTCAGCTATGAAAACATGTGATTCATCCATGGATCTTTGTCCTCACTTTGTAAAGGTGGTTCTTGGAAATCGAGCTCTGATACCAACTGAATTAAATCACTTGTTAATATAGAAATCACGTAAAGTATACAAAATACACAAGAAGGGGGGTTGAATTGTCTAATCTTTTCAATAATACAAATCTTTTGATATTTCTTAAAAATCTTTTCAACTATCAAATGAATACCAAAGATATTTTACTAAAGTTGATACGTATTTGAATCGCAAGTAATTTTTATCTGCTCGTCTAACAAACAAAAAAATAAAGTGTAAGGTTAGAGAATAGATGCGGCGATTTTATACTAGCTCACCCCAAACCTTAGGCTACATCTAGTCCTCAGAGTTCATCTGAGATTTCACTATACTCTTCAACTTTACAAGTATTCTTTCTTCCCTTCCAGAGCTTCTCCAGGTCTCTTTCACAAACTATTCTTTATGCTATCTTAGCCTCTCCAAGCTTTAGCCTTTTCTTTCTCTCACTAAGAAAGATATTGTGAGCTTTTCGTTACAATAGTATTTGCTCTCTTGTTTTCGCACTTTGAATACATAATTTTTTCAAAGTAAACAAAAAGTTATTTCAGTCTTTGACTAAGACTAGTATTTATAGCCTAAATCTCCAATTGCTTCTTGAGAACCTGCTTCTTGTTTCTTCTAGAAACTGTTATTTAGTTAAGTTCTATAACTAATTGTTTGATGTTCTAGAGTATCTTCTTCTTTGTATCGTCTGTGTTTTGCGATTCGTTTGTGATGACGTGTCGTCTAGGATGACTAAGTGATATTTACATTTTTCTGCACACTTAACAAACTTATCAAAACAATTCATTCATTTTTAAGATTACTATTATTTGATTGTCACCAAATTTAATAGAAGTGAAGTCTTTTTGACTTAACATAGGTATCTAAATTTATGAGGATACCCTAAACATTTTTTTTTTGCCTTATAGATCAATATCAAGTGACTTCAATTAAATACTAACAATTGGCATCAAATCTATTAATATCAAGTAAGGAATAAGAAAGGTAGCTCCATCAATTGATTTTAAAAAATCACCAAGAATCCTCACATAAGTCAAAGTAAGAAAATTAGTATAAAATTTCATAATTTTTTTAGTTTATTTAATAAACATTGTTTAAATGAATTAGAGATTTAATTATTATATGATTATTTTTTATTATGAAATTAATAATTACATAATTATTTTTTACTTCGAACAAATTTCATATGCTTTTTCTTAGTCAAGATAAAATTTGGGAAAGTTTTAAAATAAACCCTCTCGATGCATCAAAGTACTTTTAGGAAAATCTTGAAACAATTTTGGATCAAGTTTTTGCCAAAGGGATGTGTTTGATCTTTAAAGAAACTTGAAAGGTTTGTAAAAAACTTTTTTGGGATACATTGGTTCATCAATATGAGTGAGCAATTGATCAATGCCTTCTGAAAGAAAGTAAAAATGTGTATTATAAATTTATAACTAGATTATTCGATACATTGGTCAATAATTAAGGCATAATAATCAAATAACATACTTGTATGGTCGAACAATATATTTTGAAAAATAGCATTTCATATTTCATAAGTTTGTTGGTGTATTGATTGATACATTGGTCAATCAACATTCCATAATGATCGACCGATGTTATTATTACTAGTCACACTTAAGTTATGGGAGGTTGATTGGGCATAGTAAATAATGGCTAAGAGCCTTGAGAGCCAATAGAGTGCATGTGTGTATTATATAATACATATTGTGTTGGGTTTTGGGAAGATTTAACTTGTGTATTTCATTAACTATTAAGGCCTTAAATAGTTGTGCAAAGTTTCAAATTGAGTAACATATCAAAACTGAAGATTGCAGAAGATTACGGAAATATATACACAGTAAATATAGAGATATCTATAGCTAATATATCGTTAACACTCTCCCTCAAGTTAGAGCATGAAAGGAACAAATGCCTAAATTGCAAGCAAGAAAGTCAAACTGCTTTCGACCCAATGCCTTAGTAAAGATATCAGTGAGTTGAAGCCCAAAGCACACATACACAATGGCAATAGAACCAGTAGTGAGTTGTTCTCGAACAAAATGGCAATCAAGCTCAATGTGTTTGGTGCGTTAATGGAAAACCAAATTGGAGGCTGTATGAATAGCGGTCTGATTATCACAGAAAAGTTGCATCGGTTGCTTATGGAACACACCTAAAGAAGCCAAAAATGATTTTAACCAAATAAGCTCACACGTGATAGTAGCCATAGAGCTATATTTCGCCTCGACAGAAGAACGAGAGACCGTGTGTTGCTTCTTGGTCTTCCAAGAGATAGGATAGGAGCCAAGAAGTACAAAATATCTAGAGAGCGAACACCAAGTTAGAGGACAACTGGCTCAATCTGAGTCACAGTAAGCATATAACTACAAATCTGAATCTCTGTGTAATAATAAACCTAGCCCAGGATTTTTCTTAATATATACAGTAAATACAGAGATATGTATAACTAATATATCACTAACGTGTTGAGTTTTTATTTAATGGTGTAAATACAAGGAATTTTTGAGTTATATAATTAATGTAGCACGTAATATTGCTTAAGACTTACATTATGACAAATAAGATGTTACATGCTACAAGTACACGATGATTGTATTGATTGTTCTTCAGTTGTGACAAATAAGATGTTGCATAAAGTGTTACTCATCACTCGTTATAGAAAAAGATAGTGAATTCCCAAACGGAGCTTAGAGAATAAATTTGTGTCAAAGATTGTCCAAATAACTACTATAAATTAGTTTATTCTCTTTTGTTTTATATGAAATTGTTATAATTATTCTTTAGAGTCATTAATTTATTCATTGGTTTTGAAATGGAGTAAAAATGAAAAAACACAAACCATTTCTCATGTGTCGTTCAAGGATCAACAAAAAAGAAATGACCCAAGTGAAAACCAATTGGAGAATTATCAAAGGTTCCAAGAAAAAATCTTGAGTGTTTGCAATTTATTAAGGATTAGACTAATGAACTTGCTTTTCGTGGAAGACTCATTGATGAAGAGAATTTTATTAATAGGATTCTTGATGACACTGGCGACGAATACGAAATTATTAACGATGTCGTTAATACTCATTCAATGCCTATTACCTTTGTTGAAATCTTTTTAATAGAAACTCATTAACTTTAACAATCACAAGCACCACCATCACAATTTCTGACCTCAACCAATCATGTCAAATAATGCAATGACTAATTTTGATGACCATCTCTTCTTTGTTGACATTCTTTTATTTTATAGTCGTCTTTCACAATCAAAGACAATAATCCACCATTTCTCGTAATGATCAACCTACATCATGTCCATGTCTTAGGTATTTTCAAAGATGTGGTGCTTGAGGACACATTAATTGTCAAGTAATGCTCCCTTTTTCAACTTGTTGCTTCCCAACCTTTTATTGGTTCCATCGACCACATTTTCATAAGCTTTATGTCCTACTTCTTTACGACAACTACTTGCACACTATATATACGTCTCTTAAGACCATCAACACTCCTCATCATGTCTACTCGATAATGGTGTGTCACACTATGTCAATGCAAACTTGAATAATCTTCCAGTACATGCTCCTTCTATAGGGATAGATGATGTTATGTTCAAAGATGGCTCGAGTTTTCATATTATCCATATTCGTTGTACCATTCTTCTCACCCCTACTTGCACTTTTAATTTATATAATATCCTTTGTGTGCCTGACGTGGATTTCTATCTATCAATTTTGTAATACCAATACATTTCTAATGAATTCTTACTCACTGCTTTTCATACGACAGACTTAAGAGCAGGGGCAGTTCTTTTGTTGGGCAAAAACTAAAGATGACATTTACGAGTGAACAATTTCCTCTATACAATTGTCTTCTCCGTTACTTTTCTTCTCCAACATCAAAATCACATCATTCGAAGGACACTCTAGACTATATCATCCATCATATACTATTCTTTAAGCTATTATATCCACATTTTCTTTACCTTATTCTACGTCATAAAATTCTCATTGTAATAGTATTTAAGTAATGAAACTTACAAACATCTTTTTTTTTACGTCTAAAATTATTTCTTCTCACCCCTTACAAATCTTTTTTTTTTTCTTACCCTTTAGACCTCTTTCGTTCACTCAGTTGATGATCTCAAATATTATATTAATTTCATTAATCACTTTGCAATTTATGTAGAGTATAACCTCGTAAAAAATAAATTTCATATCATATTTATGATATATTTTTGGATAAAGGGGAGAATATGATCATTATGCCACCTTTATCTCCTGATGACATTTTATATTTTACCTTTAGGGATGGCAAAAAAGGCTCAACTAGTTCGATTTAGCCTGACTTAAAGTTAAGAAACCCAACCTCTAGTTAAAAGGGCTTCAGGTTGAGTTTAGATTTTATTTTTTAAAATATTTGACTGTAAATATCAAAATTTTTATATGAAAGGACATTGTTTGAACCTAAATCTAATTATGGTTCGACTTAAACTTTAAGTACCATCAAAATCAAATTTAGGACTAAAACCTTGACCTTAACTGAAATAGAATTTTAGGCTAGACACGGGCTGAGCCCGATCTAAAAATAAATTTAATCCCTCTTTCATATGCACTTGAATGCATATTATCGAAACCAATTCTTCATATTTTCATGGCCCACACCCGAAACTAACGTGATCCAGTGCCGTATCCGTTTACCTCTCTTTCATTTGCACTTGAACGCATGTTGTTGAAACCTAATTTTGTCTATATATTCATACTTCATTTTACCTGACGTACTGAAACTATGGTTTTGCAACAACCGTACGTCTCATTAATTACATGCTCACACCAACACTTCCTCTTTCTTAAACTAAATAAAAATCCGTGTTTATATATTATTCGTAATTTCTTCCCTCTTCTAACTACAAATCTGTTCCGTCAAAAAAAAAAATTACAAATCTGAGTCTGGATCATGGCTTTTGTGATGGGAATATAATGATTTGACAAGGCTTCTTAATGTGTCAAAGATCCAATTACTGTGAAAATTAAATTGGTTAGTTGTTACGAATGTATGTGTTGATACAGACAAGCAAGGGTGACTACTTGATTAGATGGGAGCAACTGTGACTTCCTCTCCTCATTTGCTTTTCTTTCGTTTTCTTCAGTTCAGTCCCTCCTCCCATCTTTTCCCAGTGTTAAACGAAGGACACACATTTTAGTGCTACACGGACTCTCTGAAGCTTATTTTCTTTCTATTCACAGTCCATTTACAAAATTAGAGTATACCAATTTATTCAAAAAATCTTCAATTTTATTTACTTAATAAAATACAGAGTTATAAAGAAATTTATTTTTATTAGGTTAGTTATCTGGTATATTTTAATAATTATGTTTTACAAAATATCGTAAATTATTCTTTTAGTGCACAATATCTGAAATTATTAATACTTTAAATTTAACTAGACACTCAAGATAAATAACTAATTTAGATTATAAGGAATGTAGGTATCTTGAAAATCTATATAAGAAAAAAGAAACGGATTACTGTTTAGTTCTACTTTTTTTCTATTTTATTTTTTAGTTTTCGCTTTTTGTTTTTATTTCAAATAAAAATCTGTTCAATTATTAATATTAATGTAGTTATATTTTTATTACCGATAATAGTTACATATTGGATAAAACTTAAATTTTATTCTCTTATATAATATTTATTAAAAATTATCAATAAAAAATTTTATTTTATTAAAATAAATAATTGAAAAGTTAGATTTTATTGATAATTAAATTTTATTTGAATATATTTTAATTGTTAAATCAAAATTTTATTTAAAATTTATATATCTGATGATATTTTAAATTTAATTATATTTATTAATAATTACTAGATAAATTATATTTAATTTAATTACAAAAATAAATAGATTATTAAATTAAATAAAAATTAGTCATAATTTTTTATTAATAATTAATATATTAAATTATCAAATAATATATATTTAGTTGATAGCAAATCAGATTATGAAAAAAAACAAAAATAGAAAATAAAAATTATTTTTTGTTTTTAAAAATTTTAAAAATTGGAAAGAAAACCAAAACTGAACAAAAACAAACAAAATTTTTTATTAATTTGAATACAAAATCTAAAACCTAAAAATATAAATGAAAACAAATATCCATCTTTTAAGATATAACTCAATGGAATTACTACATGATTATTAGTTAATCAAGACGTGTAAAGCTAGCCTAGATTATTTCATTAATTTTTCTAAAAGTAACTCAATGGTAGTGTTCATACACGTTGAACATTAGATGGAAATATGTGAGATAGCTTTTAATATTGAAATTCATTAATGAATTCGACTTTTGTACAAGTTTTTCCCAATGCATGCATGTAACAATTATTTGGGTTAATTAACAAAAAGATAATGCATGAAATTCATTAGGAGATGGATTTGATTAGATAATTATTTCTTATTTACTCTTTTTGCATGATATTCTACAGTTAATCGAAAGATGGATCCAACTTAGACATGGATACCATTACATTATTGTATCTTCTTTAAGTTTTATCTAGACAATAGGATTCCTGGGCAAATGATGGCATTGGCTTCCCGTTATGTGTGTTTCTTCAAACAATGATTTTCTGATGTTTTTAAAATCGTCAAACATTATTACCAAAATTAGGATTATTTTTATTTTAAATTTAAGAAATAAAATACTTAAAATGATATCATTTGAAAAACATTTTCAAAACAAGATTGTTTTGGTCAGATTTTCACTTTTAAATAAGTTCTTTTCATCGCAAGTCATGAACAGTGAATTGCAGTTTTTCATACAATTTCTTAATTTCTTTTATTACTTCTGTTCTGTTACAAGTAATTTTAAATGGTAAAATTCCCCCACCCAAAATATGCAGTGCAATAGTGCATGTGGCTAGTTATCTATTGCAAAACATGGAGGTTTACTGAGTAAACATCTTTAAGCCCATCAACAAACAGAGAATCAAAAGTTTCCATTTCATGTCTTGGCAGGGACAAACCAATGTCAAACCCTCCCTTTTCGTCTCTACTTTGATTCAAAGAAATAGCTCCAGTCCTGTCTGTCGATATAACTTCCACCTTCTTTGGTCTTCCCCACCCAAAATCATGCTCATAAATTTCAAAACGAGGCGATCCAGCCACCCCAATTTGTTGAATTCCTTGTTCTGAAATTTTAATAGATGGTATCATGTTCTCTGCTCCTTCAAACAGTCTCTTCTCCAATCCCTTTAAGACGCCACTGATTTTCTCTCCAATTACTGCAACCCCTTGTCCTCCATAAAATATCTTGCTCGAGCCATATCTCTACAAGGGAGAACACAGTTCCCGTAGTAATTGCTAGGGACAGGAGGGTCTAGACGACTACTGTAATCAACTACAAACAGGAAATGAACCTTTCTGTCGTCGTCTCCTCCTCGTGCTTTCACCATACAGACCAATACATACACGTACGTGAATACGAAAGAGGACAAATAAATCTGGTTGCTCAATGGGGATTTTACCCTTTCTTTCAGCTTGTTTATGTCTTCCCGGCTTAAAGATTTTGATGAGGGAAGCGTTAATTCTATTATTCACTGTTAGAGTTTAAATACACAAATACAAGGCTGAAGTTTTAGAAACAAAATCATTAGCCTAATTACAGGTTTTGACCCAATCTGTATTAATGTACATAGGACCCTTGACTTTTAACATAATCAGTAGCTTCCACATCTTCAGGAGAGATTTTAGCATCTTGTTGAATAATTTCCTTATCACGGCTCAGTTGAAATGTTCATCTAACAATGTTAGGCATAGTACACAAGTTGGACATCAACTTCAAGCTTGACGACGACCAAGTCATGGCTGCCCATTGGTTCATAAAAAGAGCTTCTAGTCCACTTGGGTCTTCAAAAAAAGTGATGTCGAATGATGGAACCATCTCTGAAGGTAACTGGATCTGAGGTGAATTTTCGTCTCTGTTAAAGCGCTTACATATATAACTCCAGGCTCTGAAGAACATGGTTATGCTTGTGCCGTCAAGAACTGCATGGTGAGTTGAGTATGCAATTGAAAACCCTTTATTTGGAAAGAAGGTTATTTGAAGAGCAATTATTGAAGCATCAGTCATCGGTGGTGTCAGGTACTGACAGCATGGGTATGTAATATGTAACGAGAGCTTACATTTTTATCCCGAATTTAGCATAAAAGGGAAATAAAAGAAGAAATAAGGAAAATATATGATTTCAGTTCCATAACTTTCAATGAGCTTTTTGACGCTGAAACGAGCACGAATCCACTACTGCCTTTATGGGAATTGCTTACGAGGATGTATTAAAGTCTTTCTATAGTTTTCTCAAAACGTAAGCTCTCTTAACGGGTCAGATAATCCTTATGCTTACGTATGACATGAGGAACTGAAGGAGACCTTAACCTCTTTATATAGCTTTCATATTGGGTTTCCCTATCACAGGGCCTATATGGGCTTAGTCCACACTGATTGGGGTGTATTTTTCTTCTGAACTTCGGTCCATTAATCTAAATCATTTATTGGGCCACTTTATTACCTTTATCCGAATCAAATTATGTAACTTAACTGATAAGTTATGTAAAAAAACCAAAATTGCAATTAAATGTTATCCAACTTAATGGGAAATGTCAAAAATATCCAACATTCTCCCCCTTGGACAATGCTTAATTACAGTGTTGACTCAAGTTTTAAAACAGTATAAAAACTTGGTTAAACTATGCTACTGTATTAGTTAACTAGGTTTAAAAACAAAAACAAAAAATTTGATCCAACGATAACAAAAATCTATCATTATGTCCTGCAAGGCTTTCGATACCAAAAGTATCAAATGCATGTGTCATGTGTGACACATATCCAATACAATCATGCATATTTAATACCTTACTAACATGAATGAAAAAATTGAATGTGGCAAACTAAGATGATACATGTATGATCTAATATGTATCATTGTCATTTGTAGGTCTCGATTTCTCTATACTTTTTTCTAAATTGCATATGCTAAACTATAGTAGAGAAATCATGTTTTATCTGATCGAATGCTAAATAGCACTAGAAAAAACCTTTATGTTCTCTAACTGAATGTTAAACTGCATCAGAGAACCTTTATGAGATTAAAAACTTATATCCTCCTATGTCATGTTAAAACTCATAGATATCCAAATTAAATTGTATGTGTCTTAATGACATAAGCTCAGGGTCAATTTATATATATGCTCAATGACCTTTAACATACTTAAGATCCACACAAATCTTAAGACTTTCACATGTATTATTACTATATATGATAACACATAGTACTGAGGATAAATGATAATCATCTTTATTGATGAACTACCATATTATCATAATACGCCACAATATATAATCTTTTAAGGAGCAAACAGAACGATCCCTAACTAACAAAATCTAAAGACTTCAATACACCCATAATGTTTACTTATCTTCCAAACCTAAGTGGGGCAAAGTCCTTTAGTTAGAGGATCAGCTAACATTTCCTTAGTCCTTAAATGCTCCAAACCTTGATGTCACCTTTTCGTATCAACTCCTTTATGGTCAAATATTTGATCTCTAAATGCTTAGACCCTATGATGTCTACATTGTTGTTATTAAACAACATAGTAACAAGATTATCCCAATACAATCGAATGGATCTAGCTACTGAATCAGCCACAAACAACTCAAAAATCAAGTTTCTGAGTTAAACCGCCTACAAAGCAACCCTAATGGCATGCACTCTACATGCATAGTTAAGGAAATTACCAGTATCTCCTTAACAGTCTTCCATGACATTGTACCATCTATAAAAATAAAAATGTAACATGAAGTTGACTTTTTTATTATCCGAACACATAGCTTAAATTTTGAATTCAGATTGCCTATGAGGTTTACACCTTTGAATTTTCTAAATGTCAACATATAATCCTTGGTTTCCTTTAAGTATCTCAACACTTGCTTAACCGCATTCTAGTGTTCTACGCCTGGGTTAACTAGATATCGAACCAGTAGTCCTACAATGAAAGTATTGTTCAGCCTAGTGCACACCTGGACATATGTCAAGTTACCAACCGTACTAGAATACGAAACATTCCTCATAGCCTCTCTCTTTACTTTATTCTTTGGACACTGTGCCAAAAGTGCTCTCTTACAATGAGATATTGTTGCTACAATAGGTTTACTGTCAATCATATTAAACCTTTGTAATACTCGCTTAATATATGCACTCTGTAAATTACAATGAGATTTGGTAGTCATATATTTGGCTTCCAAATTAGAAATTGTTGCCAATAATAAACCTTTTTTTTATAGATTTTTACATTTTGCTAAATATTTAAATATAGCATAAACATAAATTAATATAGAAATTATATATAGTGAATACAAATTTATGATACCACATCAAATTATGAAATCATATATAATAAAGAAATTGATAAAAATATATGACATTTTTTTACTAAATTTATTTGTACACTTATACAATCATTTTATTATTGTTAATAAATACTAATGATTAAGAGAAGCAGTTAACTTAAATTTATGATATTTTGATCTTATTAACATTAAAATTGTGATTCTTTAGCAATATAAGGAAAAGGTAGTCAAAAGTCCCATCTATTATTTTTAATTAAATTGTTATAATTATTATTATCATATATGGTAATTAATATAATGTTATATGAATGTATAGATAATAATTGTATCTAGTTTAATGATTTATGAATTATTACATAATTTATACATTTTCTCATATCTTACATATGTAATATATAATACTCTATTTATATTAACCAAAGGTGAACCCAAATGGTAATGGCAAAGCATTTGGCGATGGGTTTTTGAATCCTCACCAAATGTTTTATTTCTTCTGACTTAATCGAAAACACGTTGTTTACCTTAACAACAAACGATGTCATTTTCTACTAGGTTATTAACACAAAAACGAAGTTGTCTTTGTTTCCGTGTTAGCCGTCATATATTATCTTCATAATTGGTTGAAGAAGCATCATCTCGTCTTTTGTGGTCGTCTCCTATCATGTGGTCCTCCCCATCGATGAAGCATCGTGTGTTGTGTTGGTACGTATTGTTCTTCTTTTCTATTACCAAGAACCCTCCTTATTGTGTTATATTTTTTGGCTACGTCCTAAAGTTAATGTGGGCTTTGTGTTCTGTAATTAGTGTATAGGTTTCCCTTTTTGCTTGTGTTTGGAAAAGGGTGAATTGTGTTTCCGTATTTGATGACGATGGGTAGATGATTTTTTTTCCCAACCTCTGGTTATTGTTTAAGGAAACCCTCCTAACTGTTTGATGGAAGCTCTATTAGAGATTCAAGGAATAATTTGCAACAGATGTTTATGTAAAACATTTACAATATGATTCCTTTTACACAAAATCTGTACCACTCTAAAATGGAGTAGTTTGACTTATCATCAACAAACTAGCATAACTTTCCACATTGACATGGAATGCAAAAAGTGTCCTATGCATCAGTTCTTTCCAACGATAATTCATTTACAGGAATTGATTACCAAACAAATTTTATTAAACATAGTAAATTTATGATATATTGAATTTTTAGAATTAAATTGTTAACATCAATTCATCGAGGAATGTCGATGTGGTGACTGGTTTTCGATGGTAGAAATGAGCTCTGATGGGAGGAATATGGTAAAATTTTACCTAGTGTAGAAAAAATAGATGTAGTTATTTCGTCATCATACACTAATCATCGCTTGCCTTCCATGACTGATCTTCTTCTTCAAGATTTTTAATATCATATAAATTACCTCTCTTAATTATTTGTATCTTATTTGCATCATAGTAAGCTTATATACTATCTCTTGTGCAAAGCTTACTCCAATCTTCAAGAGAACATAGATGAAAATGGAAACGATTGCAATATCCCTAGGGCTGGTACAAGATTAGGGCAATCGATTTTTTTTATTAATCGTCGATTCCAATTACTATGTCTGCTCAATTAGGTATAAATGTGTTTGAATTTGGCTTCGTAATACAATTTCACTTAATTAGCTATTTAAGCTCCATACTAATTGTGTTTTAGGTAAAACACATCGCACTGGCAATTCATCTAATTCAGTGATCCATACTGCATCTGGGGATTTGTTCACTGTATCCTCGACAAGTTTTGTTATAGCCAAGAAATTGTTGGAAGATGGTGTTGATAACCCAACACCTGAGGGAAGATCATTGATGTTTTCAATTGATACCTTCGAAAATACAAAGGCCCTTCTTGGGAATTCAGATATAGCGAACTCATTTACCTTGACCGATTCTTATGTCACTTAGAATTTAAAAAAAATCTTTTTATTTCCTTTTCGATGGAATAAGAGTGAAACTTTATTTATTGTTATGTTTGTAAGAATTTTGGAAACAACATCTCTACTAGTTAGGAGTAAGGTTACATACTACTGGATCTCCTCATTCTCCACATATGAGTGGAATTCATACTGGGTGCTGATGTTGTTGTTGTTGTTATTATTATTCTATGTCTATAAGAATTGTTAAACTTCTAATTACAATCTTTTACTTCTGAGCTACATACATCATCATATTATATTGCTTACAATTTTCATTTTTTATGTATTATTATTTTATTGTTAATAAATATTACTGATTAAGAATAATAGTCAACTTAAATTTATTAAATTTTAATCTTATTAATATGTTAAATTTTAGGTATGTTTATCTTTTAATGTCCAAAAAGAAAATTTATAGAGTTTTTATGCATTAATTATATATTTAAACAAATTTAAAAAGAAAACATAAGTCAAAGAATGAAAAATTATATATAAATGTCTATTATAATTAACCTTATAATTATTAAGCGCATTTACAATTTAAAAAATTAACAAATTAACATTATTAATACATAATTCTTTAATCTACACTTTTTGTGACGATATAAAGGTTTAGTTGCCAAAAGTTCACATTTGGCGACAGAATTATACATTTCATCGCGAAAAAGTTCTATGTAGCTGGCGCTAAGGGTCAATCTTTGGCAACGATATTATTAAATCATCAAAAAATTGGCCACTTTTAGCACAAGCCTTGAAAATTGTCGCCAAATAAGTCACTTTTTTGACAATTTACTATAACGTCGCTATTAAAAAAAATGTAACTAATAGTCTCTTCTGTTATAAGGGACTTGGAGATGGATTTGGTTAGATAATTATTTCTTGTTTAATCTATTTGCATGGCATTCAATAGTTAATAGAAAGATGGATCCAACTGATGGACTTCTTGCATTATGGATTTCTTGCTTTATCTTTTTTGTTAATTATTCTTTCCCCATCATAGGCATGGATACGATTTCATTATTGTATCATCTGTAAGTTTTATCAGGACAATCGTATATATGTTTCTTTTACTCTCTTTCACGAGTATGCAGGATTCTTCGGCAAATGATGGCATTGGCTTCGCATTATCTGGGTTTCTTAAACAATGATTTTCTGACGTTTTTAAACTCATTTAACATTATTATAAAAATTAAGATTCGATTAAATCAAATTTCAAATTGAGTTTAATTTTAAAGAATTAACTCAAAATTCAAATAACTTTCTATCAATGGCAAAACAACCTTGATTTTTAAAACAATATTATTGAAATTTAAATTTAAGAAATAAACTATTTAAAATAATATCAATTTAAAAAAAATCCAAAACAAGATTGTTTTGATCAGATTTTCACTTTTTGATAATCACTTTTAATTTCTTTTATTACTTCCGTATTGCTACAAGTACTTTTGCCTTCCTTAGTAAATGGCAAAATTCCCCCACCCAAAATATGACTAGCTATATAATTGCAAAACATGGAGGTTTACTGAAAATCTTTAAGCCCATCAACGAACAGAGACGCAAAAGTTTCCATTTCATGCCTTGGCATGGCCAAACCAATCTCAACCCCTCCCTTTTCATCTCTACTTTGATTCAAAGAAATAGCTCCAGTCCTGTCTATCGATATAATTTCCACCTTCTTTGGTCTTCCCCACCCAAAATCAAACTCATAAACTTCAAAACGAGGCGATCCAGCCACACTAATAAGTTGAATTCCTTGTTCTGCCTCTTTCATAGATGGTATCATCTTCTCTGCTCCTTCAAACAGTCTCTTCTCCAATCCCTTTATAACGCCACTGATTTTCTCTCCAATGACTGCAACCCCATTTTCCTCCATAAAATCTCTTGCTATGGAAACAACTTCACAAGGGAACACACAGTTCCCGAAGTAATTGCCTGGAACAGGAGGGTCGAGACGGCTCCTGTAGTCAACTACAAACAAGAAATGAACCTTTCTGTTGTCGTCTCCTCCTCGTGCTTTCACCATACAAACCAATACGTATGCGTACGTGACCACGAAAGAGGACAAATGAATCTGGTTGCTCACTTGGGATATTACCCTTTCTTTCAGCTTGTTTATGTCTTCCCGGCTCAGTTGAAATGTTGATCTAACGATGTTGGGCATAGTACACAAGCTGGGCATCAACTTCAAGTTTGATGCTGAACCAGTCAGGGCCGCCCATTGGTTGATAAACAGAGCTTCTAAGCCATTTGGATCTTCAAAAAATGCGCGGTCGAATGATGGAGCCAGCTCTGAAGGTAACTGGAACTGAGGTGAATTTTCGTCTCCATCGAAGTGCTTACATATATAACTCCAGGCTCTACAGAACATGGTTATGCTTGTGCCATCAAGAACTGCATGGTGAATGGAGTATGCAATCGAAAAGCCTTTATTTGGGAAGAAGGTAATTTGAAGAGCAATTATTGAGGCATCGGTGTCAGATACCGACAGCATGGGTACATAGGGATGCGACTCCAACGCATCACGTACTTGATGACTTGATAGATGGTGAAAGTCGGCGTCGGACTCGGCAACCACAAGAGAAACCGAACTGCAGTGGGGAGCATACACGAGGAGGGGTTTGGATGAGTGTGGAGGCCACTTGATGTGACCAGCAAGAGGAAGGAAATGACAGAGAGCGAGAGACAGGGAGTGTTTGAGTCTGGGAAGGATCGCAGAGTAGAAAAGATGAGGTGTTAAATCGGTGATTTCATAAAAGAACATGCGCTCTACTGGTGGGAATTTGAGCCAAAACAAGTCAAAAAAGGTGAGAGGAAGAGAGAATTGAGTGTCTGACGGACGATGAAATGGCGAGATTTGGCAGGTTTCCCTAATTCTGAGTGAGTTCCTACACCCGCCTGCCATGATCTGCAGAGCACGTCAAGGTTTGATAATGCAGCAGCTATATGATGTTGCGGGTGATGGTAGTAGCTGTATGATGTGAATAAATTCTGTTTATTTCTACAAGTTGTATATTTAAAATAATTCATGTCTACGTTAACTCGAAGCTCCGTATTATATAATATTGGAAATTAGAGTTTAGGTGGACTCTTCTTTTGTTGGAACATGAGTTTGGTCAAGTTTTTCATGCTAGATGGGGCGGGTGTACGCTGGAATTTGGATTTCTTATGTTAGAAAACTATATTAACTTTCCTTAACTGATGCTGAGTGCTGACATCGGGGTCTGGAATCTCGTGCAGGAGTGAGAACTGATGCAGCATTGAGTAAGCCGCCCCGTGAATACAAGGGATGGATTCTGTTAATCAGTTCTAACATTGTATTGATTAATTATATGCGGACAAAATGAATTAGCACAAAAAATAGAACAGCAGAAGATTTGGTGGACAGAAATTGATGTTTACATATATTTTACGATCATCTAAATTTAGTTTTAACACAACGTATCTATTCTAAAGATTCGGCAAATTAAATACTTACACAATCACATGATAAAAATATTAAACAATCCGCGCATTATTGGTTGAGGAATCATCAATATTTTACTGAAAGTATTAGATAACTGAAAACAAAACCCATTTTTATTTCTTTTCTTTTTAAATAAGACTTTTGGTATTTTTAGAAGATCTGTACTCCCTCTGATTCATAATAAATGTCGTTTTAGATACATTTTAATTATTCAAAATAAGTGTCATTCTTGACTTTGTATGCATGTTTATAATTTTACTTC
>JANKOD010000008.1:19033631-19052801 GCA_026284645.1 Erythroxylum acuminatum | reverse complement strand
AATGCCATAAAAGAGACATATGATCGTCAAAATGAGCTAGATGAATTACTTATTGGATACCATGCACGGAATAAAAAGGCACATAATAGTTCAGAAGCTCGTCGCTACATCGAGATGTATCAAACTAGTCGAATGATAGAGAGAGCCAACGATCTCAAACAAGTACTCTACATATCTAGAAAATTTTTCGAAGGACAAATTAAAATGCTTGTAGATTAAACTATCTTTAACCACAAGTAAGTAGTAGACATGTAAACTATTTGAAACCTATCTCTAACAAAGTAATTTCATCTTATTTCTTCTTACAGCCAATGTTTATTTGATTACGTTTTCATATTATTGAGTTATGATTTTAAAATTGCCCCTGCTTATTATATAATTTTTTCTTCTTACAACCAATGTTTATTTTATTACGTTTTCATATTATTGAGTTATGATTTTAAAATTGCCCTTGCTTATTATATAATTTAAATATTTACTGATAATTTTATTACTCGAAATTTTATAATTAAATTACAAAATTTTTAATCTTGCTTTATATATTTTTAAATTTTCTATTTTAATTTATACATTAAATTTATAAAATAATATAATCAATTAAATTCATATGATATTATTACTCGCATTTGCGCACTATTATTATGCTAATATTCGAGCTAAAAGAAAGCGGAAGACGGACCTTTTCGCTAATACCTGAAATGCCCCTTCGGGACATCAAGGTTGTATCTGGCTACACTTCCACATTGAACGATGGAGAGGAGGGAACTTTTCCCGCCATTTCTCTCTCCACAGTCTCCGTTAAAACCCTAGCAGACTCTCCTCTATCTTGATTGATCGCTCATCAATGGCAGAAAGTCCTAGGAGAACTCTTCGATCTCCAAAGAAGAAGCCCAATGGTAATGAGAGCACACCGCTTTTCAATCGCAAACCAGACCACTCTTCCTCAATCTCTCTCACTCCTCAGACGCCGCAAACACTCCACCCTCCTCGCCGATCATCTCGTCGTTTGTTCCTTAAGCTCGACGGAGTTTCCAATCCGCAAAAACCCACTTCTGGCGTCGAAAAACCCACCAATGAATCGCTTAAAAACCCACCATCCACGGTGAAGGAAATTCCTCGACCAGCAGCCAATGATTCTTCGAAAAGCCAAAAACTGTCGAGTTATAATGATTCGGAGAAAACAACTCATAAAAGAAAGAGAAACAATGCATTTAGTTCTGCAGTGGTTGATGTTGAGGCTTCGATCTGCCCGGTATCACCAGACCAATTTGATAAAAATAATAAGCCGAAGACGGGTGAAGAAAATGAGAGAAAGGTGATGAAGAGGTCTATGGCCCGTAAAACTGGTGTTTCAGGTCATAAAAAGAGGAATCAGAAAAGGGTTTACTTTAAGAAAGTAGTATACAATGAGGGAGAATTCGAGGTGGGAGATGATGTGTATGTGAAGAGGAGAGATGATGCAAGCTCGGACGACGAGGAGCCAGAAGTGGAAGAGTGCAGCGTGTGCTTCAAGGCAGGGAAGATGGTGATGATTGAGTGTGATAATTGTTTAGGCGGATTTCATTTGAAATGCTTGAGGCCTCCTTTAAAAGAAGTTCCTGAAGGGGATTGGATTTGTGGGTTTTGTGAGGCCAGGAAATTAGGTAAGGAAGTTGAGTTGCCAAGGCCACCTGAGGGCAAGAAGCGGGCTCGAACATTGAGGGAGAAGCTTCTTTCAAGTGATCTATGGGCTGCTCGTATTGAGAGGTTTGTTTTGTGTTTGCAATTATTGTTTGTTCGAGTTTGCAGTTCCCTTTGGCATAATTTCACTTCCGGGTTTTGCAGTTTATGGAAGGAGTCTGATGGCAGTTATTGGTTTCGGGGCCGATGGTATGTGATACCTGAAGAGACTGCTTCTGGAAGACAGCCTCACAATTTGAGGAGGGAGCTTTATCGTACAAATGATTTTGCTGACATTGAGGTGATCGACATTATCTTTTATGGTAATTGGTTGCAAATGATGTTATAAGCACAGCCTTAATGATTACTTGTGACGTTCTTTACAAGAATCATTGGGTTTTTGTTGAAGTTGAGGTCACTTTTCTGATCAGTCATAGGGTTAGACTTGGAAGACACCTATAGCTGGCATGTATATCAAGAATCATTAACTAACCTTTTGACTAGGGAATTACTACACATTAAACTTGAGACGTCATATATGCCTTGTTACCTTATCCTTGCTCTTTGTACTCCTTGCTATATAATCAGTAGTTGAGAAAGGTTTCTTTAGAGAATACAGCGAGCATGATACACTTTGCTTAACCTTTGAGTCCTTTACCTTGATATGAACACGAAGTATCTTTTTAAATTACCTGCTTTCCAAAATTTTAATGATAATCTGTCACACAAAATTTAACAACTGTGAAAATATTTGGTGCCACAGTTGGAATGTATTCTTAGACATTGCTCTGTAATGAGCCCCAAGGAATATGCAAAGGCCAATAATGAAGGAGATGATATCTTTTTCTGTGAATACGAATATGACATCCTCTGGCATAGTTTCAAGCGTCTAGCGGAGGTAGATAACGGTGAAGAGGTCAGAAACAATGTCCTCTACTATTCAAATCCAATAGGCACTCCATTAAAAGTTTGTTCACATCCTTCATAATTTAACAGGATGGTGACAGTGCCAACAGTGATGAAGATTGGCATTATTCCAAAGATGACGATTCTGATACTGATGAAGACGTGGACTATGAAGATGAGAATACCCAAATACATGGCAGAGCTTTTTCAGCTCAAAAGTTGGCTGCTGTATGGGCATATTTTTGTTATAATTTTGTTTTGAGCTTCATATTTGCTTATGTTAATCAGTTACGGAATGCTGGCAGAACTTAAGGAAAGGACAGTTCTTTGGACTTCAAAAGATAGGAACCAAGCGAATCCCAGAACATGTAAGATGTCACAGGCAAACTGAACTTGAGAAGGCAAAAGCCACACTTTTGTTGGCAACATTGCCCAAGTCTCTACCTTGCAGGAATAAGTATGTCATAAAATTTCTTGATTCTTTGCAAATTGACAGTAACAGTTCACATATCAACAATTGAGTACTACAATGAACATAATTGATATATTTCTTGCAATGAAAGCAAGTCCAATTGTGCAATAATTAGAAGTCTTAACATCAAATTGTCAAAACTTAAGAGTTTTAGTTTTTGCTTGAAAATTTTGAGAAATTTTAGAATGCATATATTTATCCCATAAAAGAAATTATTGTTCTTCAATTGTTGATAGTTGCTCATCAAGAACTTTTTGTGATAGGGAAATGGATGAGGTAAATATGTTCATAAAAGGTGCCATCTGTGATGATCAATGTTTGGGTCGTTGCCTTTACATTCATGGTGTTCCTGGCACGGGCAAGGTAATATTTGTCAGCACTTTTCAGGAATTTGGCTGCCATGTTCTAAGGAACATGAGTCTCATCATACTTTTTGCAGGTGACATTTAATTGCTTGCTTGGGTAAGAATAATATAGTTCTTTATTTGGCATGAAATTGCAGACTATGAGCGTACTTGCGGTAATGAGAAACCTTAAGTATGAAGTTGAAGCAGGAAGTGTAAGACCTTACTGCTTTGTTGAGGTTAATGGTCTGAAGTTGGCATCACCTGAAAATATTTACAGGGTAAATATCTGTATGATGTTTTCTGATTCATGATTTGTGGTTGAATGGTGTAGTGGCCTCTAATTTTGGTGCTACGATATATTCCCTAAGGTTATTTATGAAGCATTGAGTGGGCATAGGGTCAGTTGGAAAAAGGCTCTCCATCTTTTGAATGAACGATTTTCAGATGGAAAAAAAATCGGCAAACAGGATGACAGGCCTTGCATTTTGCTTATTGATGAACTTGATCTCCTTGTAACCAGAAACCAGTCGGTAACTCACTGTATCTTTATAATGTTAAATCCTACTTTTCAAACAGGACTCAATTATTTTATCAACTGAAATGTTAATGCACATACTCCTTGGCACAGGTTTTATACAACATTCTTGATTGGCCAAATAAGCCACATTCAAAACTTATTGTGATAGGTATCATCCCTCTTTCTTGCTCTCACACTTGCAACCTCTTCCTTTCCCTGTAGATTGTAATCATGGTTAGATGATAATGATGGTGGTGGATTATATTGATCTTTAGGGATAGCAAACACCATGGACCTCCCAGAAAAATTGCTCCCTCGTATTTCAAGCCGAATGGGTATTCAAAGGCTTTGCTTTGGTCCCTACAGTTACCAACAGCTTCAAGAAATCATTTCAAGTCGCCTTAAAGGAATTGATGTGTTTGAAAAACAGGCTATAGAATTTGCTTCCAGGAAGGTGTGTCCTCCATGGTTTATTTCTTTTGCCAGCATGTCCTGGTGAAATTCATGTGCATAACAGTCAATTTTGCAATCTAAATTCATTTTTTCTGAGCATCAACTTGTACATCACATCCAGGTAGCAGCTATTTCAGGAGATGCACGGCGTGCTTTGGAGATATGTAGGCGTGCAGCAGAAATTGCAGATTTTCGAATGAAAAACTTGACTCTTAATTCAAACCCTGCAGGTATTTCACATCTTCTAGTTCCCTAGCTTTCTTTTTTTGTTTTTTGTTTTTTGTTTTTCAACTCAATTGATATTAGGTGAATAACAAATTTATAACATCATTGTAGTGTTCTGGTGTTTTTATAAGCTCCTCCTAGGTTTTGGACTGCATTACTCTTCTCCGTTTTTTATATTAATTTTTTTTTGTGACTTTAAAGAAGTATTTCAAAAACATTCACCTATAGAGTTTTGATGGTCAACTCTTTTGACAGTTTTCTACTGAGTTATGTTGGTGAAACTTACCACATTAGATCATGCTTGGAGTGCTTCCTTTTGGACTGGAGTTCAAGCATTAAGTAGTTATCATTGCTCTGCTTACTAAACAAGTTTGCACTCCCAGGGAAGGCCATTGTTGGTATGTTAGAGGTGGAAGCAGCCATTCATGAAATGTTCCAGGCTCCTCATATTCAAGTGAGTTCCCCAAATAGTGCTCCCTTCCTCCGATTTCATTATTGAGGTCCTATGCAGTGCTCATTGTTAGGACTATAACTTAGGAAGTTCATGCCGAGAATACGGGATTGAAGGGACTGTTTGTTTTAAGAAATGATCTCATGTTACTGCCACAGAAGACTAAAGCAGTTCCAAGTTTTGTAAAGAAAAAAAATGATCTTTCAGTTCGCTTTTCTGAAGGGTAAAATAGTGCCTTGTAGTAACAAATTTATATAACATTGAGAACAAAGAAGGCATCCAAAATATATGTGAAAACCAGCAACATAAAAATGAGTGAGTCAAACTGTGTGAAGGATCTCAGTACAAAAGCGTGGGCACAGCAGCAATAATGTTTTGTGGTTCTATATTAAATGATAAACGAAATCTATTTGTGACATTTTTTTGGTTGACTTGTACATATATACTTTTGTTATTGCAAGATTGAAGAAATTTGATGTCAATAATTATAGGCTGTAGAAACAACCAAGAATTTATTTTTTTTCCTTTTTATTTGTTCTGCAGATAATGAAGAGTTGTTCCAAATTAACCAAGATTTTCTTGACTGCTATGGTATACGAGCTCTATAAAACAGGGATGAGTGAGACAACGTTTGAAAAGGTCAAATTCTTTAGCTGTTTTGCCAATACTCTTTTATTCCCTTTATTCCCCTGTTGGATACAATGTTTGGCCCTTGTGCTTTGGATAAGAATATACGGGTGTCGAAGCTGAACCAAGGAATGCTATACTGCGATTACTAAGTTCAACCATAGTCTCTGAGCCTAATTGTTTTCACAGTTGCGTTTGTTGATGGTTTCTGAAATGTGAGCTTTTTATCGCAGTTGGCAACAACTGTTTCTTGTCTTTGTAGCAGCAATGGAGTAGCTTTCCCTGGTTGGGACACAATCTTGAAAGTTGGGTAAGTCATCCGACATTGAACCTGTTCCTAATTGTTGGAAGGAAGGACGCTGTCTTAGTAATTAATACTTTGAAGGTTTCTGTTTAGGGATGGGACATGTCTTCTCTCTTTGAACAAATAACATACGAGGACTTGTAAATCCTTGAGCCAATTTTAACTTATTATTGCTCTTATTCACTCAGTTTCTATCATTGCGTGCATGCAAAATGTCTAATCCTAAAAAAGCAAATCAATACCTCAAGTACATATTGTGAATTTATAATCTTTGTTTTAGCATGGTTCTAAGATAATGAAAAAAAGACTAAACATCATGTTTTACACATGGAAAGATTCTTGAGATGTATAGAAGCCAAAATTTCTGATTCTGTTGAGATGTATAGAATCCAAAATTTCTGATTCTGAACTGTTGTGTCGGCAGTTGTACGCTAGGTGAAAGCAGAATTATTATTTGTGAACCAGGAGCAAGGCACAGATTGCAAAAGTTGCAGCTCAATTTTCCCAGGTTAGTTTCCTTGAGAGCATATGCCACAAATAACTAGCATGAATTACTAGCACCACCATCAGATAACGGGAGGGGTTGGTAGGTGGCAGTGGACATTTTTGGTGTCGGACGGGGAGGGGAAGGGAAAAGAGGACAGCACTCTTTATTCTGTCTTGACAAGCAAATGTTTAAAAACGTGAAAAGACATTCATGACGTTCTATCAATAATTGCATTCCTTATGTGAAAATGAGAGTAATATCAAATATAAAAATGAATACAATAGTGCCAAGTTTTCCTTCTTCTTGGTTGTGAAATAGTTGACATGTTTTTGTAATTTTGCAGTGATGATGTGGCTTTTGCACTGAAAGACAGCAAAGATCTGCCATGGCTGGCCAAGTACCTATGACATGTTTCTTTCTTAATTTAATAAGTTCCAGACATGAAACAACGATCGTTTAACTTCTCACCAGTTCTTGTCTTTACCATTTTTACATTTCCATTACTAATCTTGGCTGGAAACTCTTTTCTTTTTCCCTTTCCATTTCAACTTCAATTAAGCATCCTTCTTTGGTGAACCATAATGTCACTTCTTACGTGCTTACTATATTCTTTCGGCTTCTTTCAATGTTTTCTTAAGTTCTATCATGTCTTCAATTGAAACGATGTGAAAGGGTCTTTAATGCAAATTAGACAACAAGAATTGAATAATTTAACGCAGCAACTACTTTTAAGATAAACGAGACATGTAGGTAGTGAGGCTCTAGTCTTCATAAACTGAACGAAGCGAAACTGTGACAGCGTACAAAAAATGACGTAGCAAGGCATTTGTTTACAATGGGCGGGAGTATAATGCCGGTCCCTTCGCTTCCTGTTGTGCAACTTATGGTTTCTACAAGATTTTGTAGGAGGAGCAATCTCATGCATGGCAAGATTGGTTGGCCATTGGACAAACTAAACATGGCAATGTAACAGGCACCAGTAAAGTGGATTAAGCCTCAAGTTTGTCGCGAAAGTGACGATGTCTTCATCCATAAGGGCCGGCCTAGTATGGCACTTCCATGCACAGAAAGATAATTGGCATTTAACCTGAATCACATTCAAAACAAGCGAAGTTCTTAGTGCCAAGATACAATATAGCACACGAGCCTTAAATTTAGATAACAGATATTTAAGTATAAGCTTTACTTTTCAACATCGGGAGCTGCCAAAGGATCATAAGTCTCCTCTCTTTGATCTATGACTGGGACAGCACCTGTCATGTCTTGAACACCTTCAACCTGCAATCTTACCACTTAGCCAGTTTCGATAAAATAATTAGAGTTAATTGAACATATTTTGTCCTTTCCAACAAAATTGAAAGCAGTTATTATGTTAGATCTCTACGATACTGCCACTTAGATTGTAGAGCGCAAGTAGTGGTGAAAAATTGTTAGTTCAAGCGGCTTAGGTAATGAATGGCAGACCAAACCCATGGTACCCTTTAACCATGCATGCTTCATCCATACTAAACTATCCTGAAAACGGGAAAGTTTTTGAAACTAGCATATTCCAAAATTCAAAAATCTATGATCAATGTACAGATAAATTTCTCCAACTGCGTTAAAAAAAATCATACCTGCTGTGGATATTGTGGATAACCAGCATATGCATTGTATGCATATATTGATGGATCATGAGCAGTCCCATAGGCATATGCATCATATCCTTGTCCATAAGCATAATAGGCACTCCACTGATCTACTTGTGGAACCCAGCTACCAGTCAGGTCCTATAGTAAGCCATTACTAGATTAACAAGGCCAGTGAAAATTGACGACAGAAAACAAAATATTAACTCTATAAGCAGCAGTTCTTTAATAAATATCCAAAGGCATACATTAGTTTTTATGTTTTCATCATATGCATTACTCCCCCATCCAGTTTTCTTTTGGCTCCTATATGAAACACAACATTATGATGCATTCTCTAAACCAGAAAGCGTACCTGTTTTCTGCCCCAGGAAATGCGCACTGGTTGTTGACCAATCACATGCCCCTGCATCCTTTGTATGGCTTCTTCAGCAGATGCCCTGTGTCAGACAAAATTAATAGAGCTGAATCAGAAGATATTAATGAAAGAATCAAAGTATATTAAGAGCATGAACTACGATATTCTATAGAACTAGTCAAATTTATTCCCAAGCAGAAAAGCATGGAGGAAAAGCACTTTTTACTTCCTTAACTCTAAGGGCCTGTTTAGTCGAATGTTAATTAATGGAATGCAATGAAACAGAACAAAACGGTTTATAATAGAATGAAATATAATATAGTGAAAAGTTGTTTGGAGGGATGGAAAGGTTTCATAATGTAATATAGTGAATGTTGTTTGGAAGATTGATGAAATGAAATGCAATGTATAATAAATGATTAGTATATCCCTGATATTAAAATGGTTGTTATAAGAAGTTTAACGCTATAATTTTAAAACAAAAATCATGTCCAATTAAAAAGTCACAGTTCAAGTCACAGTCGTAAAATAATAAAATTTTTATTATTTTATTATTAATTATATACAATTTATTATTAATTGTATAAAAATATTATTATTAATTAATTAATTAATTTTATTCTATTCTATTACATGTGATTTATATTTAAAAATAATTTATTTATATTTTTATTTATATAGAAATATATATAAACAATTAAAGAATCATTCTTTTATATATTTTCTATTTATCATTAATTTTTTATTATTAATTATATACAATTTATTATTAATAATATAAAAATATTATTATTAGGGTAAGGAGAAATAATATAAAATATTATTAATTATACACAATTTTTGGGACAGTAATAAATGAGTATGGGAAAAAAAGGTTAGGATTAGAAGAAATAATTGGTATTAAGAAAAATTATTGAGGGTATATTAGGTAGTATGTATTTATTAGTTTACGCTCTATCCTAAACTCTCCAAATCGAAGGTTTCTTATTTCACTGTTTAGGATGGATGGAACGTAATATAAAACTCACCGCTTCCATCCTATTTCGTTCCATTCCATTATAAAACTATGAAGTGTGTTACGTTCCATTCCATTCCATTACTAGCCCCTTAATCAAAAGGCCTAAGATGAATGATCCCTAATCTAAATGCACGGAGTCTTTTACCCCACAACACGAATAATTAGCTCAGAATTTCTAAATGCCTTAATTCCACATAATTTCAGCAATCCCTTAAGTGAACTTTCCAACACTCGCAAAGAAACCGCAGACTGAACCCTCAAATAAAGAACTCTACGTGTCTCAAAATTTCCCGGAAAGAAAAGATTAAATGTCAATTATTTTCACAATGCAAGCGTCAAAAACCAATGAAAAACAAAAATTGAATGGACCAAAACAAAACTTGACAAGTTTAAATCGTTATATGCACAAATATGTCAAGCTTATTGAGAAAGAAAAGCAAGGAAGCCGCTTAAGAGAGAGAGGGGGGAGAGAAGAACCTGCTCGATGTCACGGTCTGCATTACCGTAGCAAACAAGATCTGCCATTCCATGTGAAGATGTTTACAAAAACGCCACCTCCCACTCCGATCGCTCAACGGAGCTCCGTTCATCATATACCATCTAACTCGCTCCTCACATGAAAACCCCTCCCTACTAACCAAACGACCAGCCGTCTAAAAGATCTACTGCTCTCTCTTAATGGTGAAAAAAGATCAAATTTTGCAAGTCAAAGTTGGGTGATCGCCACAGTTGACTGTGAACAGCCCTACAAGAGAAGCTAGGAGCTAACTGCTTGGAATTCACGACCAAAGCTCCAAGCTTTCCGGCCAGCGGAGGCGATTTTCAGGGGCGACAAAGAGAGGAAGCCAACAGAAACCTGTCCAAACCGGAGGATAAGTTGTCGTCGGAGGGAGAGAGAGAGGCTATGTTATTGTAAAATCACAAGTACGGAGAGAGTCAAAGGTGAGAAAACAAAAAGAAAGTAAACAACAACAGGGAGAAAGAGTGAAAAAGAGAGGATGGGACATTTCCAAAGCACCATATGACAATTCTTCATTATTATTTATTATTTTAAAAGAAAAAGGAGCAAAACAATATCTACTTTTTATTTCTTTTCTCAGAAGCCAATGACTCTCTCTCAACTTATTTCTAAGACACAATGCTCTATTAGGCCTAGCTGCACTTGTAACGGTGATCTTCGAACGTGCAGCTTGGGAAACATCGTCTTACTAAACTATGTATGTATGTATAAAATGATAATATAATGTACTCTTGAATAACAATGAACTTTTTCTTTATCATATTTCTTTTATTAATGATTATTAAATATTTTTAATTAAGATGTAATGTAACTCATTCATTTCGTGTTTTAACAAAATAAAAGGAGATTTGAGGGGTTTCTGACAATCTTTCGTTAGAAGTGAAAGACATTTTTGGAAAGAATTATTGCTGAAAATGGCAACTTTCATTTAATAAATATGATTTAAAATTTAGGTATTTGGCAACCCAACTGATTAAATTTCTTTAGTTTAATACGTAAACCTTGACAAATATGAAACTTTTAGTTAAGCTGCTGCCCTTATTAATCGGATACTGTAAGTCTTAAATCAGGAATAATAACAATAATAATTATTATTATTTTGAGGTGACGGAATTTTCATAAAATTCTAGTCTAGATTATTCTCTTTATTCACCATCATTTAAGGGCCGTTTGATTCATAATCTATTGTAGTTTTTAGTTTTTTTCATTTTTTAAATAAAAACAAAAACTTATTTAGTTGTTAATATTAATATAGTTGTATTTTTATCACTGATAATAATTACATTTTAGATAAAACTTCAAGATAAATTATTTTTGATTAAATAAATTTATTTAATCTCTTATATAATATTTATTAACAAATTATTAATAAAATTAGGTTATTAATTTTATTGATAATTAATTTTAATTTATTAAACATATAAATATAATTTTGAATTAAATTATAATAAATTAGATTATAAAAACAAAAATTATTTTTTATAATTTTCATAATAATTAAAGATATGTCGGAAATAATTCATAATAATTAAAGATATGCTGGAAATAAAAAGGTAATATATTCACGAGTGAATATAATTTTGAATTAAATTATTTATAATTTTTATTAAAAATTAAAAAATTAAATAATATATATTTAAATTATAATAAATTAGATTATGAAAATAAAAATTATTTTTATAATTTTCATAATAATTAAAGATATGTCGGAAATAAAAAGGTAATATATTAACGAGTGGAATGCGACTAGTTGTCTTGAGTAACTGTCCTTCTGATACGTATAAAAATTGCTCGCTCGCTCGCTACGGGCTTATGGGCCCATCGTTTCACATTGATAAATCCACGAGGAGCTTTTACGCTTTGAAATGAGCATTGAGTGTCTGTCGTTCTTTGTTTTTTATGACACGCATATACTCTGATGCTACAAACCATCTTTACATCATGCTTTTTTCAGATGTCTTGTCACGATTATAATTCTCTGATACCTAAGGTCTAAAGTTCAAATATATGAAATAATTTCTCAACATCCTGAACCCACAGACTCCTACTAGTTAAAGATAAATAAAAATGCTGTAACTGCGTACAACCTAAGCATTCTTCTACGTTTTTTCCTTTCAAATTCTTCAACTGAAAGCTTGTAAATTAAACTTAGCATTTTTTTAAAAAATTTTGTAAAATAAATTTAGCCATTAAAGAAATAACAAGTGCTACAATTATAAATCAACCCACCGTTACGAATGGGCATCCCAAACAACAAGAAAATATTACATTATGAATAAAAAGTCAACTGGCTTGCTAATTATTAATCCATTTTGACATAAAACTAGAATCAACTTGTATTTTATCTTTAAATGTAATAAAGCGTAACTTAATTATCCCTTTGAGCCTTTGACTTGATTTGCACAATGTCTCCATAGATAAGAATCATCCTACACATAGTACTTGGCTTTATTCTTGAATTTATTCCTTTGAATCTTTGACAAACTTATAGGTAATTTGTTAGCAACTAAAAAATTCAAAATATCTACATACTATGGAGGTGTCAAATGGGTGGAAAACTAATGTTCATCTAGAAATGTTTCTTTTAAAGGAATATAATCTTCTTTTCTGATCAAGCGACTGAGGTGATCAGCAACCTCATTCTCTGTTCCTTCTTATTTTTTATTTCTAAATCAAACTCCAAAAGCAGAAGAATCCATCTAATTAACTTTGACTTTGCTTCCTTCTTGGTTAGCAAGTTCTTCAAATTTGCATGATTAGAGCAAACAATGACTTTAACGCCCAACATCAAGTGCAAGGAATTGGCAACTATGCATCTTCTCGCTGAGTCAGTTTCGACGTGCGGGTGCACTTAAGCATGCTCGAGCATGGGTCTCATCCCCCTCCTCTTCGCTTGAACGATGTCATACTTGGGAGTGTTAAAGGGTTGGCCTATCGATAACGATTGATGAGGCATTTACTTACTAAGCTGGTCCGAAAGTAGGGCAGCATTTTAGGAAATCCAAGTACGGTGTGGTTCCTGGCGATACTCGGATTGTCGGATTATCGGTTGTCCCTTTGTACGAAAATTTTGCAGGTATAACTGAAATTTTTCTAAAGTAAACACAACAGATAAAAAATCTTTTTCAGTTGTAGAATAATTCAGTTGGGCAGGACTCAAAGTTTTCAAAGCATAGTAGATGGCATATGTAGCTCTACCCATTCTTTGTTCTAAAATCACCCCCATTATGTAATCACTTGCACATACATGATCTAGATGGGAAGACTCTAGTTTGGAGGCTAAATCACTGGTGGGGATGCCAAGAACTCCTTAAGTATGTCAAAAGCTTCTTTACACTTATCATCAAACTCAAAAGAGACATCTTCTTATAATAGCTTGCATAAAAGAGAGACTATCTTTAAGAAATCTTTAATGAACTTGTAGTAAAAACCTGCATGGCCAAGAAAACAATGAACTTCCCACCTCTATATCTCTAGAAGATACAAACTCCCCTAAAACCTTGATCTATTGTAAAATGACATTTTTCCAATTAAGTATAAGGTTAGTTTCATTACATCTTTCCAAAATAAGTATAAGATTCTTCAAGAAATCATCAAAAAAAGAACCATAGACACTAAAATGGTCCACAAATACCTCTATGATCTTCTCAACATACTTAGAGAAAATGCTCACCATACATCTTTGGAAAGTGGCGGGTGCATTGCATAAACCGAATGATATCCTTTGGTAAGCAAATGTACCAAATAAGCATGTGAAGGTTGTCTTTTCTTGGTCTTCTGGTATAGTAAGGATTTGAAGATAACCTGAGAATCCATATAGAAAATAGTAACATTCATATCCAACTAGTCTTTTAAGCATTTAATTAATAAATGGAAGGGGAAAATGGTCTTTACAAGTTGCAACATTTAACTTTCTATAATCAATGCATACTTGCCACCTAGTTTGCACGTTGGTAGGAACTAACTTACCATCCTAATTAGCCACCATCGTGTTTTCAAATTTCTTTGGAACCACCTGTACCGGTCTTACCAACTTATTGTCAAAGATAGGATAAATGACTCCAGTATCAAGAAGTTTCAGTATTTCCTTTTTCACAAATTCCATTATTGGATGATTCAACCTATACCGTGCTTGTCTAGTGAACTTGACATCCTCCTCAAGCAAAATGCGATGCATGTATATAAAAGTACTTATTTGTTGGAACCCGCTTCCAGAGCCCAACATTCGGAATCATGAAATGTGAGTGTATTAACCTGAAGCGTTATTTCAGTGAAATCTTATAACAATCATCGATTCATCTTCATGCTTTGATACCACAATTGTTGGACCCCGTTTTTGGAGTCCAACTTTGATGTCATAAAACGTGAACCTGTTCTCTTGTAGGGGCATTTCAATAAATCCTCATTAGCCATCATCCCACAAGGGTGGCGTGCCCACACCAGTCAAACATCAAAACAAACTCTTTTCTCCTATTTCAGAACAGATTTTGGGAAACCTCAAACTGGAATTACAATTTGACTTCTTCGGAACATTTGTTCCCCATTGTCTTAAGTTTCTAATGACACCAAAGTCATTCAATTTGGTTCAGAAATCTAAAAGTTGTACCCCAAACATTTTCGGACTGTTATTAAACTGAAACAGTACACTATACTCAACTTCCATCCAGAAACTGAAATTCTTAGAGACTGAATTAAAGCTCTAATTCTTCAGAAAAATTGTAGATCTATGCCTTTAGTTTATTTAGAAACAAGAATCATCTCATTCGGAGCTCTATAGATCATGTTATCATCAAAATACTGAAGTATGTTCAGTAAAATGTCCAATTCACACTCTTCCAACCGACCCTTTACTTTCTTTTCATCAATCTTTTTCAAATCAACACCAAAGGCTACCAATTTTTATGGAAAGGTAGAAACATGTGTTAGGAATCTATTGGTTCAAGAATCACTTCATTTAGAGATCAGACGAAGAAGTTATGACCAAAAGAATCAAACATGATTTTGCCCTCAATCACATTGTATCTATCTTGGGACAATTAGCATAACTTTCACTAAAGATATCGAATTAAGATCGTCTAAGGACGATTTCAAAGAGGACTTCGAGATCTACAACTTTCATGAAGACCTTGAAGAGAGATTTTTCCATCTAGAGGGTCAAAATCTCGACTTTCCAATAGTGTAGATGGATTAGACGAAGTGATTCGGTCTAAAATGAATCAGACGAAGGCTTGGTCAAAGATGCATTAGACGAAGGCTTGGTCAAAGAAGCATAAGACAAAGGCTTGGTCAAAGAAGCATCCGACAAAGGCTTGGTAAAAGATGCATCAGACGAAGGCCTGATCAAAGATGCATCAGACGAAGGCTTGGATAAAGATGCATCAGACGAAGGCTTGGTCAAAGAAGCATCAGACCAAGGCTTGGTCAAAGATGCATTAGACGAAGGCTTGGTCAAAGATGCATCAGACGAAGGCTTAAGTCATGGATCAGACAAAGGGCTTAAGTTATGGATCAGACAAAGGGATTCTAAAATGAACCAGACGAAGGTTCAGTCTAAGAAGGAATCAGACGAAGGTTCAGTCTAAAATGAACCAAACGAAGGTTCAGTCTAAGAAGAAATCAGACGAAGGTTCAGGCTAAAATGAACCAGAAGAAGGGCTCAGTCAAAGCTGAGCTTTGACTCAGATGGAGGCATTCAGTCAAACTGAATCAAATGATGGTTTCAGTCAAAACTGAGCTTTGACTCAGACGGAGGGATTCAGTCAAACTGAATTAGACTAAGGGATTCAATCAAAGATTCAGACGAAGGGATTCAGCTAAAGCTGAATCAGACTAAGGGATTCAATCAAAGGTTTAGATGAAGGGATTCAGCCAAAGCTGAATCAGACTAAGGGAATTCAATCAAAGATTCAGATGAAGGAATTCAGCCAAAGCTGAATCAAACTAAGGGAATTCAATCAAAGGTTTAGACGAAGGAATTACTAGGGGTCTTCCTCACATCACCCAAAGTTCTAAATCACTAACTACACTCTCCAAAGCGTCTCCAATGGTTCCTACATCCATTCTAACATCACTTTCACTCATACTCTTTCCAAATTCGCTTCTTTTAATTCGATATCACTCCTTAAACATTCAGTTACTAATTTGGTTGTATTAAACTCCCAAATCTCAACTCAAATGACTCATCCTTACTATAGTTGTCCTGTATATACATCCTATGCAGAGTCACCACTTATAACGGTCATATCTCTTAAATCCGATGTGTAAAAATTTCATACTATATAGCATTAGAAAGCTAGAAAGATAAACTACAACTTCCCAGAAGACAATTTGTCTAATTTAACCTAGATTAATACAGCTTTTCCCTAGAAGTCAGAACACAAGTTTACCTTTACGAAAGACTTGAAAATTTTCCCAAATTTTGTTCCTGTAATGCAACTTCATTCTTATCCATTCAACTACATCCTCATCCTTCATAATTCCTATTTTCTTTTCCATAACATCTCACTTATGTGTGTATATATATATAACAACAATTCATGTTCAAAAATCACCAACTTAAGTTGGTAACTTCTTCAAGTATATCTAATTTCAACTCACATCATCCATACAATATTTATATTTCATTAACACCAAGGATAAGAGTTTATAAAGCATTAATGACATTCTAAGCCACATTACATCATGGGTATCAAAATCCAAAATGCAAAACCCAATAACTCTCAAAATGCGTCTAAAGCCTTGTTTTACATAAATTGACTCCTCAAACAAAACAAAACATGCAAATTCGGGGTGATGCCTTGACTCTTGGTTACAAAATCTCATTTTCTTCGCCTGAAGATGGGACGAAAAAGGGGGGTGAGCTTGAAAGCTCGTGGTAACGGTTTATAACAGAATAATAAGCAAAACCTTTGAAAACATTCACTTGTTATAAAAATTCTCATTGAGTTAATAAAACACATGGTTCTTAAATTGTCAACCAAATTCACAAAAATACACATCATGTATGCATCAATCTTGTCAACATATCATGAGCACATAAGCACATCAGAATGGTTTGGGTGGATCCAAAAATAGAACGTACTAACACATTTCCCATAAGGGTCCTATGTAGCTGTGAACAAAACGTACTATCGTAATCCCATATAATGGTTTTGCATAGCTGTGAACTTAGGAGAGTTTATGAAGGAGCTCCATGCCACTAGCAGGCAGGCGGGAGAAGCCTTTAGTCGAAGTGCACTTGACTTAACTTAGGGGACCGTCACAAGCCCACATAATCATGCATTTCACATCTTGTAAATATATTGCCCAAAATGGCACATTTTCGCATCTTGATTTTCATAAACATAAGATATTTCAAAAACCATTTCCGAAAACATGATTTCATATGCATGTTATCTTTTTAAAAAAAATGTCTTTCAAAGTCTTTTCATAAATCGTCAACACAATTCACATGACAAACATATAGCAAATTCTCAATTCATTCAAGAAACAATAAATGCAACACTTGTGATGCAATTGAAATCATTAAACTTCCTTGATTCAAAGAAAACATTTGTGGCTTATTTACTCTATTATAAACATATACCCACATTGATTTCCTTGCTTAAAACTTGCTTAAAGTGCCTCTCCTCTTGTTCCTCTTGCCTTTCTTGATTTCCTTGATTCTTTACCAAATGAAGAGATTTTTAGCTCAAATGGAAGCTCTTCTCTTCTTCTACCTTTTTTCCTTCTTGAACAACCTTAAAATCTCTCTCAAAAGCTAAGAAATGATGAAACCCTAGCTCAACTCTCTTCTTTTCTCTCAACCACCGAAATCTCTTTCTCTTTCTTTCTTATTTTCGTATTTCTCTTCTTCTCTCTCTCAATTCATGTTTTCCCTTCTTAAAAGAACAAGATAACATTTCTTCTTCCATTTCTACCCTTAATGTGTGTGCAAAGTTCCTTTTGCCCCTCCTTATATGCTTATGGTCTTTCATCCTTAAATGATCTTCCAAAAATACCCTTGAACATTTTTATAACCTTAACACTTTAATTCTATGTACACATGCAATAAATCCTACTAAATTTGCCATAATTAAATAATTTCAAAATGATTAATCCATCAAAACCTCAAAAATTATTTAAATCATGCTTATTCATCAAGAAAAATTTCGGTGGCCAACATTTAAAAGTTAGAATTAGATTAGGATTAGATCAGAAAATCTTATAAAAGGGATGTTCCTCACAACAAAAAGAGGTTATATCCTCTTATGTTTTTCGCAATTCTTAGTCTTTCTTCAATTTTTGATAATGGAGCGAAAGTTATATGTGACTAAACTCAATCATTCTAATTCAAGGGGATTCGATATTCTAGTTATAACTTTGTGAGATTTTGTGTTCCAAAATTTTATTAAGGTTCTAATTTAAGTATTTCTTGTTTTGAGTTCTTATATTTCATGAATGATTAATATTTGATTAATCTGACAATTTAATTTAATATTGATTATTCTATCGCTATCTAGGAATTCAATGATCCGTAATTGTCATGAAGGAATGGTACAGGTAGCAAACAAGTTATTTATGAATTTTTATATTTAACTTATGATAAATAAGAAAGCTAAATTGAATAGTTGTAGCTATCTTGATTATTTAATTTAGGGTTTAGCCTTTTTCACGAAGCTTATTGCTATCATTTATTGATATGGAATGTCATCACACCCAGTCAATAGATGATAAGTTTTGGTTTGGATGGTGGGTTTAAACCAATTAATTTAGGAAAATTTAATACTTATTATGGCTATCTTAATATGTTTCAGACTAACATCTTGAATCGTGAAAATATTCTTTTTAGACCAATGATCAATTTTACAATTAGATGATATCTTTCCCTTAAATAGGAGTGTGGTAATCTTGACTTTCTCAATTTTAAATTCAGTTGATTTAATTTATTTTCGTATTAATTTTAGTTAATCAGTTATTTAATCAAACCCCCCATTTGATTTTACTTGAAATTAAGAAGCTACTATTTAGTTCTCTAGGGATTCGACCAGGTTCCATGACTACTACAAAAGTTTCTAGAATCGGAATAATTTTGGGGACTTTGACAACCCAACCAATTATGTATTAGGACTTTTAAAGCAAAAAGTTAGTATTCATAATTTGGTAATAAAATTTCAAAATTAGTATAAGGAATATTGATTCTTAATGATAAAAGAAGAA
>JANKOD010000008.1:19021828-19033531 GCA_026284645.1 Erythroxylum acuminatum | reverse complement strand
ATTAATATTTTTATTAATGAATAGTTATATTTTAATTAATAATAATATTTTAATTAAATATAATGTAATTAATTAAATTATTATGAATTAGTTACATAAAGCCCTTATAAGAGTTTGAAATAAATGGAATTAAACGGTTTTCCAACTACCCTATAAATGTGTATTTATTGTTTCTCTAAATGCTTTAGAATGTGTCATATGTTGTTGTTGTGAACTTTGGGAATAATTTCTAAGTGCTTCATAATGGTTGAAATTGTTGTTTTTGAATGAGTTGAAATGTTGATGAAAATGTATATGTCATGTGCATGACGAACAAGGTTTAGAAATGTGCCAATTGGGCAATTAGTTTTCAAAGCCATGAATACATGTTATGTGGGTTTGTGGTGGTCCCTTAAGTATGTCAAGTGCACTTGTCAATAGGCTTCTCTCGCTTGCCCGCTAGTGGCATGGAGCTCCGTCACGGACTCCCCTAAGTTTACGGCTACACAAGACCGCTAGGCGAAAATGTGTAGTACGTTCTGTTTGGACCCACCCAAACCATTTCTATGTGCTTATGTGTATTTGTGATGAATTTGATTTGTTTGTTATGTTTGATGTCATGAATTACTTGATAGGTAGTGAATTTTGGAAAATATAAGTTGCATGGTTTTCAATATGAATTTTGTTATGGAATTGAATAAGTCGAATGTTTTTGCTTATTCCTCGTTATAAAACTGTTACCTACGAGCGTTAAGCTCACCCCCCTCTCCTTCCCCACCTTAGGTGACGAACAAGTTAGCGAGTGATCGAGATAAGCATCAAGGCGACACTCCGATTTGCATTTTTGTTCTTTTGATCTTTTGAAGTTTGAAATTGTAAAACAATACTTTAGATGCATTTTGAGAAAATTGTTGCTTTTGTAAGTTGTATTTTGAATCATGATGTAAGTGGCTTGAAATGCCCACTAAAGCGTTGTAAAACATTTATTTTGATGTAAATAAAATATATATACATTATGGTTGTTTATGGATTTTCAAATCTTTGCATGGCTATTTTCAGTTTTCATATGGGTAGGAATGTGTTCTGAATGTAAGTGAAATTCTGGAGAAATCTGGGTAGAATTGATGAGTTTTGTCTTCTTGAAGGTTGTAGAAGATCTTTTTATCTTTCTAACGATATGAAGTTTGTGCTTTTTGGATGTGGGAATGGAGAGATATGAGTTTTGCAAGTTAGGATGCTGTTTATGCTTTGTATTTGTGATAGCTTTGATGAATGTTTGAAATTTGTGGTTTTGATGAACCAATCGAGTTGGGATTTGAGAATTGGATAAGTTGAACTTGGTGTTTGAGTGATTATGAAGTGTTTTGGCATTGGAATAGATGAATTGTGGAAGATTGTAAGTGTTTTTGGTGTTAAGATAGGTTTTGAAAGCTTTGGAAAGGCATGGAGGGCTTTGGGGAGCCCCCATGTCCGTTTAACGGACCTTCTCGGGTGTAAAAACACCCTTTGGCCAGTCAATGTCCGTTTAACAGACCTTCTCGGGTCATTTTGGCCTCCAAACCTCGATTCATGTCCGTTAAATGGACATGCATGTCTGTTTAACGGACATCCACGGGAAAGATAGTGATTTTTGACACTGTTAGAGGCCGAATATCGTTTTGTGATCTTCATGAAAGTTGTAGGTCTAGATGTCTTCATGTCCGTTTAACTGACATTCACGGGAAAGATAGTGATTTTTGACACTGTTAGAGGCCTAATCTCGTTTTGTGATCTTCATGAAAGTTGTAGGTCTAGATGGCTTCTTTCTAAGGGTCTAAAAACGAACTCAATCCGACTTCTAGAGTGAAAGGTATGGTGATCGCGCCAAGAGAGGTTCAAATCGATTTAGGGTATAAACATGGTCTATTCTTTTGGGCATAATTCCCTCATTTGACCTCCAATTAAGATGATTCTTAGACCAATAGTTTCCTAAGATGTTTATCTTTCGCTCCTGAAAAATTGGTACCATTTGGAGTTAAATTTAGGAAATTTGCATTAAAGTAAGTGAGAGGTTGGTTAGGAGAGCATGTTCGGGGTATGAGCCCTTTTAGGCTTTTTAAGCATATCTTGAGTTGTATAACTCCGTTTGAGGTGATTCTTGCTTTAAAATAAACTAGAGACTTAAAGCTATAATTTCTATGAAGAAGTCAACTTACGATTTCGGTGTTTGATTAGTATAAGCTTACCACCTTTGTGGAATGACAGTAAATGACCTTCAGGGTTTCAAGCACAAGGTTTTATGTTTCTGAAAGTTGGGCTCCGGAATCGGGGTCCAACAACTAATTAGCAAGAACAAACATAATTGGATGATAAGAGTAGACACTATATCCATACTTTGTTCAATTAGAATATTGGATGACGAAAATGATTAAATTATACATAATAGCCATGTATGGACAGGTTAAGTCAATCACTTTGACATTCCTGATATTTGGGTAACATGTTGCTAGATGTCAATCATATTCATGATTTATGATTATGAAATCTTTAATTGGAGAATTAAAGATAAATTAAAATGAGTTTTAATTTATCTAATTCTAATTGTGAATTAGAATCATAATTTATAATCATTGCCAACTTATTAGGAACTTAATGGGTCACACATCAAAGAGCATTTTGTGAAAACAAATCAATTTAATTAAGTTGGACTTAATTATAAAGTTTGAGAAAATTTGAAAATCAAATATCTCATATTTGATTTTATTAAAATTAAATTAATTAGAATTAGAATTTGATTCTAGTTATAATTAGAGAGTTTTAATTTTAATAAAAGACTATCTTAATTTTCCTATTTAAAGGGAGAGCTTTATGACAGCTAGCACTTTTTGTCTTCTTCCTCCAAAAGCAGTTTGGAAATTGTTTCGTGGATACCATCAGAGGCTAGATAATTAGACAGCTCATGATTAATCATTCAGAGAAAAGGATTCAAAGTTTTTCTTCGAAAAACGAACAAGGTATGATTTCTAAATCGAATATTATTTTGATTCAAGTTTAATCAATTATTGAGATCCGCTCGGAATCTGAAAAATTTTAATTTCTGCTGCGCCCGTGATTCGATCACGGTAGGATTCCAACAATCCCGGCCGCTATCAACATTAATCTTAAGCCAATTTGAAATAACAAATGGTGCTGAGGGGCAAGATATAACTGTATGCATGGACGAGTTATGCAGAAAATCCCATGGAAGACAATATTACGGACGTACCAAATGAACCGAAGAAGGACACTATGTTATCTAAAACCCACCGCTTCCAGCTTAGATAGTTACCACTTGGTCTTCACAAAGACCACACTAAAAAAGTTAAAACTCACTAACGTAATCCTAGCATCGTCCCTCTCATTCTTAGACTTTCAGTCCCACCTATTGTCCTACACCCACTACCTTACCCTCTCAGACTCTCTTCTTCATCTCATTTTCTCTATTTCAGGCTTCTAGCTCTCCACCTTCAGTGACGCTCCAACCTCCAGCTCCTCTGAGTATTCGACATCTCCTCCCATTCTCTGACAACTACAGCATCCTTGCCTCCTCAACCTTTCACCACTGCACCAACTTAGGCCTCAACACCACTACATTAGCTCCTTCGCGACGTCATTGGCCACTAACTCCTCACTGCCAACATGTCCCATGTTCTAGCTCTCCCCATGACCCACCATAACTACCTCCCTGCGAAGCCTTGGGTTGTTATTTGTTTGATTTATTTTTGTGTTTTTTAGTTGTTCTAGTCTATGCGAATCATGAGTCTTATGATATGAAAAAATTAAGTGAAGAACTTTCCAATCAAGAACATGTAGCTTTTTCACTATATTCCTACAACTAATCACTTTGGTTATAGTTTAATGAAAATTATTTAATGACATTCTTTATATTGTACATGTTTAGATGTATATGATAAAGTCTATAGAAAAATTGTATATTGTAAATAAAATTTTAATGGGATTATAATTATAAGATTCATATTATATTTATGTATATACCTAAATTATTCTTAGTCATTGTTTTATTAAAATTGGACATTAATAGAACATAAAAAGATTAGCACACGTTATGTTTTTCTTTATGAAGGAAGTAGTCGACCTCATAAGTTAAAGTATAGAGATACTTAAACAAAAGTTTGAGTACTTATTAGAGAACAAGTTCACTGAATAGATCCGATATGAGAAATCTATTTAGAATTTTACTTGTATATCTATGAAATTCTATTGTAATGATTATATAAATGATCATTTGATTGGAGATCACCAAAGTTATCCTGTATAGGGATTGCTATGTTTTGATACTATTTATGACCTATTTAATCATGAGTAGATCAATCTGTAGTCATTGGATATAGCATGAATTATATGGAGATAGTTTCTTAATCAAGATAGAATTCATTACCCTAAAGTAATTAGAGAGAATTTTCCGTTGTTCTTGAAAATCCTTGGCCAAGACATAATGACGTTTTTCAAATAGTTTACAAATGTCATTAATTGAAGGGTAATGATTTTATTGGCTAAAAGATTATGAAAGATTAGTATGAAAAAGGAAAATATATTGTTAAGATGGTTACACACGTATCATCTTAAAGGATAAAGCATTAAGACAATGGGATCTAAGTTAACTTACTAATACACATTTTAGTAAATTCTATTCACCAGAAGCATCATACAGAACTATGTTAAACAGAAAATTGGAAATGCCAAAGATATACATTTTTCGTTTGGCAACTTTCATAGTTTTGATCCTTCGTACAATTTTCAAGACTTTAACATGCTCAAAGCAATTTTTCGAGTAAATACCAAAGTGAGTGATATGTTGGATAGTAATTCCTAGCATTGGCCATTCCACCCAATTAAAGAGTTTTAAGGAATTATGCAAATGCTTCTTAGCTGCTCTCTGGACCCCTCTAACTCTGATAGAGCTCAAATGGACACTTCATAGTTTAATGGAGTAGCAGGAAACTTTTCATGGGACCTTGACAAGATTTGCAAATCTACATATTGATATGGATCTTTCCAATGGCACTGGACATTCCTTTATTCTCTAATTAGCTAGCTTCTCAAGACTTGGTACAATAGACAAGCTTAAATTCCTTCTAACCAATCCTTTATGTGCACTTTGTAATAGTAAGCTAGAATCTCGTGAGCTTTTATTCTTCAAATGTTCCTTCTTTATCACTTTATGATACTATCTTCTCCTCTTATTCAATCTCACTTACCTATGCACAGACTAGACCGACATGTTATTATGAGCTTCTTCTATCAAGATGAACACTAAAGGCCTGTTTAGTTAGATGTTAATTAATAGAATGGAATGAAATAAAATAGAACAGAATGAAATTGTTTATAATAAAATAAAACGTAATATAATAAAAAGTTGTTTGGGAGGGATGAAAGGATTCATAATATAATGTAGTGAAATGTTGTTTAGAAGATGGATGTAATGAAATGTAATGCATAATAAATGACTATTATACCCCTAATATTAAAATGGTTGTTAAGGAGGTTTAACGCTATGATTTTGAAACAAAAATTATGTCCAATTAAAGAGTCACGGTTCACGTCACAACCATAGCAAATAATTTTTTATATTCTCTATTTTAAAATAATAAAAATTTTAATAAAAGTTTTATTATTTTATTATTAATTATATTCAATTTATTATTAATTATATAAAAATATTATTAATTATTTAATAAATTTTATTTTATTCTATTATATGTGATTTATATTCAAAAATAATTTATTTATATTTTAATTTATATAGAAATATATACAAAAAATTAACGAATAATTTTTTATATTTTCTAATTTTCATTAATAAAAATTTTTTATTAATTTTTTATTAATTTATTGTAATTATATACAATTTATTATTAATAATATAAAAATATTATTATTAGGGTAAGGAGAAATAATATAAAAATATTATTAATTATATACAATTTTTGTAGGCCGTAATAAATGAGTATGGGAAAAAGAGGGTTAGGGTTAGAAGAAATAATTGATATTAAGAAAAATTATTAAAGGTAAGTAGTATGTATTTATTAGTTTACGTTCCATCCTAAACTCTCCGAATCGGAGGTTTCTTATTTTCACTATTTAGGATGGAATGAAACGTAACATGAAACTCTTTGCTTCTATCCCATTCCGTTTCATTCCATTATGAAATCCTCAACCAAACGATGAAAGTGAGTTATGTTCTATCCTGTTCCATTACCAACCCCTCAACCAAACAGGGCCTAAAGCTTCTGAAAGTTCTGTTCTCTATAGTGCCCTAAGTGGAGACTCATTATGAGATTATTTCCTCCATAAAAAGTTTTCCACTCACCTTAAGCTACTTATTCTTGTGATGCTCGAAAGAGTTATGTAATAAGGCCTATGTAAATATAATGGCCTCTAACCAACTATCTTATATTTCTCATTAACTATCTAGCATGACCATAAAATCCTCAATCCAAAAAATGAGAATGAAAAATTAGAAAACAAGGCATATGAACACATATCAGTAAAAAAACATCAAAAAGGCAATGATAATGTGAACAAGAAATGATTCCTAAGATATATAATAAACATACCTAGCTGCGAATTGTACAAAGCCACATCCTCTGCCAATAGGAATTTTCACATAGACAATTTCCCCAAGATGCAGAAAGGTTTGCTTCAGTTCCTCTTCTGTGACATTAGGATCCAAATTACCAACAAAGATCTGCAGTAAGAGAAGACATAAGGGAAAAATGGATAATTGAATCCTGCAAAAGTAACAAGCATCATAACTTACTGTCGTGTTGGTGACATCAGTATCTGTTGCAACCACTTGGACTGGTGTAGTATATGCTGCAACAGGATATATGGCTGCAGAAACATCAGGAGGTTAGTAAAATTGAGTGCAACATGTGAGAGTATGCAATAAATACTAAAGCTTTTACCACAAAGACAAGGATGCATAATTAAGGTTGTTAATCAATTGCATCTAAAAAGTAATAAGTTCAAGATTGTCTCAGTTCCACTCCCTCATTTTCCTCTTTAATTCCTTTAGATGTTTGGTTGTCCTTAGGTTATGTTTAGTTAGGTGGTTATTAATGGAATAGAATCGTATGTAATATTATTCCATCGTTTAGAAAGATGATTTATAATAGAATGAAATAGAATAGGATAAAAAGGGAGAGTTTCACATTTCGTCCCATTCTATCCTAAACAGTAAAAATAAGTAACCTCCAATTTGGGAGGTTTAAGATGTAATGTAAATTGATAAACAACATTTCACTATATTACATTATAAACCCTTCTTTCAAATAACATTTCACTATATTATATTATAAATCTTTTCATCCTCCCAAACTACAATTTTCTAATATTACATTCATTTACATTCCATTTTATTCCATTAAAAACCTTACGGTCCACCAAACATAGCCTTAATCCACCCTTTTTTGAAGCACATATAACATACATAATAGGTCATGGTCTGCAAGGATTGTCCTTCAAACAATGAGAAAGTAAATAAAATATTAGCAAACAAAATATAACCTTTTGTTGCAGTATATTGTTGTTGATAAGCAGTGGTCTTCTTTGGCGTTGCCGCACTGATACGCATTGGTCTAGTTGAGCAATAGACACCATTCATTTCAGTCATAGAACGATTCCTTTCATTCTCATCACCAAATTTAACAAATCCATATCCCTTTGAGCGTCCAGTATTTGGATCAGTGACAACCTTGGCGCCTCTAACTGATGGATAATGAGCACGGAATGTTTCTTGCAAGAGGTAATCTGTGACGTCAGGAGCTAAATCCCCAACAAAAATGGAATGCTCAGGGCCATCAGGTCGTCTCTCCCCAATGCCAAAAGAAGCCCAGTTCAGCCTAAAAGTTTGCTCAGTGCCAGGCATTTGAGTTCCATTGTATGTCTGTAGAATCCTTTCTGCTGATGCATGAGAAACAAATTCCACAAACCCATAACCCTCAGGCTGGCCGGTGATCTTGTTGCGTATAATCTTGATTGAAACCACCTGCATACTAACATGGATTTCAAATTTATGCAACCAATGAAAATATTCTTAGTGGCATCAGAAGTAGTAGCTGGAAATTAGTGGCCTTTTAACTAACATCTCTTTCATTATTTAACAATATCAGCTGCAATCCAGCCAAGCAACCGATTCATGCCATCAAAGCATCTTGAAGTAACTAATTGATATGAAACACACATCACTAATTATAACAACACCAACCCTTCTCCCACTCCCCATCCAAAGATAACGTAATAAAGATAAAAAGGAAAAGAAAAATGAAATAAGTATTCTAATGATTCTCATAACTATTTATAGATTCTATACACGTATGAGCTTTAGAAAACACAAAGATTCATCTTTCATGGTTTCATTTCCATTATTGTATCACACTTAACTATAGTGACTTATTTATATTCTCAATATCGTATTATCGAGAATATCCGTTCTCAAACCAACGCCGAAAACTCTCACCAATCATTTTATTCCTTGCCTTCAGAAGGTAAACCATCCAAGAAAGATAGAAATTTTCTTCTATTTTTTACAATAAACGACCTCTTAAAACTCCCTACAACAAGAAAAGGCAAACACCAATGTCCAGACATTCAAAGAGTACAAATAAATCAAACTAAGTAGGTGGTAACGCGAAGACACAAAGCTACAGAGATAAGAAACTCAAATTGACCAACACAGAAAACAGAAAAAAAAATAAAAATTAGAAATAAAAAAAATGGAACACAATTTAGAGCATATACTATATGGGTTGAGAAAGAAAAGGAAGAGGACCTCTCCAGTATGAACAAAGCAGGAATTGAGGTAAGTTTCGTCCATCCAATACTGTAAGTCCCCAATCCAGAGGGTTCTCACTTCTTCTAGTGTTGTGGGCTGATGGTACGCTCCAGCCGTCGCCGTCGCCATCGGCCGCTTCTCTCTTAAGAATCAAAGACTTAGGAAATTATATGGACCTTGCTTTCTTTCGATCTTACGATGTCAGTTTAAAATGTTTGCGGGACATTGCATTTCAATGTAAATCAACTGAACGGCATCGTGCCGGTCGGTTTTTCTTTTCGTTTATCTCTTTCATTTTTATTTAGGTTATTCTAAGTAAATATATCATAAGCTTTATGTAAATAATTCTGACTTTGTTTATTAGGTCATTGTTGGCCTCGTAGTATAATGTCACTTTAATAATTATTATGATAAGAAGAACATTATCGATTCAAAGGTTTTCACAAATATTTAACTTAAATTCTAATGTTTAGTAGGGTTTGAAAACAAATATAATTGTAATTTTATTTAAACATTAAAAGGGAAATAAATTATGATCGAATCATAGGTGCCACAGAAATTTTTTAAATAATTTCTCGAATGATCTCTTTAATGACTTGAAAAATATGAATAAGAATTAATTATTATTATTATTATTTCTCTTCCTTATTTTATTTTCGTTCTCTCTCTTTTTGTATCTCTTTTTACATGTAGGTTATTTGAAAACAGTTCCTTTACTAATTAGAAGCAAAGTTGCGTATTATTAAATCTCTCCAAACTCTGTAATTCAACGAGATTCATATTGAATATTGTTGTTGTTATTGAATCGGAACTATTTGGCATACCTAATTGAGAATCCTTCAAGTATTTTCTTTTTGAAGTATCAACCATATTATATCCATGTCTGGAACATCTAACGATACGTATAGAGTAGAGAAAGATAATTCTACTTTAGAGAAGAAAAAGACATGATTGCTACCTCCTTCTTGTATTTTTCCCTGTATATAGAAAAAAGATTCTAGGATTTCTTTCTAATTAAATTAAATTGCTAATTTTAATAAAATTAAATATCTCATATTTGATTCCTAAAATATCTCAAATTTCAAAATTAATTCTAGCTTAATTTAAATTGATTTTTCTTTTTATCTATTATTATATGTCACCCGTTAGATTTATAACATGTTGATAATGATTATAAATTATAATTATAATTCATAATTAAAATTAGAATTAGATAAATAAAATTTTCTTTTAATTTATCATTAATTATCTGATTAAATAATTTGCAATCATATATCAAGATTGACATTAACAATATGTTATGACCACCTAAATTTTAGGGATATCAAAATTGCTTGACTTAACCTATTGATACATAATTATAATATATAATTTAATTCTTTCATTATCCGAAGCTCCAATTGAATATATAGTATGAAATTACTAATTGAAATAGGCAAATATCCTTTTCAAATTTCAATTCATCTTAGTTAGAAAATTCCTTAAATAACGACTAATTAAGGATAATATAATATTCTTCCTAATTACTTTAAGATGACAAATCATTTATTGACTTATTCATTTATCTTTATATAGTTTATAATTTATACTATATTTAAGTATTACCGATTGAGTTACTATGATTAAAATAGATCATAAACAGTCTCAAAACATAGTAATTCCTATATGAGATGTGTTGGTAATCTCAAACATAAGGGTCAATTTTACAACTATCATTATGAGAAAATTCACAAATATACAACTAATATTTCATTTGGGATCTTTACAATTAGGCTAGTTTAGCAAACTTATTTTCTAATAAATACCCATATATTTGTTTAAATATCTTTATATTTTAATTTATGAGATTAATTACTTTAATTACAAGAAAGACACATAACATATGCATATGATATCGCTGTAATTTCAATTATACAGTAATTATTTTAAGAATTTTTCCTTTAGTATTAAGCATTAAATGTAATTAACAAAAATATATTAAAAATAGTGGCTTTACTGATTAAAATAATAATGTTATACATTAAATTGCAATCAGTAAACAAACAATCTTCCACTTAAACTAAAGCCAATATCTTTCATCTATATGTCGATCATATAACTTTTGAGACAACGACTTAATGAGAGGATCTTGGGAACTCAGTCTAATGCAATATCTTTTCGCTCCACTATCTCCCAGATTAAGTGAAACTTCTTAAATATATGTTTGAACATTTAATGAGACCTCAGTTTCATTACCTTATAATGGCACCATTGTTATCATAGTATAATACTATTGGCTCAATAATGCTAAGAATTACTGTAAATTCAGTGATGAACTTTTTGTTCCAAACTACTTCATTTGCTCCTTCTAGCACTAAAGTGTACTTTGCCTTGATTGTGGAATCAACAACAATTAGTTCTTTTGAAAATTCCAACTTACAACACCACTATTAAGAATGAATATTTACTTTGACTGTAATTTTCTATCATTTGATCATGCTAAAATTTTGCATATGAATGTTTTTGAACTCTTAATTTAACTCTTTTATAGACTAAAAAAATATCTTTAATTCCTTTCAAATTTACAACCAACTGGATACCATCATCAAGATTAGCTTGAAATAGAAAGAGAACAAAAAGAGGGGTGAAGTTGAGGGATGAATAATAAGAGAGAGAGAGAAAAGATGAACCATCTTGTAATCGATCATTATATCATCAATGAGACCAAGGTCTCCATTGTCACTGCTAAACACCCACTCTCAGTTTTTTTTTTAAAATTCTCTTTACCCTTTGTCAAGCTATATCGCTTTTTGCCACTAGAAAACCAAATCATGGAACCAACTCTAAGAATTTTTGTTGTATCTACATTTTCAATCTTCAAAGAGTGTTGGTTTTTATTGTTGGAGATGTTAACAGCTCTAATGTGATCA
>JANKOD010000008.1:18954077-18986031 GCA_026284645.1 Erythroxylum acuminatum | reverse complement strand
TTCACTTGGTGCAGCGGTTCTATGGACTAAGTAATGGCATCAATGAGTTGGGATTGATCCTGGACGAGTACAAAGCCACTGTTTGGTATTTTCAATCCTTTACTTTTAAATGGATTCCAAGGCATGTAAATATGATAGCCAACTTATTAGTTAAATCAGCTACTAGATATCCCGATAGGCATGGCTGAAACATACTGCCTGGTTTTTTGTTAGATACTCTAACTTGCCAATGAATATCTTCAGCGTAAAAAAAAATCATTGTGTGCTTGTTAACAATACTCCTTAATGAAATAGTTTAATATGTTATGGCATTATAATCGATTTGAATTTATGTCTTTAGCATAATTATATTCACCAATAGCCAGCTACTCGAGGCCTACTTTTGATCTTGTCATTATTTTATTTTTATAAATAGCCACTTTTCATATTCATAAAGAACAAAAATTTTAAAAAATAGGTTTTTTTTTTACTTTACCCGATACTTATAAAATATTAAGAATGGACCTTCCAATGTCAGTAAGTTGACTAATAATTAATAACGTATATGTTAAAATTTAGAATTATACACTCCTTTCTTCATTGGTTGAACAATTCTTTTAAGTACCAACCCTTCGAGAACAATCGATTGTTTTACTCAGAATAGAGTTGGTGTTTTATGCGGGCAAAATTAAATTGCCCAAAATTTAAGAAACATAATAAAGTATGACTATCAAACGTACGAGGTGAGGTCCATTAATTAGTTTGTGCGTCGTCATCAAGTGGGCAAAATCGTCAACAGAGCAATCATTCCATTGCACGTGACATGATTCCAACCATTGGATCCCTCAGAGTCAGGTTACGCGTGGTAGTGATGTCTTTCGAAACGGACAAATCAAAATATCTAATAAGCTATGGTTATTAAACTTTCAGTTCTTTAAATAATATTTTTTTCAGTTTTTCTTATTATAATCATAGGTTTAAAAGCCGTTTTGTCAATTTTTGACCATCCCTATATAGTATTAGTATATATCTCACATTAACTACTTAATTTTTTAAGTTTATACATTTTTAGTTTAGTTTAAATTGTATTAATTAGATGTCTTCAAGTATTTTGCCAAACATTAATCAACATCAGCTTTTAATAAAGAAATATATAAAAACAAATATATGTATTTAGTTCCCATTTTCCATTTTATAGCTTTTTTGAAATTTTGGCTTAACATTGTTCTGGAAACTTAGACTTAACGCAACATAAAGGCATGGGTCAAAATCTAGGGATGGTGTAAGTGTAAGATAAAGCGACAAACCGTGGCCTGAAAGGTTGGTTGGGTCGGTTAAGAAAATGCGAAGCGTACACTTCAGACGTTTGACCATGACGTTATGGACTGTGCCGAATTTTGAGAATTACTAAATTCTATATTATTTATAATATTTTTGCAATTTTTTTAGGTGAATGAATAAATTTAATAATTTATAATTTTCATATTTATTGGATTTAAAAAAATTATTAACTCATATACGACCGTCCTGTAATGTTTATTTCTTGTTATTTAGTGCATATTCTAACATTAAATATATTAATGCCACTTTTATTTTCTAAATCATTTTTTGTATTATCATATCATATCTTATGTTTGTACCTTCTATAATTATTGTAGATATTGTATTTAATGTTTTTCAACTATATGAATATATTTCACTAAAAATTGTAGTTTGCTTTAACTTAAGTTCATGATATTCAAAAAGTTAAATTCAAAAAATAATATTAAGTAATTACTTTGATTTATGAATCCGAGAATGCAGTTTTTTATTTAAAATTAAAAATTGAAGATTTCGTTAATAAACATTGAAAATAGCATTTGTTATAAAAGAAAATTATATAATACAGATTTTAGTTAATCAATTAAAAATTTAAAAACGATATTCCAAAATTAGAAATGTTCCAATTTCAAACCAAAAAAATAATATTAGAAAAGAAAAAAAAAACATAACGGCAAAGAATTGAAAAACGAATCTTCGAAATCCATCTTCGAAATCCAATCAATTCAGCCCAACCAATAACGCTGAGCTGCTGTTGCCAACTCATATTTGACTCTTTCAGAACTTCACACCCACGCACATGTTATTAACGTGTATTCCACGCGATCTTTTCCCATTTATATAACACCCCAAGCTTCGCTTGCCTGTGTAAGCCACAAGAGTCCACACGCAAAAAGCTCGACTACATCGTTCTCTCTCTCTAGTCTCTAGATATTATTTTCTCTCTCTCTCTCTATAGTTATATACATGTCCGACCCGGCAAGGAGCAGGTCGTCCTCCGGCACGGCGACGGCCACACGGGGGCAGCGGCAACCGAGCAAGCTACAACAACGGAGACCGACTTCGTTGAAGATAACTCCTGCGTCGGCGTCGTCCTCCCACTGGAACGTGGCAATCCCCCTTCTTTCCCCGCTCAATACATCGCCGACGGCGGTGGAGCTCAATTACAGACAGGATCCGCCGCTGCCGGCACAACAGGCGACGGGTACGATGGTGTTCAAGAAGTGGCAGCATCCGGCTGCACCGTTCTGTTGCGAATCAGCGCCGATGTTTTTTGTGCCAACGTAGATGTAAATTTAGAGGCAGTCAGCAGAGGGCACTTTGGGGGCTGTATTCGGGTCTAACCAATTGTTTAAAGGCTAAAAGAGTTGTTTTTTACCGTATTTTCTTTTTTATGTTCATATCATACTCCAATTTCTAACCCAAGTAAAAGTGCGACATCATTTCTACAATCTCTTCGTTAGGGTTTAAATTGTAAATTATATAATTATATTCCTCTTTACTGTAATTATTGGTATATATTCCGCAATTTAATGGTTAAATTTTGATAATTCGGCACTTGGGAGTTGGGAGTTGATAAGATAACCAATCAAATTTGAGACGTGGCATTCAATAATTTATCAGAGAGGGTACCCGAAGTGGAGGTGGGGAATAGGGTTGCCATTTATCAATCGGGATAGGGTGGGTCGTATAAGTTTGGTTCAGATTAATTCGAGTTAGAATCATTTTACTGAATAAAAGAAGTAGAATATATTGTTTAAGAAATTTTAAAAAAATTGATCTTAAAAATTTTCGATGTTTTTTATTCTGTAATAATTTAGAAAAAAATTTCTTAGATTTTGATTAAAATTAATGACGAGATAAGCTTAGTCGTCGTTATCACATTCAGTCCGAATTTTCGCAGTAAAGCGAGGTCTGGGGAGGTCTGATAGTACGCAACCTTACCCCTACATAGTTGAGAAACTGTTTCTTATAAACCCACATGCAGATGCGACAAAAGAATCATGATGCAGAGCGAGAAATTTAAGTAAATAGAATTAAAGGACATACCTAAGGGTTGACCAGAACTGCTATTATTTTACACCTTGTAAAGATCGACTCTGTTGTCGCCATTTGCTTCAGGAGTCTTCGTTGGGTGATCCTGAGGATGCGATAATCCTACAATTTTAGGCGTCCATCACGGGAATCTTCCCCAAACTACAACTACCCTTCAACCTAGCTAAAAACATACTGCTCGCAATACTTCCTACGCAGTAAGTAGGAGTCACATGGACTCTAATGGTTGTCATTAACCCTTATCCTGTCCCACCAGACTCTCCAGACTCTCGCAACTGCCTCAGTGAGGGCTAACTCTGACATATCTTTCTTGATCACTTCTTTCCAGATCTTGTAAGGTTGTCCTTTCCCCTCCTCTTGTAGCCACTAAGGTTTATTAACTCACAACGTCGTACCGGAGCATCAGAGGGCCTCCTGCACTTATGCCCAAACTATCTTAGCCTTTTCTCTCGCAACTTGTCTGTAATACTAGTGACCTGTAGTCTGGCTCTCACTACCTGATTTCGTACCCTATCCCTGATGGTAATGACACACATTCACCTAAGCATTCGCATCTTTGCTACCAACAATTCTCATGTATGCCTACGTTTAGTAGGCCAACACTCTACCCCATATAACATGGTAGGCCGAATCACCATTTTATTGAACTTTCCTTTGAGTTTTACAGGGAACTTTTTATCACATAAAACACCTGAGGTACTCCACCATTTGATCCACCCAAACCTAATACGATGTAATATATCATCGTTGATATTTTCATCGCTCTGAATGATGGATCTGAAATATTTAAAACTCGATTTCTATGGTACGATGTCAATGTCAATCGCTACCTCCGTCTCTTGTACCATCTGGCCACCCGAAAAGTTGCACTCTAAATACTCAGTCTTTGACTTACTTATTCTAAAACCTTTCGATTCTAACTCTTCTCTCTAACGTTTCAGCTTTGCATTAACCCCTTCTTTGGTCTCATCTACCAGGACAATATCGTCCACAAATAATATACACCAAAGAACTTCTCCTTAAATATGTTTGGTAACGGACTTAAAGCCGAGCCTTGGTGGAGTCCAACACCAATAGAGAACGCTTCCATGTCGACTCCTATCGTCCTTACGCCGGTCAATGTTCCTTCATACATATCCCTAATCACGCTGATGTACGACTTATGAATGCCCTTAGCCTTCAAACATCACCATAAGAGTTCTCTAGACAACCTGTCATACGTCTTCTCCAGATCTACAAAAACCATATGCAGGTCTTGTTTTCGTTCCCCGTAACTTTCCATTAGTCTCTGAAGGAAATGAATTGCTTCTGTCGTGAACCTATCAGGCATAAATCCGAATTGGTTGGTTGATATAGAAGCCTAAATCAATCAAATATCATTAATATTATAGCTATTATATTTTATTCGAATTAATTAAATTCAAACTTTAATTATTATTTAAAAAATTACAATAAATTATTTATTTGAGTCAAATTTAATTGGTCCAGTTCAAGTTTAAGAATTGAGTTAAATTATTACATAAATAATATTTGATTAGTCCATTTTTGATATTCATATTATGTGTATTTTGTCATTATTTTTAATTAAAATTTACCATAAGAGATTTTTCTAAAAAAATAAAAATTAAAAGGAGTTCTTTTTAAGAATTTTAAAGATTAGTAAGTTTTTATAAGCTACGAATTATATCTTTTACCTTATTTTATTTAATGGATAAAGAATTAATTCCGAATAGATCTAAATTAATTTACTAAAATGATATTATTTTGTTTAAATTTTAGATAGACTCAAGATTATGAATTGCCTATAAATTGAAATTCAATTCAACTTATTATTATTTTTAATAATAATTAAGAAGACTACAAGTTTAAATTACATAAAATTTAATTGGCTTATCATTACACACAGCTGATTGAATATAGAAACACACTAATTTTGTTAATATTAATTAATTTGAATATATTTCAGAGTTATAAAAGCAAGTGTGGATATAGAAATGAATGGTTGAAACTGAGTTTGCAAAAACATTGTGACACGTACAGTTGTTAGCCACTCTATTTTTGAAAGATTGGATCTGATATTTGCTTCCACTTTGATTCTCCACAGTCCACACCTTTCAGAATTTAGTAGCCATGCCCATGTGTAAATTATTGGAACCTGGTACTAAAGTGATAGCAACCCCCTCTATCATATTTTTATGGCTGAGTTAATTTGCTTAATAACATAGTTAATGTTCATAAATCCATTAAATGTAATTAATTAATCTAATACAGCTGGTTAATGCTAAATGCTAGTATAAAATCTGGACTTTGGAGTTGGATAGGGACAGGAAGGGAATTAATGACGACAGCAAAAATAGATAATACGGTTAAGGAAGAAGTGCCAAATCAATTCGTGGGCCCGCCGACAACATTTATCTTACAGCTTTGATCTGATCCCATTTTGAATGGTCACACGCACGTATTGCACCCACAGAAATTAAAAGTATTTTTTAAGAAAGAGAAGTATACATACAGGAGAATAAGGTGTTGAAAACTATTTAATTATGTTTGACTGGAACTAAATTCTAAATTTTATTTATTTTTAAAACAATAAGTTTAATCATTAGCAGATAGTAATTAAAAAAGAATTTCAATAAAAATAAATTGATTTGAGATTTTAATAACTTAAGGTGATGAAAATGGTCCCCGGTTCTTTTAAAGAAGAATATGAAATCTTTGAATGAATTTGAAGCATGGAAAAAGGATATACTTTTTAAGTTTATGTTTGTTTTATAACCAGTGAATTATGAAATGAACATGTTAGTTTAATTAGGATACACATTCATGTTAAAAACTTTACTCAAATGCTTATTTATTGTTTATTCGTTAAACTAGGATTTTTAATTTTGCAACTCGCTAGTACCAAATAAGATGAATTTGAGTATTCGCTACACAAATTATAAAAGGCACAATTTTTCTTTTTTAACTATTTTCTAATTATTTTTATCATCGTTATCATCATCAATCAGTCTAAATTTTTGCAATGAAGCGGAGTCTGGAAAAGTCTGATAGTACGCAGTCTTATTCCTATATAATAGAGAGATTGTTTTTGATAGATCCATATACAAATGAGACAATATAAGAATGCTGCAAGTTGGAGAGATAACAAAACTAGCACGAAATAAATATGTAAAAAAGGCAAAAAAAGGTCCGATTCTAGTTAAAAATAAAATTAATAAAATAAAATAATAATAATAATAATAATAATAATAATAATAATAATAAGAAGGAGGAGGAGGAGAAAAAGAATAATAATACTAATAATATATGGAACTAAAAATAATAAATAAATAATAAATAATAAAATAACAATAAAATAAAACTTCGATAAATAATAAATAATTCGCCACCTAACGGAGCCTCAGTCATGCAAAAAAAAAAATCAGTATAAAAACAAATGACACGATTGAATTGAGCAGAAAAAAGAAAAGAAAAAGTTAAAACCCCACATATTAAACACATCCGCTCTCGTCAAAAGTTGGACCTCTCGCTAAGGGGAACAGATCACCTGTTCCACAATTGCTGTGTCAGTGCTATTCTATTGCATCTGGTCCATACATTTATATAGGACCCACAAAAATATATGGACCAGATACAATGGAACAGCATTGGCACAGCAATTATGGAACAGGTGATTTCATTTGCTCGCTAAGAGGGTTTGAATTTATCATAAAGCTATAATTTTGAAGTTTTTAACTAAAATGAGAGAACAACAAGAGTTTGCATTTTATTGCTATATCTTAAGCTCTGTTTTTTTATAGTGGTTTTTAATTTTCGTGTTTTGCTTTTAGTTTTTGTTTCTCTTTTAAATAAAAACAAAAATATGAGTTGTTAATATCAATGTAGTTATATTGTTATTACCAATGATAATTACATATTAAATAAAACTTAAAGATAAATTATTTTTAATTAATCAAATTTATTTTAATCTCTTACATAATATTGATTAATAAATGCATACAAAAAAAGTTTTATAAGTGTACTATAAATGCATGAATAACTTGCAAATGATTGTTCTTAATTACCCAAATATTATATTATGCAATCAATTTGATTTTTGTAATAAGATATTATAGTTTATTAACAAAAACAAAATGGTAAGAAATTTTTTTATATCAGAATTTTTTTTAAGAATTATTAAATTTCAACTTTATATGAGTTTTTAAGCATAAGAGAATTATGCTATGTATTATGTCACTTTGATATAACTAACGAACATTTAACACATTTTTCAATTTTTAAAATAAAATAAAAGTCATGATCCTGGCTCAAATGTTCCATCAGTTTTATATCTTTAAAATTGTCATGATCACACAAACCTACGTCTTATCACTCTTCACATGTTTGCTCTCTTTTCAAACATCTTCATTCAAATTGAAGTCATCAATCTCTTTATGTCGGTGTGCACATGTTTTCAGTTCTAGTTTCTTCGCAGTATCCTTAATTTCTTGCTTTTAGTGTTGCAAGTTCCAGCTTTCCTAGACAAATAACCTTCACCCCTTGCTCGCTCTTATTACTTTTAAACAATTGAACCATTGTTATTTCTTCAACCACTAGACAGTTCTTCTTTGAAGACGTCATATACTTCTGGAAGCAAAAAGTGAAACCGATGGCAATAATTCCAACAACGACTACCGTGTATTGTGTTGAGTGTCTAGGATAAGATGTGATATAACTACAGCATCGCTAGTTGAGTCTTGCTCGAGTGGACAGAGATGGTTAAATTATTTTGATTGTTTTTGGGATTGAATCATGAATTTGTTGATTCTAATATCAATTTTAGTTTCAATCATAAAATTTTACAAGACAGCTTATTGATGTAAGGGTGAGAAATTAACTTTTTCTATAATCTGGTTTGCTCTCCTCATATTTTTGTACTGCTGTAATTTGAAGAGTTATTTCGTCGATTGATCTTTTAAAGAAGTGTATATTCACATCTCAATAATTAGAAGGCTGTGAAGTCAAAAACAATAAAAACAATGCTTTCGCCTAAGATAATTTAATGATATGCTTCTTTCTTGATGGGGCGGTTTGATTTCTATTCGAATACGTGGTTTGAAATAGTGTTTAAACAATGAAAGAGGTATGCTATTAAAAATAACAGAAATGGGTCGCTCACTCGCTTGACGTTTTACATAAATCGCTGAAACAATTTTCACGAATCAATACTTTAATAAGTGGTAACAGAAGATCCGAGTCAATGGTCAGACTTAATTAGGGAAGAAAGAAACAGCCATATACACTAGGACGATATTTTTGACTAACATAAAAATTCTAGAATATGTGAACTCTATGGGTGTGTCAGCTTATAACATATAAGATAGGCTTTATTACGTGTCTTGGATTTTATCATAAAAGAGTTAAAAACGAAGAAAATATGAAATATCTTATTTTCGTTTCATCTGAACTTTCGAAGCAATTTTTGAGGACAAAATGAGCTTCAATCTCTCGGGACTTTTACGGAAAACATTCACGGACACACGGTTAACACCTTTTTACAGTTTTCTCAAGACGTAAGTGCTCTTAACGGATCAAAGGATCCATATATTTATGATTGATATGAGCAACCTTTATATATAACTTCTATATCGGACTTTCATATTACAAGCTCAATATAGATCTGATCTACACTAATTGAGATCTATTTTCTTCTTAGACTTCGACTCAATGATTTAGATTATTTATTAGGCCACTTTATTACCTTTGTCTGAATCAAATTACGTAACTTAACCGATAAGTTATTGAAAATTCAAAAATAAAATTAATAGTTGTCCAAATTTATGAGGAAGGACAAACTTGTCCAACATTCTCCTCCTTGGACAAGTATTAATTGTAGTTTTGACACAAGTTTTAAAAATTTTAAAAATCGATTAAGTCACACTACTGTATTGGTACCATTTTTTTTTAAATAATCCAAAGGTAATGAAAGTCCAACATTCCGTCCTGCAACACTTTCGATACCGAAAAATATCAAACACATGTGTCATTTGTGACATAGGTCCAATATAATCACGAATATCTATTACCTCACTAACATGAATGGGAAAATGGAATATGACAAACTAAGATGATACCTATATGATCTAAAATGTATCATTTTTGCTTGTAGTTTTCAATTTCTTCAACTTTATGCTGAACTACATGTGCTAAATTACAACAGAGAAATCTTGTTTTCTTTTACCGAATGTTAAACAGCATTAGAGGAAACTTGTTTTCTCTCACTGAATGCTAAATAGTATTAGAGAAAACCTTTATGTTTTCTAATTTTTGAAGCCAAAATGAGCTCCAATCTCTCGGGACCTTTACGAAAAAACATTTATAGATACGCGGTTAACGCCTTTCTGCAATTTTTTCTATACCTAAGCGCTCTTAAGTCTTAACGGGTCAGAGGATCTGTATGCTTACGAATGATATGAGAAGCTGCAGGAGGCCTTAACCTTTATATATAGCTTCCATATCAAGCTTCCCCATCACAAGCTCGATATGGGTCCGATCCATACTAACTAAAATCTATTTTCTTCTAAGACTTCGACCATTAATTTAGATCATTTCTTAGACCATTTTGTCATCTTTGTTTAGATCAAATTACGCAACTTAATTAATAAATTATTGAAAATTTGAAAATATAATTAATAATTATCTAAATTTACAAGGAAGGACAAAATTGTCCATCACAGCTGACATTAGGTTGTGGTAGATCACTGTATCTGCGCGTAACTAAGCGCGTGATAAAGGTACGCGACTACTCGGCGCAAGGAGATGCTGTCCAACTCGGCCTTGGAAAATCCCTGTACATTACATTAGTTTAATGTTTGCTGTTGAATGTCAAATTAATCAAGAACAAGAAATTTTGAAACACGACAAACACGATTGTCCAAACTTTTCTTTATATATTTTAAAATATCGTTTAATAAATAAATAATTTAAAACTAAGTCGATTTAATTTATACACACACACATATATATAAAACTAATTTAACCACTTAAAACAGTTGGGTATCCAAAACATCCTTATAAACTTGCCATTTATCTGCGTTTTGTTCTTCAAAGTGGTAATTAATTAAAGGGCCAAGGAGTAAGGGAGAGCAATCAATCATCAAAGCCGATACAGACCGTTTCTTCTCAGGCAAAGCCTCTCTAGAACACACGCTTTCCAAAATGACAAATGTACATCGTAATTAAGAAACATTAACAATGGTTTAAGGTCAAACGTTGAACATGGTAGGCAACGTTTTTCTTTTTGAGAGTGACATCAAGGATATATTAGCAGGATTTGAGAACGATAAGCTTCTCATTTATCTATATGATTTAACGGGAGTATTTGCACCCCAAATCTCCTGTCCAAATTACCCAGTACCAACTCTGTCCAAGTGGATATATTGACAGGGGATCACCTCTCGAGTATTTGATTGACTGGAATCATTATTCTATTCCTAACATATATTTAATAATAAGTTATCCTCTTGTTTAGTCGAAGAAAACATAAAAAATATCTTAACCTTTGATAGGGAAGAGACCCAAGACTTCTCTCTTGGGCCAGAAAGGAGGAAACATGGGCCTCCAAATTGTTCAAGCTCATCTTTGATTTCTTTGTTCCTTTTTTCCTTTTCTCTTTAATCGTCCCGTCTTCCATTTTCCATACGAAAGGACAAAAGTTGATAGTCCTAAACACCAAGTCCTAATGCAGGGCAGGTAGTGTATATGTGACACAAATGAAAGGAGCTGTAGTGTGTGGGGACAGACACTCACTGTCACAGCCTTATTCTCCAGTCCAAATAGAAACCTACAAAGCAAAGGAGGCGGGAACTTCATCTTTTGTACTCTTTTTTCTCGTTAACGCATCTTCTTCTTTTAAGTCCTCTATTTTATATTGTTGTGTTGTGCGTGCATTTTCCATTTGTGCTAAATCGGATAAGTCCAAGGATCCACGTGATTCGCACGTTGACCAAAAGTCCAATTGGTCAAATTGCCATTTACACTTGGACACCACAATTTGGGTCCTAATTGCCCGGTTGTATTCAAGTCTTTGATTTGTTTCAATAATTCGATTTTTATGAATTGGCAATCAATAGTTTAAAAAGAACGAAAGATTTTAACAATTATTTATAAAAATTTTAAAAGGCTTAACTCTGTTAATTATCCCAAAAAAAAGTTGCAAGTAAAAAGAGCATCCAACTTTTAAACCTCTCGGAACCCTAAACATAAAGTAAAGAGCTTTAGTCTGGAGGACAAAGTCTTTAAGAAACTAAATTATACATCATCATCTTCTTCTTCGTCTTCTTTATAATATCAGTCAAAAACACCTGTGATGATTATCCATCATCCCAACACAGTCCAATCATTGAACCTAAACTTTTTAACTCGCATGGCCTTGGACAGAGATAAAGAGACAAAAAGTGTGATTAAACATAAGGTCTGCCATAATAGGATAATTCTCATTGTTCTGAAAGTGGAAAAGGAGGAAGATGATGGACCAAATGCAAGAGAGGAGCAGAAGAAGAAAAGACTGCAGCACAAAATGATAGGTAAAATAAAAAGTGAAAAAAGAAAAGGTGGGGTGGTCCATCATTCATTCCTTTACCTAAAGGTTCTTCAGTTAGGTCCATTTATTTCCATTTCATGAAATACACCTACTACTTGAGTTTGCACTGCAAGAAGTTGAAAAAGCAAGAAAAAGAGCCACCGCAAATCTGATGCTATGCTTAGTTTCTTAGCCACAATTTTTCCAGATCTATGTGGCAGGAGGATTAATGGTGGGTTTGAGTGACTGTTTGAACCATTACGTCCATACATGAAAGCTGGCTTAGGGTGTTCCCTTGAGCATCGGAAACGAGTCCCACTTGGTAGAGACTCGTATTTATTATTATAAGGGCATTACTTTGTTGCTATGTTTAGTTCCTCGGGACCTACTTCAGATTCCGAACCGCCATTTAAATGACCATAGATACGATACTGTTTCGCAATCAACTGAAAGAGATTAATATAGATGAATTTAATGATGGATAATATTAGCTATTTATTTAAAAATATTTGATAAAATTAGTTGTTAAAAAATTTATAAGAATATAAGTATTATATTTTAATATTTTTTGATTATTTTTTTGAGAATTTATATAGAATAAAAGAAGTCAACACCATCATTTAAAACAGAGGTACAATCATCTAAAAAACGCGTCTAACTATTATTTAACTAGAAGTAATATTATTACAAATAGTTGTCATCTCTTGAGTTTTCAGTTCTTCAATACTTTCTTGTGTAGAGTTAACTTCAACATTTTCAAATACATCTGGGAAGATAAATTCAAGATCTTGATCGATGACGTTAAAAGTCAGGTCGTCAATTATGCTTCTTCTAATATAGTTATGCAACGTAAAAATTGCACAAATTATTCTTCGTTTGTGCAATTTTGACGCAGCAAGTAAAGCGTAAACACACAAGTTTCAATCCGAAACCTGAATTCAATTGACAAAATCTCCAAAATATGATGTTTTTTTCCAAAAGTCCCCAAAATAGTGTAGAAAAGAGTTTAAATAGGTCTCAAACCCTAAAACGCAAATAATTAAAACAATAGAGTTTGACTAAAAAAACTGTTGACTATTTAAAGCCCATCAAATCTGCGAACTCTTTTGTTTGGACTTCTGGCGCGCAACCCATTCTTAGAAATCATCTGCAACACGTTCGATTCTCAAATATTCTATCGATAATGTCAAATCTTCAATTCTCCGCCAGTTTCTCCCGCCTTGTTTACCGATAGTACTTGGTCCGTCGCTAACCGAAAATTTTCCAGACAACTTTTTCGACGGATATAGAATTGTCGTCGCTAAACATCATCGTGTTACTCATTTTCTTCCAATGTCAGCGACGGATATTGTTACCATCGGTAATTGAAAATTTTCCTGACTAGTTTTTTGACGGTATACAATTTATGTTAGTAATTTGCAACAGTGTCTTAATCGTTGCCAATTTTTCGTCGGTAATTCACTGATTTCTTGTAGTGAGGCATGACAGATTGGACAAGGTAAAATTGAAATCCAAACTCTGAATCGATTAGGCATGGTCGCATATGCAGCTTACTCAAACTGTTGTGTCATTTCTTCTTCTTTTTCGATATACATAGGTATCTCAGCTTTTCTTGACTAATCCTAAGCCCCTAAGATCCCAAAAAGCCCTAGAGGAGGTAAATCTGGAACTCTAAGATCCCTCAGGTTCCTACGTAGCCTGTACACTTCTGCACACAAGGAGTTGCCACATACTGATTGGTCAGCTACTGATTGATCACTGGCCCTGCTCAGCATTAGATTCCTAGCAGCCTCGAGTTCCTTAGTAGCTCCAACTCCTACACTTCCGCTGGAAGCGAAACGTTTGTAATTAATCCGACCAAGAAGCATGCCCAGGAAGCTAGAGGATCATCAACAAGAAAAATTGCCCTCCCCTCCTTTTTGATGACTTGAACTCAAGACCTCCTACAAAGGAGAGCCTTAAGTAAGGAGTTGAACCAATCAAGCCGCTCCTACTTGTTTACTGTGTCATTTCTTTGATTGGACAAGACATTGCTTCAGTAATAAGTCACTAACGTACCAAAACAAATCTTCTATTCCACAACGTTGTTCCCTCTATGCTAAAATAAACTCATCCATGGGTTATCGGCGGGTTGAGCTAAAAGTTGATTCTTTGGTGGTCATTAACATTCTTTCCTTCTCAGGATCGATGTCTTCCTATACTACTTCCTTGGTGAAGGCTATTCATGTTCTATTAGCTAAATCCTGACCAGTTCGTATTCACCATGTGTTTCGTGAAGGAAATCGTTGCGCTGAGTAGTTGCCTTCTGCGACGAAGTCTTTTGGCTTTGGATTTACTAGTTTGTAATCTCCTCCTTCGAAATATCTTACCATCCTCTTTGAAGATATGTGTAGAGTTTTAACCTCAAGACCAACTGTTTAGGCTTTGCTTTTATTCCTTTGTATCAAAAAAAAAATCTCATCCTTCCATAACAGACCATTTGTTCCCACAACGCTATTCCCTCTATGCCAAAATAATCTCATCCATCCAATTTATTGCAATAAATGGATGAGATTGTGTTTAATATAGGAGGAACATCGTTGTGGGAACAAAAGATCTATTCCCCTAACGTGCGTCTTCAGATGTTACATGTGTTATACTATTAATCATTAATTATGTTCTTAGAAGCTCATAAACACGGGGTAGTTATGTACAACAGACGATAATCTCCATTATTCAAGCATGTGGAGCAGGAAGGGGGAACATGATAATTTATAATGCATACCATCAGACCAATTATCAAAAACTTGCACTAACCACAAGCTGCTAAAATAATTAGCACAAAGTAAACGGGGCACCAACTTCGAGTTCTACAACCATTAATGCCTCTCTGCCACTCAAAGTGTCACATGAAGTATGCCTTAAGGTGGAGAAGGTCAACGGTGTACCGGTTTATGTACTCGGAACAGACCTGCGCTGCAATAAGAAATGACATTTTTGTATGCCAGGTGCCTAACATAAACGTGATCTAAGCTGAAAAGAGTTGCTGAACTCCTCATGGAAAGATTCCGTACTCCTTCTGTTCAATGATTTAAGCACGATACTGAGGCTGTCAGAATTTGACCGTGTTCAAGACCATATGGGCTTAACTAAGCAATGCTTAACGTGTCCTAAGCTCACAAACTTCATTCATGGATTCTTTGTTCCTCCTCATCCTCCCTAACCCATCCCTCTGCTCTTCTTCTCATCTTCTCTCTTTTCTCTTTGCCGGACATACAATAAAAGCTTCACTATCACCATCAATCAGTCTGGTAGCAGCATTTTCTTACATACTTTCATCAGTATCTCACATGGTGTAACTTAACATGCTCTCCAGCCGCTTAACACATCAATCTTTAGGTAAAGTTCATAGCTGCAGTTAATTACACAACTAATATCTTTCCAGGATAACAAATGGGAAACTAAACCAAGCAAATCTGTTTGAAGAAAAAACACCCAAACTCGAGGACAAACGCGACAATGAAAAATCTTCTGGCTGCTTATCAGAGATGCTCCTCAACGTTTTGACCCATCTACAAACACCTCCTTGTAACATATGGGGCAAGCCTGAAAGCAATGGCGTGGTAATAAACGTTAGAATATGGCTAAATGGCTCCCTATTAGTATAACTTTCAAGTTTTATTAGAAATCAAATTGCCACCTTATTAATGCTAAGCCATCGAGTACCACAATCAACATGGTAGAGATGTTTGCATGGTAGAGCAATCCTTCGATCACCTCGTTGATATTCCATTTGGCAAATCACACACCTTCCACACAGACAGGACGGTTAGACCATGTTAAATCTATAGGAAACATGAAAAACCTTGTATATGGACTTAATACTTGAAGCATGCACAAGTACATTCTTAAGCATTTCTGACATCTAAAGAATAATAACGTGGTAAAGCCATGAGTCCTATAGATCCAGACCAATAACAATAGGTAAACCAATCAAAATCTCAATTGTCATCGTCAATACTAATTTGGAAGTTCAAAGTATAATGGAAGAAGTATGCAGCATTGGGAATAATTGAAAGGTCTCTATGTCAAGTATCCATATCAGTTGTATCCAACTTCTCATATGTCGAGCAACAATAGAATGCCATCAAACACAATAACACAGCAGACAAATGTTAGCATTTGGCATCTATGTCATCACTACATCTTGTACAATACAAAAAGTGGAGGATGCCTCAAATTGGGTTGCTCCAATGTTGGCCCTCAGTTCATGCCTTCATATCATTTAACATGATTGCTAAAGTTAGTGATCGAATATCCAGCCAAATCCATGAACCAATAAAACACTCCAAGTGGAGATGAAATTATCCAAGTAGGCCAACCAAAGACAAAACAGAACCAAGTCACTAATTCTCTGCAACAAGGCAGACATGTAAAGATTAAAATATCAAATTCGATTCTGTCTTCATTTCCTTTTGTTATTTCATATTTATTAAATTAGCAACTTCACATGTACGTCCAAAATAATTAAAAACAAATAAAACAAGAATGTAGATGGACCAGTGACACTGTCCTACGACAATGTTGAAGTTAAGACAGTTGAGATATGATAGCTGTTAGAACATAGACAATCACTCCGGATACAGGAATAAATGTCCTTTACAACAAATAGCATATTTAGTACTACCTTTCGCTTCTTGATTTCCTTCTCAAAAAGAAACTGCACTTATATTTTGAAGTTGGAAGCAAGGAAATAAGCTCTAGGGAAAGGCCACGATTTTGAGTTCCAACAGTCTCACCCAATTCAAGCAATTCCTGAAATGGGAAGGCTTTGTTAACTTTCATGATCCAAAAATACTTGTCAATCAGACACAAAACAGGGAGAAGATCCTATGAGGCAGAATGTTTAGAATATTCAACAGTTTCAGTGAATTTGGTTGTACCATGACAATTCTGGAAAGTGACCAGACTACAGGTAAACAATTGCCTCATCATAATTATGTGTGAGAGAGGAAAAGAAAATAGAGAAGCGTAATAAGTAAACAAGCTAATGACGAAGCTACGAGGGGAACAGTGGCCTAACCTCATAACTCATATTGTCAGGATCAACATTGTCTTCCCAAATACCCTGCATTATTAGTAGAAAATACTTGTGTGATTATGAATAAAGGACCATACAAGATATAACTTTTTTTTATACGCTCATAAAAGAGAAAAGAATCAAAGAGTTAAATTTGGAGCCATTCAGCTATACAGTGACGTCAATTTCTTAGATCGTATTTTCAGATTTTGATTGTCCATTACCTTATCTATCGTAAGCTTACAAAGGAAACAGGTGAACAGCATAAAAACTAATAAAAGCAAAGGAATCATAATAGTGTACGCAGTCTATGATTTCTGAAAGCACTCCTACTAAAAGGAAAATTGAGGTCCAAAGCTCCCTAACTCTGAAATTTATTCAATTTGTAGGGAAAAGCTTGAAAGATTAGCAAAAGCCCAAGGAAACTGTAAGGGATGGCAATGAAGCGACTGAAAATAAAAGTGCAGGAAGTTGAAAAAATTTAAGATCATTCACAACCATGCAATGAAGCAACCGAAAATAAAAGTGCAGGTAGTTGAAAATTTTAAGATAATTCAGAACCATGTACATGGTTGCAGTATCAAGGATGAAGTTTTCTTGATGTTATTCTCACATTCAGCACTCCATATCAGTCGTTTTACTTGGATGTTTTTCTTTTCAACATTCAGAATCAATTCGTTTTCAGAACTTTTAACACTGAAGCAGCTTCCACAATTTTTGAAGCTTTTGTCAATCCTAAATATCAGGGAGAGAAGGGGGAAGACATTCACAAAATTCAAGCATAATTTGGTGCACAGTGGGACCTAGATGTCACCTCACCTGATAGTCGTGAGAATTATGATGTCTCCGCATGCCTGTATAGCAGTGAAAACATTACATGTTAGAAAAAATAGCATAAGTTCCAACAAATAGTATGCAAGTAAAGATAATTCATAACCTAATAGGAAAGAGATTCTACTAATCAACAAAACCTTAATTCCAGATAACATAGTTCAACTGAATTGAGTACAAATCTTAATATCAAGTTCATATTAAAGTGCCAAAAAATAGAGAAGAAAATATCCAGGAATAATTTTGCAATCCAACATTATCTGCCAAAAGTTACCATATTGAAACGTAAACAATTGGGATCATAACACACAAGAGAAATTCATAACTAACATTCCACGGGATTTTCATGCATAATTGCGCTTTCCTCTGCTTCCCATTCTGAATTTACCACAGCGTTCTGACCATTGTCTAATGTAGAAGAACTATCCATCGTCCTCCTGTGCTCGTGAATTTGTGGTATATGATCATGAACTGCATAACAATGGCTGTGATCCTCATATGAAGTGCTCCCCAGTTGGGAAACGCCAAACTTGTAGGAATTTGCATTCATTGAGGGGTAAACACTGTCCTGCAAGTATAAGGGAACATTCACACAGTCACTATGTAAAGCAACCTAAGCAAGAAGGCCTCCTCCAGTTTATGATTGACCATTATTAAATTAATCTAACAAACAATTTCCGAGGAAAACGCATTGAACGAGGCATGTTATGGTACATCAGCAAACTGCAGTTTCTTCTGCATATACCAAAACTTTAATTAAGAGGAAGAGAAATAAACCCCTCTTCCTATTTCAAAACGTGAATAAGCATTGAGGGTTGTTTTACTAGATTGTCAATATAGGGTACCTGAATGTGAGAGACACCATTGAAAATAAAATTCACATGTTCATATGTGAGTCCTTCAAAATATTCTATGAAGCTACCAGCTGAATTGTAAGGGTAGTTGGTGCTCGTGTACTGTAACTCCATCTGAGAGTTCCAATTCATCTCAAAATTCTATAATCTGTAACACTGGAAACACATGGAACAATTAGTTCAGTCCTGAAAAGCACGACGAGAGACGAAAATGCTGGAAACCAACCTGCTTCTCTAAAGCAATGCACGTAGGTTCATTCAAGCACTAAGCTCTGTGGTCGATGATCCCCAGCTTACTTATCTATGCCTCCATTACTCCTGGCAAATAAACAGAAAATAAGAAACAGATACCAAAGTAAGCGCTAACCCCGGGACAAGTAAAACCGAAACATATTCAAAGTAACGAATACAACACTGAAACAAGTAAGCTTCTTTCCACGAAAATGCAGTGATCAACATAGCAACATTAAAATTCTCATAAAAGATAATAAATTTAAACACGACCATATTAAGAAAAATTGTGAAATGCTCTTATTCAACCAAACTCGTTTAAATGCCTAAACTTCTAAAAAAGTCAAATAGCTCACTCAAGATCCTGTTAGCCACCTGCTTTTCAGAAACCAAAAACAAACAAAAGGACAAACTTGATTTATCAAACACTTAGAAAGCAGACCTTTTGTGGCATTGAAAGGTAAAACAAAGAAACTGACCCGTCGTTGGCCACTAAGTTCAACAAGCAAGGAAACAAAAAGAACGCGGCCACCTCTAGAAACGCCAAGAAAACAGATGCCAACAACAAAGTTAACTCTTAGCCAAATCAACTCTAATCGTTAATAAAAGCTGAAGAAGGGGTTGCGGGTACCTGATTAAAAGATGTTGGATAACCAAATCCAAGAACTGCGAAACTTCACTCTAAATTTAGAGCGAGAAAAATGACAACTTCAGGGAGTGAAATGGGAATCAGGAGATAGAGAGAAACGGTGCAAAAGATGTTGTGAATGTGAGTGTTGGAAGGTGCAAAAGAAAGGGCGATGTAAATTGAGTATTAATGCAAAAGGTTTAGTAAAAAAAAATGGAGGGATTAGATTCTCAGCGGATAAACCACAAAGAAGAATAAAGAAGCCACATTGATGCCTTTTTTAGAGCATCTTTGTCCAAAAATCTCTCCTCCTCTCTCCATGAAATAAAAATGGCTTCTCCACTCTTCCTCTCCACAGTACACAACAAATCACTCAACCACCCGATGTGTGTGCCTGTAAGCGTGTCTTTTGTGCACTAATCTAAAACACTGTTTGGAGTAATAATGGCTCTTAAAAAATCGATCTTTTTTTTTTTTGGTCGAACTTGGTCTGTGAATGTTTTTTTTGTTCAAAAACTGTGTCTTTCCTAATGTAAAAAACACAAATTATATCTATTTCTACCTAGTCCTTTGTACCTTTAAAACAAGAATTTTGTTTTGTCCAAGCTTGAGGGAAAATGCCACGTGACTACAAACGAAACGCCGGGCTATGGCAGCTTCTATAAGGTCTCGGTTAAGTGACCTAAAACCATTTTAAAAAGTGCAAATGTTCACATCCCCATTCCCCACCCCGACACAAACAAGATAATCCTTGTTATCTTTTAGATTGCAATTTAAGTAGGTGGGTTTTGTTTTCAAGGGAAATGGACCCATGAGATAAGCTGGTTAACGGGAGATCACCAAAGCCATCTGAGAGCTTACAAGAGACGATGGGTAAGTTGGTGTCAGTTAAGGTTGGTTGGCCAGTCGGAGAATCCAATCCACAAGCAAAGAAGTCAACTAAAGAGCTCCTGCCTTGGCTGTTCCAACATATATATAATACATATTTAATGAGGCAAAAGGCAAAACAGTCTCTAGCTCTCGCACTAAGAAAAAAGAAAAATAAAATGTAGATTGATTCTTACCAGATGTTTATATCAACACCATCATGTCGAGTAAATATTGTTTCATTCAGAAAGGAGAAGTTGACCGTGTTTGAGAAGTTTAGTTGAGCAGCTACATTTTTTAAGCTAATTTGTTATGCTTGCTTTAAGAATCAAATCAGGCTTATGAAACAAGTTACGATATGGGAATTTTCCTTTTAATGGGGTCCCATTGGTTTTGTTATGGTCCCATAAAAGAACCCTCATGTCTCATGTGATGTTAGATGTCATCACGAAAGTCATGCTTGTAGGCTAAGCCTTGGAGAGGGAAAGTAAATCATCCCAGAACTACAGTGCCTAAAAGATTGCCAATTTGGGGATACCAATTAATTTGGGTATTATTGATAAAACTGGTAATTGCTTTGGCAAAAAGGGTGTCAGGCATGTGGGAGAAAGAAAGAACGAGTGACTGTGGAAAGAAACGGAATGAACAAAACCTGGCGTGCAAGCTAAGGACGTATGCTGCTCTCCTTCGCTTTTATTCCTTTTGTCTTCACGCCTTGTCAAAAGTACAATCCTGCTTGCGGCTAGGCGACCCCATTTTCTTTTTTTTCTTGGATTCCTGCCTTCTTCCCATAGCAAGCAATAAGAGAACTTTTAAAACCAAGAACATTTGCGATATGATGATACTGGTACGTAGGTTTTTACATGCAAATCAAGTGTTTTTCTTACTACGAAAGACTCGAGTGTAAGATAAGTGCTAGAAATAAGATGAATTTAAGCCTAACATTGACAAACCTCGAGCAAATCTTGGTGTTTTAGTCCTATTCATTAGCCTATCGATATTTGAGGGATGAAAGAACTTGGTCGTTTCTTTTATATCATATGCGTAGTAACAAAGCAAACTGTGCACACTCGTACGGTGTCCTGTCTGATATGACTTGGATGTTTACCATGGTACTGTTGCTTTCATTGCATCTTACAAGAGGAACTTCGTCTAGGTTCCCAAAGCATGTTAACATTCATTTCCAGTTGGTCACACATAGTTTACTTTATTTATTAGGACAAGGTTCGATCATGACATCCATTCCTTAATACATATATAGTTGCATTAATTAATTATTTTTCCGCACGTTATATGTTACTTACTCATATTTCAACAAGCTGATGATCTTATCAGTCTTCTTGGGAGCTCCCCAACTCCTTGAATTGCTTTCTATTACAGCTATTGCCTCTTCGTGTTAGTAGACCTAATGTAATTCACAGCAGAACATGTAATACAATGATTCTAAACTTGAGATGTTAACGAAAGCCAACAACATGTACCAAAAAAAAAGGCCAACAACACGGCGTAATCAATCAATCAAAGCCGTTGAGCAATAATACCGTGTCAAGTGGAGCTATTATGAGTTGCCAGACGAGCATGATGTTCCCTTGCAATAATGACCAACTAGTGCTGTCGCCAACACACTGGCTAGCTGCCATGGCTACCTCATTTCGTTTTCCTGCAATCATCAGGCGATCTCGTCTGTCATTTCTTTGCAGTACCCGTTCATTCGCTGTTCCTTATGAGAAAACCGCTAACAAGAAATAAATCATAGTGATTTTGGACTTCATCATAAGAACATACGGGAGTCCTATCTCACTAATTCCTGATGCCAAATTTAATCTTATTGTAAAAACTATTACAAGATTCAAGCATTGTGATTAAAAGTGTTAATTTATGCCTTTGCATTCACTCAGTTAGATGCAAAATAATGTATGAATTAATGAAAAGGTTTTATTTATTTTTATGATGAGATCATAATTATAAGATTCAATTTACACTTATGTGTTATTCATAAATTTTCCTAGTTATAGGTTCATCAAGACTGGATTTTTTTGAAACGGTAAAACTAGCACGCATTATGTTTCTTTCTATGAATAAAGTAATTAATCTCATAAATTAAAGTATAGAGATACTTAAACTAACATGTGGGTGATTATTAGAGAATAAGTCACTAAACTGATCTGATTATGATAATTCCAAATAAAATATTACTTATGTGTTTATGAATTATCTCATAATGATGATTGTATAATTGATCCTCAGATTTGAGATTACCAAGGTATCTAGTATGGGAATTACCTTGTTTTGATGCTACTTATGAATCATCTTAATAAAAGACAATTATGATTTTTTCTATTTAAAAGGAAGAGCTTTTTAGAAGCTAGCATTTTTTGTCTTCTTCCTCTTAAATCAATTGAAAATTGCTCCGTGGATATCATTAGATACTAGACATTTGAACAGCACGTGATTGATTAATCGAAAAAAGTTTTCAAAGATTTTTCAACAGGAAGGTGAACAAGGTACGTACGATTTCTAAATCGTTTTATGTTTTATTCAAGTTTATTCAATTATCGTGATCCGCCCAGAATCTGTAATATTTTTGTTTTCTGCTGTGGTATCAGAGCCTCCTTTAATTGTTTCACTTGGATTAGTTGCTTGATTCTTGTTGATTTGGATTTAAAATAAGGTTTAATGCTTCTGTTTTGTCTTTCTCGAAGACCATTCTTTTGTTATGATATTTGTTATGTTTATTCATGGATGTTATTCCGAATAATAAAGCATGAATAATACTGATAGGTCCCAATCAGAAGCCAAGTAAATTTGATAAAGAAAATAGGAAGTTTGTATATTTTTTTGATTGATGATCTGCTGCTGCAAAGTACATGGTTTTAAATAAGAAAGAAAAGCAACAACCTTGCCTATTCTCATGCCTATAATCGACAGTAACGAGATTTATTTGCCTTGACTAGCTAACTAAATTGACTGAGCAATTTACACACTAAGAATAATAAATAAAATAATTGCAGCAGAAAATAAACAATAGCAGCAGCATTATTAATTCAAGAACTTCCTATTCTTCACAATGACTCTCGTCGACCGACGTATTGGCTTATCATTACCTCCCCCATCAGATGGAACCTTGTCCTCAAGGTTCAGTTGTGGAAACCGTGCGTGCAAGTCTGCAGAATGCTCCCAGGTAGCATCTTCACGTGGTAAATCCTTCCATCGAACTAAACATTCTTCCACGAAGCGACTGCCAGTCCTGATCCAACGAGTATCCAATATTTCGACTAGTTCCAAAACAGTATACCCATCGTCGGTGAGCTGTGGTAAATCAGTAGAAACAGGAACAGAATTGCCGACATGCTTTTTGAGAAGGGAAACATGGAAAACTGGATGGATTTTCGAACCAGTAGGCAACTGCAGTTTATAAGCTAAGTTTCCAATTTTCTCAATGACACCAAATGGCCCATAAAATCGATTGGATAATTTATGAAAAGCTCGTTTGGAGACTGATTGCTGTCGATAAGGTTGTAGCTTGAGATAAACCAAATCACCAGGATTGAAAGAAACATCCCTGCGCTTCTTATCGGCAGATTGCTTCATCTGATTCGCAGCCCGTGAAAGATGGATTTTCAAGTCGTTTAAAATAGCATCCCGAGTTGTCAATGTTTGATCAACCTCTTGGACTAATGACTGGCCCAAATCATAACGGGGAATCATGGGAGGGTCCCTGCCATACAAAGCCAAAAAAGGAGTCATACCAATAGAGATGTGGAAAGAGGTGTTGTACCAATACTCTGCCCATGGCAAAAAAAGAACTCCATTTGCGCGGTTGGTGACTTGCAAAACATCGCAGGTACTGTTCCAGACAGCGGTTAGTGACTTCGGATTGCCCGTCAGTTTGAGGGTGATAGGAGGAGCTCATATTCAAGTTAGTTCCTGACAACTTAAAAAACTCCCGCCAAAAATGGCTCATGAAGATGGGGTCGCGGTCACTAATAATTGGTTTTGGCATGCTATGATATTTCACAATCCCATCCACAAATATTTCAGCAACAATTTTGGCAGAGTAAGGATGTGATAACGCCAAGAAGTGGGTATATTTGCTTAATCTGTCTATGACAGCCAGAATGGAATCCTTACCACAAGAAGAAGGGAGACCATCAATAAAGTCCATGGCAATATCATCCCAGACTTGATGTGGAATCGACAATGGCTGAAGAAGGCCAGCTAGGGACGAGGTTGCCGCTTTATTTTTCTGACAAACAGAGCAAGCTGAGACATAATTCTGAATATATTTTTGCATAGATGGCCAATAGAATTGCTGGGCAATTCTCTTGAAAGTGCGTAAAACTCCAGAATGACCACCGGCAGGAGAGTCATGGAATTCCTGCAAGAGCTGAATGGGCATGTCAGATTTGGGAGGAATTATCACCCGATTTTTATAGAACAGTAATCCATTTTTCCAAGAGTATGGCTGTCCTGGTGTTGCAGTTGCCCTTTTACCAATAGCAATCATATAAGGATCAATAGAAAGAGTGGCTTTAATCTGATCCCAAAGAGTGGTGTGAGGAACGAAAAGTGCATCAAGACTGGGACTCCCCTGAACACGCGATAAGGCGTTAGCCACCCTATTTTCTTTGCCTGGTTATACAATTTCATAATCATAGCCCAAAAGCTTTGAAACTCAATTTTGCTGCTCCGGAGTGACAACACGCTGTTCCACCATATATTTCAGGCTTCGCTGGTTTGTTTGGATAAAAAATTTCTGCCCAAGTAGATAAGGACGCCAAGTACGAATGGCCTGTAATATGGCCAACATTTCTTTAGCATAGGTGGACCAGGGTTGCTTAGAAATCCCCAAGGCACGGCTCATGAATGCTATTGGGCGATCCCGCTGAGATAATACTGCTCCAATACCTGTATTTGAGGCATCTGTTGTGATGACAAATGGCTCATCAAAATTTGGCATGGCTAGTGTAGGACTAAAGTGTACAGGCAGAATGATTATAAAAGGATGAATTTCGGTTCCAAATTCATCCTTTTATAATCATAACAATTTTATGATTTCATTTCATTCTGCCTGTACACTTTAGTCCCCTCATTTCTACTCATATTCTCATTTTCCTTAATCAATCCACAACAATATACCTATTCACACCTACATCACCTTCAAGGGTATATACCTCATGGTAGTGAACTTTTATCTATCATACAAAACTAGATACTATTTCTCATCCCCAACACGTCCATAAACCTTTATTTCTCACTTTCTGTTATATCATCATTTTTTTTCAATGTTTCTAATAGCTTAAACTCTTAAGAAATGCTCATGCATGGGACTCATATTAGGGATCAGTTGCCACTGTCTTCCATGACATGACCAATATGCATGTAACTTGACACATATTTCAGAATGCCCATATAAGATAGAACTTTTAGGCTCTGATACCACATAAATGTAGCACCCCACTCCCGCAATGACTTGAACCCGACATCGTAGGTGATATCCGAGTCCGTGCCTCCCCGAGGGTGGTGCGCTAGAGCACTCAATCATTCAGAAATTGGTATAAATTTTTTTTTGAAACCACAAACATAATATGCAGAAATCGATACTCAAATTGGGCCCACATTCACTCATAAGCATTTACAATTAACACAAAACCATCAACAAAATTTTCAATAACCATTTGGGCCCTTTCATAAATACAAAATACTTGAGTCATTTCGGAATACAAATTTATACAAAAAGTTGCACACTATACAATTCAGTACAAAATAGAGAAATGCAATGCAGACGCGAACTGATCCCAACCTCTATCCTTCAATTGAATGCTATAGGTATGCTCCCGTTGGTCTAATGGGGTATTCTTTCGGTTCTAAAAAATATTTGCAAATTTTAGGTAAGTTTTATGAACTCAATGAGTGACCATCATCGATGGCTCACCCATTCACATAACTCATAATTCACATTTTACATTATTTCACACTTCACATTCAATACACTTAATCATTCATCTTATGCATATGCAGTGCACATGAGACTTTCTTTCCATTTGTTACTTTGTTGTAACCGAGTGCCTAAACTGTCCCATGTAGGGGTCATTGATAACTGTCCCTTATTCGCTTGGGGGATACAGGGCTCATTAAACGTTGAGCCTGAGGCTTTGATTCACTTTTAAGCTCGAAGCTCATTTTCACTCATGGAGCTTTAAGCTCTGATCGGTGGCTACTCTGGTCACAACTCCATCATGTTTCATGCATTCATGAAATGGAATGCATCAAATACATTTGCATGATCACATTCAATCATATTCACATATCATCAGGCCGTAGTCTGGCATTCAACATTTAGTTGAGAATTCACACTTTCATTCCTATGTAAATGCACATTTAGAACGCATTTAACAATCACCTTAAGTACACATAGTTCGTCCAATTCACATTCAAGTAGCACTTCAATATCCAAATCAAACATCACAATCATCGGACCTTCTGTCCGGAAACCAACATAAGCAATCACATCTACACAATCATTCAATATTCATATAATACAAAATTACAAATAATAAATAATAAAGTGAGACCATCTCAGTCTACTCACAGTACGCTCCAGATTAGCATTTTCTTCCAAATTCCAGGAACGCCTGAATGCGGACACTTGACCTGTACAACCCATTTATGCAAGACACCTATTTCACACTCATCAATAATTGCACACGTATGAGCATTTATTTATGCATAATTGTTTAAATGGACTATGTACAATGCATGTTCAATGACAATCTCGGATATATGTTCTAGAACACATATTATGCTCATTCTCATTTCATAATTCATATGTGTCTAATTGAACTTAGATTTACCTTCATTTGTACATGATCTGTCTAAATTCTCCTTTCAATCTTTACCCTTTGCTTGTGCCTAGCTTATTCATAAGCTTACACCTCAAGAACACTTGGTTACTTTATATCATAACTCAATTTCTTGTCATCACTTTTCTAACCTCATGTGATCTCATAATATCCAAATTCTCATCCAATAGGAATCCAATTGAAAATCCCATAATGCAAAATCACAAAAATTGATTCTAGAATACTTGAACCCAAGCATTTTCTGAACTCTATAAACTAGAATCCTTCCAAAGATTCAATATGATCTTACCTTGATTCTTCACCAAATGAAGAGATCTTTAGCTTAAATAGAAGCTCTTTTCTTCCTTTTCCTTTTTCTCTTATTGAAAAACTTCAAAATATTTCTTGAAGACTAAGAAGAATTAAACCCTAGCTTAACTCTCTTCTTTTCTCTCAAACCACCAAACTCTCTTTCTCTTTCTTACTCATTTTCGTTATTCCCTCCTGATTATCCTTCCATTCACATTTTTCTTCTTCATTTATAAGCAAGACAACACTTCTTCTTCCAATTATGCCCTTAATGATTGAGAATTGTCCTATTTGCCCTTCCATTTATGCCTCATGTCTTTTATACTTAAGTGTCTTGCCCACAATACTCTTGAACATTCTAACATAATATTTTCTTCCAGAAAAATGTCCCCCATTGTCTTAAGTTTATAATGACACCAAAATCATTCAATTTGGTTCAGTAATTCGAAGATATACTTCAAACATTTTTGGACTGCTCTTGTCCAAATCAATATACTATGCACAACTTCTATTAGGAATTTAAACATCTTAGAGATTGAATTAGATTCCAATTTTTTCATACCATTTGTAGCTCCATGTCTCTAGTTTACTAAAAATTAGAAATAATCTCATTTGGAGCTCTAATGATCCAGAAATCATCAAAATACTGAAGTATGTTCAGTGGAATAATACCAGTTTATATTATTTAAGAGCACGCACGTTGTACCCTTCCCACTTTTTTCACTCAATCTTTCTCACTTGATTTCAGATAGCTATGATTTTTAGTGGAGATGTAGAGCAATGTCTTACGAGTTCAATGGTTCAAGAATCAAGTCATTTGAGTGCCTAGAGAAGAAGTTATGGCCAAAAGAATCCAATCTAGTTTTGTCCTCAATCATATTGAACTTGTCGTGGGATAATTGGCATAACTTTCACTATAGATATCGGATCAAGGTTTTCTTTAGATGGTTTGAAAGAGGACTCTAAGATCTACAAATTTTGTGAAGAAAATGAAGACAGATTCTATTTTCTAAAGGGTCAAAAATGGACCAGACGATAGGCCAGACGAAACTAGACGAAAACCAGATGAAGCAAAAAATAGAAGAAGCAAAACACAGAAGAAGCAAAAAGCAGAAGATACTTGTCAGCACTGACGATACACATCAGCATAGACGATACACGTCATCACAGATGATACACGACAACACAGTCGATACATTTTACAAACGATTCATTCTACACTCCTGAACATCTCCACTTATAAAGACCATAACTTTCGACTCTAATGTTCAAAATTTTCATGCTATATACCGTTGGAAAGATAACAGAAAGATATACAACTCTTAAAAGGCAACTTTGCCAAAATCTATCTAGATCAATCCCAAATTTCCTCTGAAGTCCAAAGACAAATTTTACATTCATCCACCAATGTACTGCAACTTCATGAAATTTTGAGACTCTTAAAGATAGAACTGAAATTTGATGTCTTCATAAGAAATGTAGCCATATGTTTCTATTTTAATCTAAATAAAGAATCGTCTCATTTGGATAACTATAGAAAAAGTTATGGCTAACAGACCGAAGCACACCCAGTGAACATTTTCCAGATCAACCACCAATTTTGTTTCCAAATCTTTCCTTATCACAACTTATACTAAGATCACTCTTTCTACTACCTCTACTTCTCATTTTCAATAAAATCACATTTAAAATCAATTATACCTGGAAGTTGTCAATGAATGTATGTACACTTATTTTTATATGTGCAAAGATTCAAATCACATGCATGTATGCTGACATTCTGCTGGGTATGAAATGCAAATTTTTCTAACCCTCACATTGCTATTCTCTCCATTATTGAAATCTGGATTCTAACCCTTAATATGGAGACAGGATGTTACAAAGTGAGACAATTAGTTGGTGTTTTCATAATGTTTTAAATGCAATGATGCATTTGCAAGATCTTTTGTTTAGAAAACCTGAGCCCACACTAACAAATTCTTCAAACTATCGGTGGATATAGTTTAAGGTAGATAATCATCCTATTACTTTTACAAGAAAATATAGTGAATGTGATTGAGGTTCCTCATTATTTTTTGTTTCATTTAAATTGTAGAATTGCTTAAGTGCTCTAGATGAGACATATATCAGGTTAATGTACTAATTAAAGATAAGCCTGGATTTCAAAATCGCAAGGGCAAAATTGCAACAAATATGTTAGTTATGTGCATACCTGACATGCAATTTATTTATGTTCTTCCTAGTTGGGAAAGGTCAGCAGCTGATGATTGAGTTCTTCGTGATGCAATTACTAGGAGACATGGACTAAAAGTGCCTCATGATAAGCTTTCCTATATGATATAAGAAGGTTGTTTGAAATTTTATATGTGAGATAATGTAAATTGAATAACTTATGTAGTGTTTTTTTTTATATAGGTTGCTATTACCTAGTTGACGCAGGTTATAAAAATTGTGAGGGCTTCCTTGCACCTTTTAGGGATCAAAGGTACCATTTGAATGAATGACGTCAAGGTTACCAACCAAGAACTTCAAAGGAATTTTTTAATATGAAGCATTCGACTGCACGCAATGTAATTGAGAGGTGTTTTGGGTTACTAAAAATTAGGTGGGCTATTCTTAGGAGTCCATCATTTTATCCAATAAAGACACACAATCGAATTATTATAGCCTTTTTGCTTCATAATTTTATTAGGTAGGAGATGAGTTTTGATCCCATAGAGAGTGATTTAAGGGATTATTTTCATACCAATCCAGTTGTTGAAGAGGAGTGTATAACTGCTATTGACCCAACTAATGCTTGGACAAATTCGAGCAAAATGTTCAATAAATGGTTAACGTCTAGGCAAAATGAGAATTGACCTTTTTTAGGCATTATATTATGTTTGAATGTTGGGAGGTTTTATATATTATTGTTTATGTAAGTTGTTGTACTCTTTATTGTTTATATTGTACGATGTTATTGTAAACTATATTGTTCTCGTAAGCTGTTGATGATTAATGTTAATTGGTATGAAGAATTTTATGAATGGTTTTATTTTTCCTTTATTATGATGATTATTTTTATTTATTAATATTGCTTTAATTTGGTAGATAAGCATGTCGAGGAATTCCCCGTCAACTATTGATTCTCAAAGCTCAAAAGGAACAAAAAGAAAGTGAAACTATGATGAGGATGTTGTGTTAGTTTCCTGTATGGTTGATTTACATAATGTGGGAACATACAATGCTAATACTGGATTTAAAGCTAAGTATCTCAATGAATTAGAAAGAGTGGTAGCAACAAAGCTTCCTAATTCAAACTTAAAAGTCAGACCTCAAATAAAGTCTAGGATTAAGACTTTAAAGAAAGAATGGAGCATTGTTTATGATATGGTAAGGAAAGATACTAGTAGATTTGGATGAGATACCAAAATGAAGATCGTCATTGCTCAAGATCATGTATGAGATTCTTACTTAAGTGTAAGTGTTGAACTTTTAACTTGTTTTAAGTATTTTCTTTAACTACTTTCCAGTCATTTATATTTTGTATTGATTTTTTTTCATCTTGTTAGAGTCACAAAGATGCTGCTCAATTTCGAAGGAAGAGCTTCCTTTCTATAATGAATTGACTGAGATCTATGGAGAAGATCGTAAAGCTAGAAATGACGCATAAACTGTTGTGAATATTCTTGAAGAAATGGAAAGGCAAGAAGGCATAGGTGAGATAAATGAAGGTGGTGAAGATCAATATGAGCATGGTTTGCATAATATAGATGGGTCATTTACCCAAACTCAAACATCAAATTTTGAAAGACAAGCTGAAAATATTTCAACAAGGAGGAGAAAAAGGAGTAGTGATACAGGAGAAGCAAGCCGTGCAAATTCAATTATTGTTGTTGTCAGGATGTTGGGTGATACCATGAATTAGATTAAAGATAAATTGTGTAAGAGTATTAGGATTGAAACGTATATTCAACAAAGAGTTGAACAGTTAGATAATGTATTGGGTGAGATAGAGGGACTTACAGAGAATGAAAAGGGACACTGCTTTAGGCAAAATTCTTGATCATCCTACATAAATGCTTGTGTTTTTCAGTCTTCTACCTTCCCGAAGACTTGAGTGGGTGAAGAGGTTTCTTGCCACATATTGAAGATTATGTTGAAGTTTAAATATTTTGTCTAGTTATTTAAAATAAGGCTAAAACTTATTTTTTGTTCAACTAAATAACTTTTTAGTAATTTAAGACCTTATGTTATATTTATTTTCAATATCGTTCTATTGTTATTTTATATTGCAATTGCAACTATATAATGAATGCTGACATAAATCGGACCAAATTCACGAAGTATATGAAGGAAAAATTAACCACTTCAAAATGTTGGAAAGTCATATGTTAAAAAGAAAATTAATAATAATAAAGAAATTAATAATAATAATAA
>JANKOD010000008.1:18942657-18953977 GCA_026284645.1 Erythroxylum acuminatum | reverse complement strand
CTTTAAAAATTATTTAGCATAATTAATAAAATAAAATATAGTTAAAATTAATAAAAGTGCTTTTTATTTTTTCGTTGTCAAACAGTCTACTGTATGAAGCACTTTTAAAAAAGCTGTTTTTTAATTGACAGTCAAACAGTCAACTGGCTTTTAAAAAAAGCTCTACTGACAAAAGCTCAACCAAACGGACCCTAAGTCTACATCTAACATATTAGATTACCAACATAAAAGAAGATGTTATTTCCTTTAGTAGTTAAAAATAATTACGCATGAAAATGTAAAAAGTAAGAGATTACCTAATTAGCAACTTCCAAGGTACGCAGCTGATAGAACTAAAGATGGTGATAACAACAGCTGAACTCCCACGAAGATTCCGACAACATTATTTTAATCGAGAGAAGAAGAGGAGGATTCAACGTCTGAAGGCTACATTGCAGCGTGATTTCAAAGTTAGGCCACCGTGCGACATGATTTAACAGTTAGGTTAAAAACTCCAAACCCGTCACCGCTCACCCAAACCCAATAAAATTTTTTAAAAACTTTTCCTCTTATTTTATTTTGATTAACCCAATAACGAAAATTTCTTTTTTTAATTAATTAAGTTACTATTTTTCACGATAAAAAACACAGAGTGATTAAATTTCAGTTAACAAAAAAATGTAAGATTTATTTAAGATTTACTTTATTTAAATTAGCTATTTAAAATTTCTTCTAAATTTGTTACTCACGGGTGTGAGTTAAATAATTCACACCTGTGACTGCCTTAATTTATTTGTTACTCACGGTTGTAACTTGAATAATTCACACCCATTACCGTAATTTAAATAATTTACACTTTAATTTTGTTTGGATTTCTTTACTCTTCACATTTATTTTAAAATAAAAATTTATAATTGAGTTTAAATAAGAATAAAAATTATCTTGCAATCAAAATATGAAATTTAAATTAAAATAGGTACAAAAAATTTCAATGCTTATTTACAAATTTTTAGTCATGGGTGTGATGCCCGTGAAGTCTTATAGTCACAACCACTTTGTAATCACGCATGTGACTATTAGTTTTTAATTAATACATCCAACCTTACATTTCCTATTTTTTAAAATTTTCTCCTTCCAAAATTTTACAATCGGCATTGAATTTTTCATTTTTTATATTTTACTTATGTATTTTTAATATTTCTACATTTAAAGTTTTACAACCTTATTTTTATTATTCATTTTAGTATTCGAAATTATATATTTTTAATATTTCTATTATAATTTCTTTCTTAATATACATTTAAAAATTTAAATGCTCACAATTTTATGCCACATTTTAAAATTTCACAATATTCATTTATACATTAAATAATATTCAATAATATAAGATGTTAACATTTTTTATTATCTTAATTAATTAAATATTTATAACTTTCTTACAATGTATTAAATGAATTTGTCGACTTTTTAAAACCTTGATTAACTATGATATTTAATTAATAACAAAACATTTTACATTTTTAAAATTTTACTACTCAAATAAATAATTTTAATCATCCATTTTTTTACATCCCAACTTATATATTCTTAAGTTTTCTGTAGTGTTTCATCTCTTGCCATTTTTTCATTTCATATTTTTACTAACTAAATTTATCTGTTCCTTTTTTATATTAAATTTATATATTTTTAAATTTAGATATTCATAATCTTACAACAAAATTTTTAATTACACTGTATTTATTTATTTTAAGCTTATTTTCTTTGAGTTTTTTTTATTTAGTTTATATATTTTATACATTTATAACAAACATATTACAATATACAAGTCCTTAATTTTAAATTTTTTCATCCCAAATATTTACTTACTAATTTTACTTATTGATTTATTATATTCTAACTTATATATTTTCAATATAATATGTTTAAACCTTTTAATAAATTATCCGTTTGAAATTTAAAATATTTATAATTTTATTACTAATTTTTATGAATTACAAATTTAAAATATTTATAGTTTAATTACAAATTTTTTATGTTGAGATCATTTAATTCCAAATTTTAAAATTTTTTATATTTTTTGTACATTAAAATTATATAATAATGTAACCGATTAAATTAATAGGACATTATCACTGCCCATCTGCAGAGTGTCACTGTGCTAGCATTAAGAGAAATTGTCAAACGTTTTGATTAACATGAAATAATGTTATACCAACATTTTTGTGTTCTTTTTGTTTAAATAATCTCGTCTTCTTATTCAGCAATTATTGGATATATACATTCTCAACTGTTAATTGCTGATATAGGAGGAAGTTAGCAATTATATAAAAAGATGTGGTTGATAATTCTTATTAAAGTGAAAAGGAGATAAACCAAATTCAAAACAGTGTAAATTCGTGTTATTGTTGGAACATGTGATCCAGTTGGGCAAGACTAGAGCCTGGAACTTGAAGCGGATACGGACATACCCTGGGCTTTCTTTCTAGTGGACTCGTCTTTTGAGCCTGGTGGCCTTTCATATGCTTTTAGTGAAAAGAAGATGCTACCTTTCTAACCTTACGCAATATATATATGATTGTTATACGTATGTATACATCTACCCTTGTATAAATCTTCGAGTAAAAACGAAAAGAAAAGAGCCTTGGGTAGGTTTTATTTCCATTCCTTGAAACTGACATCAAGTATTTGTAACTATTATTCTTGTAACATTTCTGGTGCGTCGACTCGAGCAGCCCAACTTGAGCAAGTGGCACATTAAAATCGCAGGAAATTTAGTGGCAACAGACCTCTGCAATGTCAAGTCTCGAAGCAGATAACATTTTCCTTACTTAAAACTTACCCCTTGGTTTGGTTGTTTCCTTTTAAGCGTTAAGAAAAATGACCGTTGACATCAAAAGTACTATAACGCTAATGTCGGGGCAGCTGGCCTCTCACTTCCATAGAAAAGAAAAATGTAATGGTACAATGAAAATGATGGTTTCAGCTATCAAGCAAAAGACTATGAATTCATTTCACATTTACATAAGATGTCACGCTTCTGCCTGACACTGCCATTCGACTCGTACATTAATTAGCTGCTGTATCGTACCTTTGCCTTGGGAACAAGAAGAAGACACTTGTTAAGAGAGCCCCCTGGCCCCTGCCTCTGCAAGGTGCAAGCACTGAATTTTGGCATATACGAAATGGGTTGGACTCGGAGCACCCTCCTCTTTTCGTTAGGCTTTTTCTCCGTATATATATACATGAGACCTATGTGGTATGCATGAGATTTAATGAAATAGGAATTTCTTACAAACACCTATTAGACCTGAACTACCATTATTAAACAAATAATGACAAATAAAGGTTTTTAATAATGACAAATGCAGGTTATGAAGAAGACAGCCTGGCGATGAGGGGACAGATCCTCTATCTCCAAATTTGTGTACCAACTCTGTCCCATTAGATCCAAACCATCTATTTGTGTGAGTTTCACAAATAAATGACTTAGATCTAATGAGACAGGGTTGGTACACAAACTTAGGTATAGAAAATTTCATGCCCGGCTATAAACCTAATCCTAATTGATAACCAATTATTCGCATTAAATGAGCATGAGAAATCATGTGGCTGTAACTATAAAAGAAGAAACAGAAAAGGACAATGAAGATAAGGAACAACCTAAACTTAGACATAGGCCAATTTAGCCCTACTTTTACTAATGTTTTTTAAAGTAAATTGAGCCAAGAATTAGTTGATACACGTAATCTAAAAGTCTATGTAGTCTGGTGGTGTATAATATGTCAATGTACCATTATAATAAACACAGAAAAGACAGTGAACAGTTACAATTAGCGATATCAATTACATACCACATAATTAAACAGTCAGGACCAAATAAATTAAATAGAGTAGAGAAAGAAGCTAGCTATTCCGCCATTAAAACACAGCCTACCTATCAATAGCAGGCAAAAAGGATGTACTAGAAGGGGATGTCGTCGGAGCTAGGCGTAAAATAGTGAGCTATTAAACAATAATTGCACCACGTGTTAGACCTGCTTGTACATGCATTGAATTTTAACTGCTGACATAGATGCATAGGTGTGATCCTAGGATCCAAATCTTCTGTCCAATATTATGGTGTCTTATTATGTTTAATAAATCTCAGTCATTTATTTATATGGGGTCTGCATGAGACTCGCGTGGGTCCCAAAAAATTAATGACTGAGATTCTATAAGACAGAATAAGACAGAGTAAAACTGGACAGAGGATCTGAGGTGGTGATCCTATGATCCAGGACTTTTTCTTGAGCTCTGATATTCTTATTCCTCCTTTTCGATGTCGTCGTCCCCACAGATTTTAAATATCAACAAAAGGTTATTTTCTCTTAATTAAGAAATGGTCCAACTGCTATGGAAATTGCTTGTTAATGATTCATCCAAATTGCTTGTTATTATACATGTGGATGACATATTTGTCATATGGACAAATTATATCAGCATTTGGTGTTCTTCAACATATTAATATGGGAAAATTACAATACGTTCTTGGCATGAGGTCTCTTATTCACAGCATGACATATTCTCAATAGAAGTAACATTATAAATGGCAACTATTCCACCTCTTACAAAGAACACTCGTGACCTTTTGGAGAATGGTAATCTCTACCGTCAGGTAGTTGGTGCTCCACAGCTTCCCACTTCATTAGATTGCACTCTGTGTCAATGTATGCGGTCTCCTAAACAAGATCATTGGAAGGCTATAAAACGTTTAACACATTATCTTTCAAGCACAAGTATGGTTTATAGTGATTAAGGTAACGATGGTAACAAAATATACTTTCTACCTTAGTAAGAATTTCATTTTATAGACTGCTAAAAAGCAACTTAATGTGGCTCTTCTCTTAAAAGCGAATATAAGACTTCAGTAAATACTGTAGCGAAAATTTCGTGGCTAAATTCATTGTTCCTTGCACTTGGTGTTCGAATAAATAACTATAATATATATGCTGCCAGAGCAATTTATTTGTCAACTAACCCAATATTTCAACCTCATACAAAGCATAATTCCTTGGAATACCATCTTGTTCGAGAGTTAGTAAGTCAAAAGAATCCTTATATAAATTTTACATATGACCAAACTGCGGATATCACCACAAAAGCATTAGGTTGAAAGCTCTGTGAATAGTATAGAGATTAAGAAATAAAATTTTCTTTATTTCTATTATTTACTGTATTTATTAGTTAAAAGTCGAGGTATAACATGATTTATAATCAAGTACAATTTTGAAAGAAAATTTTTTTACAATCACTTAAGGTAACATGTAGCATCCAAATTCATGCCATATGAGACATTTTTAATTCTTATAAATAGAAGAGTGCAAGATCATTTCAAAAGAGAAAAAGTTTAAGTTAAAAAATCATAGATATGCTTCTGAATCTGAGGACATCTTAAAGCTTCATCAAATCTACAAAAAAAAAAAGAATGAAATTATCCATATTCACGTGAAACCCAGTCAAGTGGCCCTCACAAAGACAAACAAAATGCCAGTGCAAAATTAAGACAAGTAACGTTTGCATAACAATAAGGCTGAATGATTGAACTAAAACATTCTTGAGAGTGAAGATTAATTTATTATCCTTATTATTACATTGATTTTGTAACATATTCCATTGTACAATTTAATCAAATAAAAAATTTGTGTCTACAAATTTCCAACATGCCCAATAGGTTACTTTTGCCTCTCATCTCTTTCTTTCACTTGAAGTTCCAAAGTTCAACATTTGAAAAAAAATTTACATACAATCATGAGGATTGTTAAGAAGCTTTGAGAAAGCTCCAATGTTATCTTCAACCTTGATCTCGTTCATGCTGACTTCTACTATGATATTGAAGCCCACAACCATTCCTTCAACTCCATCGCAACACATCACCTTTAAGGCCCTGAATGCTCTAGCAAGCTCAAGTTGAATACTATCATTTTTTTTAATACAAAGGAGCGAAAACATAATTAGTCTAATTCCCGCAAAACGCAGCGGTACTCAATGCCTTGCCGGTCTTGTCGGAGAAGATCCTAGATGATCAGCGGAGGCTCTCGAAGAATATGGATTCCCTGACATGTCCTACTCGCCACAGCTGCCAGTTGATTCGTACATTGGTTGCCCTCTCGATAAATGTGTTGGACGCGCACCTCCCAATCACGCCGGAGTAATCCTTGAATACCTACCAACAGAACATAATTACTATCAGTCTCCGAAATGGGAGCGAAAAGCAATGAATACTATCATTTTAAAGACACTCCATTAAAGAAATTATAACGTCTGGATCTTCTTAAAAAGGCCAAGTTCTCCCTTAAATTGATTCCTAGGACGTCATACAATTATGATTTATGATGAATGGGACTACGTTCTTACACTACAAGAAAAAAGAGGTGTACCGACAGAATATACCGACAGAAAGCTTACAGAAACCGTCAGTAATTAAATTAATGATGGAATAACCCGACGGTCGAAGGCGTCGTGAAATTGGTTGTCGGTAAATTTACCGACGGAACCTACTAATCGTCGGTATTAAACTCGTTCCATCGGTATATATACACATGAAAGATTTTTTAACCGTCGTTATACAATAAACAGTTTCTGACGGTTAATAAGTAACCGTCGAAAAATATGACTAAGTTTACCTACGCTTTGTGACTATCCATCGGTAAATATGATTCAATATACCGACGGATAAATGCTTTTGTGACTATCCGTCGGTAAATATGATTCAATATACCGACAAAAATATGTTTTCTGTCAGTAAGACCCATAATTCATTACCGACGATGTCTGACAAATCGTCGATAATGATGCTACCATTAAAATATTGAATCCTCTTTTTTAAAAACCCCGACATTAAATTTTATTAGCAGCTACAAATTATCTGTGCATTATTTTGTTGATTTATTTATATAATTAATTTGTTTAAACAAAAATTTCATTAATCATATAAAGTTAAAATTTTCTTCATTCATAATAAAAACATGAAATTGTACATAAATTCAAACCGAATGACTACAACAATCCTATTGTCCTAGTGAGCACGGATGGTCTGAGTCTCTACCTCTCCCCCTCAACTGGGCCATATCATTTTGGAGCTTAGTCGTGTACTCCATAAACTATTTCAACTGACTTGTCAATGTTTGCAGTGTGCTTTCAAGATTATTGATACGTTCCATTGTCAGCCGTGTATGTGATGCTGCTGTACTGGATGTTGAGGAGTGCGAATAACATATGTTCGCAAATGACCTAAGCTTGAAGATCCTTCCACAACTGTCCCTACTACCCACTGCATCAAAATATGCCTGACTCTCATCATCAGCTTGTTGTTCCTGAGACTGTCGCTGAATTGTTTCTTGTATTTGGTCCTATTATGAGGCAATGCTTATATTAGTAAGTGATAATTATCCGTAATGATGATTAAAGCATAAATGTCACATACATTTCTCTACATGGGTTGTTGATGAATGTCACACCGTCATGCCTCTTAGTATGAGTATGTAAAAACAACTGACGAGGTGTAGGCCTTATACCCATAGACTTTTCCTGCATAACAATAAAATGTTATAAGTTAAAGTAGAATTTATAAAAATTTCAGCAGAGTCTCCTTTGTTTCTATGATATTAGCCCCTGTTGAACAAAGAAAATAACTCAACACAGCCATATATGGCACCAGACATTTATATCATGATCATTATCCATACTACACAAATTTTTATCACAACATTCACACATCAATGTAAATTGAAATACGGGAAATTAGTAAAAAATGAGAATATAAGTGTCATTTTTAGATACTTACAAGTCTCTCTGTATGTTCGATGTGGGTAATTGATCCTCCCGTATGAATGGAAGATTGTCTCCCCCTGGGCCACCACATCAATTGGTCGAGTTACGCCCCGGGATGAACATTGCCTCAAGTAATGTCCAGTACTCCTGCTAACTATGGCCTCATAAATATAAGATGGTCGTACACCAGCCTTACGTATCACACCAATAAAATCGCGATAACGTGTACGAGCTCGCGACTCCCATATACTATGTATGACCCCTGTCGATAGCAGAATTCCAGTAAAAATGTTTCTAAAATTAAAATGAATAAATTCGATAACTTATAATCTATTAATATTAATGTTATTAATGTATACAAATAAATGAAAAAAAACATTATTTGCATATTGTACCTCAAACTCTTGAAAGTAAAATGCCTTTGTGACCTCAGAGAGCTTCTTCCATACATAACCCTCAGGATCAATCCTCTTCTTAAATGTAGATGTCATATGTTTGGAACACGGTCCAGACGGAATCAACCTAATACAAGAACAAATAATTTTATACATTTGCAAAAATTATAACTTAATGATAAACATATATAGTGTTTCATGCGATTTCACTTACATCTTATTGATAATTTTTATAAACTTTCTTCTATCAGGTCCCTCAAATCCAGGTTGGAGGTCGCCTCCTTCATCCGTCGCAAGTGTATTGGATGATGTATGAACGGTAGATTGTGAAGCATCAGCAGTTGCAGGTGATGCCTCATCTGTAACTGTAGGTGCTGGAGGTGGAAGTGGTGATTCAGTTGTAGCTGGAGACTATGACGGGCCACCCTCACAGTAAGTCCCTCCTAACATGCCTCTGAGCCTGGGCAGTATGAACTCACGTTGTCTCTTTGGTCCCATATTTCTACCTGAAATTCTTTGTTTATTGAATTTTGTAGAAATATAAGAATTTGAATTCAATCCAATATTTTACACAATATATGTAAAAAGAAATAAGGCGATTTGTTGGATAAAAAATTTAAGGCGTCTTCAAATTTGAAAGCTCTTTCAGAATTGCAATAAAGTTCCTTGATGTTTCTTAGCTTGAATTTCTCTTCTCCTTCAAAATGACTTTAACCCCACTATTTACAACAAAAAAATGCTTAATGGTGTTAATTTCAATACCAAGTTTTATGTTATAAATGAGTATCATATTCTTTTATTTGAAGTCCTCTTGATTTATGTATATGATTATTATTGTGTGTGACTCATATACCACTACAAGCAGAATAAGAATTGGGGACGGAAAAATAATCATGGAAAACACACCGTTGCAAATTACCGACGGAATTAACATGTTCATTGGTACTATTGACGAGAAAATATAATTTAGCGATGGGAACAATACCTTCGAAAAAAAAGCGCGGGAATTAATTGCAGGTTAATGTAGTTTAATATTACCGATAGAATTTAACGACGACAATTCCCGTTGGTAAATTGAAAAAGTTATACGACGTCGCCTGCTTGTGGTTGAACGTCATTAAGTTGAAAAAAACGATGTTGTTAACACCAAATGATGTCGTTTTGATAACGTTATAAGCTTCCCGAATAAGTCCCCCCCCAACTGTCGGCTCTCCTTCTCTATTCTTCTCCTCCTTGTTGCGTCTGTGTCTTCTCCTTCGGTGTGTCGTCATGAGTTGGTCGTCCGTTGTCATTGACGTCATGGAACGTACTACAAGAAAATCATACAATCTGCGATATTTTATCAATACCACTACAAAATTTTCACAAAATTTATCAATAAGACAATCTGCGACGTCATGGAACGTACTACAAATTGTGAAGACTTTTTGTGACGTTTAAAAAACGTCACAAAAAGTTCAAAATTTTCACAACGTTTTATAAAAACGTCGCAGATTTACATCACTTTTTGCGTCGTTTTATCAATAAAACGTCACGAAACAGAAACTGCGACGTTTTGTTGAATAAAACGTCGCAAAAGATGTTTGCCTTTTGTTTAATTAAAACATTTTGATCTTGTCACGCGTTTCTTCTCTAGCTTCTTCTCTCTGTCTTCTTCCCACCTAAAATTGGTTTCTTCTCTCTCTACCTTCTTCTCTTTAGTGTTCATTTTTGTCATCTCTTGATGGTTTATTACTCGACAATCTGACCCCAGTAAAACGACGTGTCAGCTACTTAACCTATCACGACCTAGTACCACATCAGGCCCATGACAACCGCCGCATAACTGGGCTAAGGACACTAACGGTATCCTTAATCGGACTATGCAAGGCTAACTGACTATCAATTCTTTTTTTCTTTTTTGGAAAAAATTTGGGCAGCATAACGGCTGTATTTTTTAAAATCCCAAAACCTGTAAACGATTTCAAACACACTTCTATATTCACATCCAACCACAACTCCAGGACTCTCTAGTCCACTCAAGGCAATCTCAACAACAGTATCAAAGTTCATACATAATCATACATAAAATCTTTTACAAAACACAAGGCAATCAAAAGTTAGCTTACAGAATCATAAAACGTATCTACAAAAATACAGTTCATGAGCCACTGGACAACAAAAGTAGAAAATAAGAAACTACCCACGTGTGGTAATACCCCGAAAATGTCAAAAGACCACACGATATACTCGGGGCTTCAAACTCACTAAATTAACCTGCATTGTTGGAAAGCAGCGAGGGATGAGTACACTAGGTACTCAGTAAGTAGGAAAAACATATATCACAAATAGAATTCAATTCATACTAAGACGGTGTAGATAACCTATGAAGTGAATATACATGACATAAAAAAAACACATAGACCCAGCCTTTGACTCAATGTATACTGGTTAGGAACCATAGGCTTGGCCTGTTAACTCACCCATCTGGTGAACATAGGTCCCAATTCCAGTACACAAAAGAGTAAAAACATCATATGTATCAATCAAATATCGATACGAAAACCAACATCAGGATAAGCCAAAACAATCATGTGTGACACCACAAGTTGGCCAAACTAATATGCACACCCATCGATACTCGGTGTTAGCTCAACTTTCATCCGTGGTGAGTCCGAACTACAGTCAACAAAAGCGTCATGACCCTAAGTGATGACCTCGTCGGTGTCTAGACCCTAGGTGTGGAATCACCCGCTAGTCCTGTAGAAAGGTGTCGATACGGTGACTCGACTTTAATGTACCAGCGTCAAGGGTACGAGGGTCGGTTAATCATAATCAGTTGTGCCCAACACAGGATTGGCCAATCGTTTTCTCACTAATCACAAAACAAATCATATACAATTATTAAGTGTAAAAATCAAGTAAGGCACTATGCCTTTATTTATCGGTCCAACCGATAAATGAAAACTTATCATGGTTCTAAGCCAAAAGAGAACAAAAACATGCATCATACATGACTCGATTATGCATATGTAAATTCCAAAACATTATTTCATGAAATAAAAGTCATCTTTTGTATTCCAAGTGCAAAGTTGCTCAAAAATGTAGTTTCATAAAATAAAACATTATTCTTTGCAATTTAAACTCAGATTTGTTAA
>JANKOD010000008.1:18925262-18936032 GCA_026284645.1 Erythroxylum acuminatum | reverse complement strand
CCGGAAGAAACCAAAACCAAAAACAAAAACTAAAAACTCAAACAAACAAGATTTTTTACCGAATTTGAAAACAAAAATAGAAAACCAAAAATAAAAACGGAAACAAACACCCCCTTAGTAACAATAAGGTCCAATATATTAATATTAGAAAGTTATGCAAGAATTTAAAATTTTAACTTATCTTTTATCTTATCTTATTCTTTAATTAATATTTTAATAGAATTTTAGAGTTATCATAAAAAGAAATTGAAATCAAAAGTTATCACAATATGTAATTCCTAAAATCCTTAATTTGGTTTTTACTAAAAGCATATGTAAAGTTATGAAATATAACATAAAAATAAGAGTGAAATTGAAAGAAATATTTTTAAAAGTAAAATTTAGCAAATGTAGGAAGGCAAATATCAAAAAATGGGTATGTTATTAAAATAATGTTGACTGTTAACTAGATTTAAATAGGAGTAAAGTTTGAAGTATGAAAAAGAAAAATAAATCTAAATTTATAAGATTATAATACTAATGAATGGCAATTAATACATTAAATTGTTTTCTGTATAAGAAATTTTAATTGTAATAGGAAATTTTCTTAATTAATATTAAAGACTAAATACAGAGGGTCCTATGAGTTATCCCATATATTATCACATAACCTTTTAATGTTTGATTAAATTCTCTCTGCATTTGCTTATGTTATCTATAATACGACACAACTTTAGTTTTGGAGAACACGTAATAAATTTTATGGAACCATTCTATTACATGGAGCATTCGACGTCGTTTCGTGACTTGGGAAATTCTATATTAGTATAACTCAACAAGCAGATGCATTCAAGCTAAAGATATAATTTTCTTTAGGTCAAAAACGCTGTCAGGTGATCCACGTGGTAATTTAATTTCATAAGTATTTTCCATGTTCAAAGCTATATTGTTTTATAAAGTAAATTAAATAGTAGCTGATGGAGAGGTGATTTTGATCATTTGGACAATTATTCATTCATATTTCAATTAGCAATTTAAAATTTCAATCAAAGAAAAGTTACGTAACATTTTGAGTTAAATTTCCTCTATTCTGAAACATGTAGTACAAATAAAAATTAATTATAAAAAAAACCCTTGAAATTTTTATTAAATTTGACCTTTAATAATGAAAGATTTCATACCTAAACTTAAATATTTTTTAATATATCAAAATTTATAGGAGATGTTTTGATCATGAGCGATGTTAGTTCTATGTTCTTGATATGATTGTTAGAACATAACAATAAAGTAGAAATTATTTATGGTCCTTGAACTTTAATAATAATATATTTAATTCCTTAAACTTTAATCAATCGAGCTTCCAACTTATTAAAATTATTATCTGAAATCAATTTTAAACACAAACTAAAAATTTTGCAACATGCAATCTTTAAAGAACCTTAGTTTGCTCCTAAACAAAAGGGCAAACTAATGTAGAGTGCCAATTGATAAAAGCTTCATAAAAGAGCCTTACACTATTTCTTGTGAACTATAATCAGAAGTTTGTAAATTTCATTGCTTGTAAGTAATGAACATCCCTCATTTTCTCATTAATGCAAGCCTCTTATTGTGGCATTGGTTATGCAATAATTTATAATCCATTATATTACAAGAGAAACGAATATTAGTGACTAATTAAAATTTTCAAATTATGCAAATTCAAATGTAATTAAGCAATAACCAATGACAATAATAAGTTAGTTATGGTTATAAAGTCAATGATTGAAGAAAGTTTTATGAATTTTTAAGACACGAACTAATAAAAAAAAGAGTAAGTTAAATTTAAAATTTGTTTGATTTTGCAATACTAGTTAGAACTATCAAACATGACAATCAAATGCATAAATTTTCAATTTGTAATAAGAGTAAGGCATAATTAATGATGCTAACATGGCATGCTTTGTAAGTTTGACCTTTGACATATCAACACTCTAGCATGGCCATTATTAATATATTAAAAATATAAGAAAAACTCTGATATGTTATGTCTTATGTCTTATTTCTTTTACTTTCATTTTCTTGACATTAGCTGACAACAATTATAGTATGTCTTCATGTGGTGATTGAGTTTCTAAACCTCAAAACTTTCAAAATAAATTAATGTACATATACAACAATTTTCTAATATTATTTTGTCTTCAATAGTAGGGATCAATATATAGAAAATGATGTTCTGTCAATATGGAGGTAGGAATTCATGATTGGAATAACAAAATATCTAGCATCAATATCATTTCCCGTTGAATTTCCTCCTTTACTGACTTTAGTAGATCATTGAAGCTATTCTTGAAGTTTTTTGTACTGTCAAGCAAACCTAACTCTTGAAGCTCCTTGTGGAAAGTGATTAGTCAATTCTTATCTTAGTCTTTGCTAGAAATGTGTTGTGTCTTGCTAAATTTGAAGTGACTATGGATTCAATCAAGTTAAGTTATTACAATTTAGTTGAGAGAATTGATTAAGGTTTCTTTTTTGTTTTATTTTTAATATAATATATTCATAATTGTGACATCAAAGTACTAATATGTCAAAGGCTAACCTTATATGTTATTACATATCAATATCATTAATTGTAGAGTTAACGATGGACTATTTTTACAAGTTAAAAGTTTGTCCATTTAATTATCAAGATTATTAGTTTTTACTAGTATTATAAAATTAGTCAAAGTTTGAAATTTATAAAAGGTAAGAAGTAGAGCAATATGGTTCTTTCTCTAGGTCAACCACTTGCTTAACGTTTCTTCATACTTTTTCATTGATCTTCTATCTACTAACTCCATAATTGTCAATTACTGAAGGTTTTGATGCATCTATAAGATAGGCATAAAGTTTGTATAAATTTAAAGATGAAATTTTGTAGAGGTAAAATAAAATAGAGCAAACAAATAATAAGAACCTAGGGAGATCTAGACTTGATAAACAATAAGAGAAAATAATCTCTAGTTCAAGCTCATAAATTCCTCATTCTCTGGAAGAACTCCTTAATTATTAAAACTTAAAAATCATAACATCTATTAGAGAAATTTGTTCTAAATTGTTTTATTGCCAAACCATTCTCATATATTGCAAAAAAAAAATCTCAACACTTACAATGCAAGTGAAAAACATGAATAACTAACTAGCCATCTTTATCTTATCTTTCCAAATTGTTTAAAACAAGCAATTAGCAATTACTTTAAACTTTTCAAACTTTCTAAACTTTGTCGAAAAGGGAGCACTATTCCAATTAAGCAGAAGGAGCACTAGCTACTATAGCTGTGTCACTCTCTAAAGAGGGAGCTGTTGAGCGAAGAAGCTGGGCACTAAAGCAGAGGGAGCACACCAAAGTAAGGACAAAGACTAAATCAGAGGGCACAGTAGATTAATTTCAGTAAATCTACATTGCTTATCAAAACTTGAAGATAGCCAAAGAGAAGCTATTCAAATGACATCATTTTATCTACCGTAAAACAACATCATTTCAAATTAAAACAGGTTTTATGTTGGGCTTCAAACTGGGCCAGACAGTTCGAAGCTTGACATCTAAGGAAAAACCCTAAGCTTGACCTAAAGCCAAGTCAAATCAGACAAGGCTTATTGATTTTAAGTCAGATTGGGTCGATTTTAGGGAAACATGCCAATACTAGCCAAAGTTACTTTTAAAGAATGTAAGACATACATATGATATCCATTTGAATTTGTTTTCTACCAGTATTCTTAATGACGATGGTTATTTTAGTAGTTTTGGTAACAGTCAATGTAAGATCAATAAAGGTTTTTTAGTTGTGACGTGAAAAAAAAAATCTTTAGGTTTATACTACAGTAAAACTTCATTTTTCATTAATATTATTAATGTAGTTAAAAGTGATAACTCTTCAAAGTTATGACATAAAATACTTAACCACATCAATGAGAAGGGAATTTTTCTTTAACCAAGAAGAATCTACCTTCTAACTTAAAATGGGTAAGATGGCAAAAGTGTGCGTACTACTTGACTAATAAATAGAACATGGTTTACTTCAAGAGCCATCCTCCTTCTGAAAAATCAAAATTACTTAAGTTGGTGCATTCAGATCTCTTTGGTCCAATTAAAACAAGGAAAATTTTTAATGGACTTATATTTTTATGACATTTATTGATGACTATTGAAAATAACTTTGGGTTTATATCTTAAAGTCAAAAGATCAAGTATTTAATGTCTTTAAGCAGTTTTAGGCTTTGTTTGAAAGAGAATCTAGAAAGGAGTTAAAATATATTACTGATAATGATGGTGAATATTATGGACTTTGATAAGTATTACAGACAATAAGGTATTAGACATCAAAAGTCATTTCCTTATACTCCTTATTTGATTGGCCTAATAAAGAGGATGAACATGAAATTATAGAGAGAGTCAAATGTTTGCTTTCAGAAGCAAATTTGCTTAAATCTTTTTTGGGGGAGGCTTTATATACTATTGTATATGTTATCAATTTATCTCCTACTATTACTTTATAGGGTGAAGTTCTTGATTATTTATGGTATGGTAAAGAAGTTTTCTACAACTATATGCATGTGTTTGCTTGTAAAGTATTTGTATATGTGTCAAAAATGAGAGGTCTAAATTAGATGTCAAGATAAGCCATTATATCTTCATTGGTTATAGCCATGATGAGTATGATTACATGCTATATGATCCATTTTAAAAGAAGCTTGTTAGAAGTTATGATGCTATTTTCATAGAGGAACGTACTGTTGAAGATATTGATAAGGTATAAAAGTCAAAGTATCAAAATTTTGATGGCTTAACTAATCTTAATATGGTGCCAGAGACATATATGCCTAATATAGCTAAGCTTGGCAATCAAAATGATTTGCATAATCATATTTATGATGATCAAGTCACTACAACAAATTAGGAAATTGGCTACAAAAAAGCCCATTGTTCCAAAATGGTTGCTTGTAGTTATTTGTGCATTTTTGTATCATCGTATAAAGCTTTGCCAATTTATCATAGATGAAAAAGATAGGCGACGTTTCCAAAAGTTATAAACAAAAAGTATTAGCTACATAAATTTTTCATAACTACAGAATTACAAAAACATAACTAAAAATCGAATGTTGACAGGGAAAAACTTGGCGTCAAATAATCAATAATGAAAAAAATGGAGCTAATAGTTTTTGGTTGCGTTTTATTTTCATTACTAATCATTTGGTGCCAATTTTTTCCCCAGCAACATTCAATTTTTAGTTACATTTTGGCTATGTTTTATTTCATTATTAATCACTTGACACCAAATTTTTCCCTAGCAACATTCAATTTTTAGTTATGTTTTTGTAATGCTTTAGCTATGAAACTTTTTTTGGCTACCTTTTTCTCTTCAAAACTATATAGTATTACCTATGATTTTCATAACGCAGCCAAACATTATTTGCTACGTTTTTCATAACATAGCTAATATAGCGAAATGTTATTTGTTATGTTTTTAATAATGTAGTGACATGTTATTTATTACATTTTTTAATCCATGATATTGAACAATATGTTTTTTATATAATGTATCAACATGTTTTTTATTATGAATTATTTACTTATTATTATCAAATTATCCATAGTTATCACTACCAATAGCCACCCACCAGCACCACCAGATTGCCCCACCTTCCTTCAAATACTTAAATTGCCTTCAGTTGTAGCATCTTCTTCTTCTATCATGGAACAACATAAAATCACAACACAATATGGAGAACCATCGATAATATTCCCACAAGCTGTCATTGAAAAAATTTCCACCCCATTCCATTATGCACTTGTTGGCAAGTTTTCCCAGGGTAGACCAGGTTTGGATATCGTTCAAAAAAATTTCATGGCCCAAGATATCAAGACAATAGTTGGTTTACTTGATTCTAGACATGTTATTTTGAAGATGGATATAGACTCTAATTTTCATCACATTTACTCACAAGGGCTTTGGTACATTGATGGCAAACCTATGAGAGTTTTTAAATGGACTCCTAATTTTCATGTTTATCGCAAATCTTTGATTGTTCTGATTTGGTTTACTTTGCCTAAGTTACCAATTCAATTGATGAATTAAGAAGCCCTGTTCAATATTGCAAAAACTTTTGGTGCAACGTCCCATTACCTAGGATAAGGCTTGAATAGTGAATATGAGATATTACTGAGAAAGTGGGAAATGCATATCATGTGTAAGTTAAATATAACATGGACATTTTTGCTCATTAATATGATTGTACATGCATTCATGACATTTTTCGGATATAATTGAATTATGGAATGTGATAAAAATGTGATTTGGCAATTTTTTGAATATTTAAGGTATTTTGAATTTTTTGATGAATTTTAGAAAATATTGAAATTTGGACCAATCCTAGTGTGACATGTGGACTGATTAAATATTGACATGTGGCATCATCCATTGTGTGACAAATGGCTTGACATGTTGGAGACATGTGGTAGCTTGCATGAAGGAGAAATGGCTCACATGCATAGAGCCATGTGTCAAATTGACAATAACACTCGTAGTCACATGTTTAGGTAAGGGAAATTTCTACAGTTTGTGTGTTGTTCATTTGAGTTGTTCTTCTTCCACGCCGAAAACACCAAACTGATTCTGTTGTGAAATTGGGATTTGATTCTTACATCAAAGTAAGTATTGCAGTCTTTTGAGAAGGTGTTTGTGTCGCGTTGGTTTTCATCCACCGAAATCTGAATTTTGCTAGAATTTAGCTAACTTAAGTAAGTTAAGTTTTAAGCTTTGTGATATTTGGATGATGTTTGAATTGGTTATGATACATGGAGTAAACTGAAAATGATATAGAAATTCATGAAAGTTGATGTATAAAAATATACTCTGTTTTCTACTGTGACATACGCATAAGGTTTGTTTTTCACTATACATGCATGAATATGTTGAGTACTGGTGGAAACGAATTTAAATGAGTTTCATGATATGAAATGAAGATTTGGTGAAGTTGTGATTTAGAAATGAAAAGTTGTTGGGATGAAATGAAAAGAAAATCAAAATCTGGAAAATTACAGTAGAGTGAGAAAGTGAAAATGAAGGTTCGGATATTTTTGATGTTTAAAGTGTTGGATTATTTCTGAATTGTTTGAAGTCATGGTGAGTATAGAAATGTCTGATTAATGATTTAGAAATGATTAAGCTATAAAAGGAATTAGTAAGTCTGGGGAAAAAAATGGAAGAAGAAGAATTCGGGAAGAAGAAGTGACAAAGCACTGTTGTGCTTTTGCACAATGGTAACATTTTTGGAAAAATGCAAAAGTCACGATCATGCTTTTACATGTAGAGTTTTTTCTCCGTGGTATGTGATATGTGATAGGCACTCGGTCACAACAATAATAACGAATGTGGAGTCTCGTATGCATCTGTATCTGTACATATGTTTTGATTCGCAATAATTAAAGGATATGCCATGATAGTGCGAGTATTTGGAATATACATGTTCCGCTTGAATAATTGCAAAATATATGATTTATGTATATGAATCCGGTGAAATCATCAATGATGGTTCACTCATTGAGTTCGCAAAACTCATAAAAAATTGCAACGTGACTTTTCAGATTTAGAAGAGTTATCCAATTAGACCAATTGGAGTTCAACCACTGCAAATGAGCATGAGTTAGGGGTCAGGATAAGTTTGCACCTGCATAAGTCTTCAGTGATTTTATTTTTGAATTATGTTCCGCAAGAATTGTACTAATTATATGTGATTGTTTTGGTAATGAAATGGCTTTATGATTTCAGTGTTTTGTATCTGAAATAGGCCCAAGTGATTAGTGAAACTCTGATGTGCTCAATAATGTTTGTATCTTTTGTGATTGAATTTGTTATAAATAAATTAGGCAGAAATTGATTATCGATTTTCCACATATGCGTTTATTGTTTAGGAAAATTTGTAATGGGATTCGACCGTTTACTATTTTAGCATGCCACACTTGTGGGATTCGTACTCGGATATCACCTAGGATGCCGGGTACGTGTCCTGTGAGAGTTGGGTGCTACATTTGACCAGCCCTTTCGCTTAGATTCAGCGACTGCAAACTTTAAAAGACCAAATATTGCTTGAATGCATGTTGAAATAGATGTACTGAAATCAATCCTAAAGCAATTATGGATACAAATGAAAGAATCGATTGGTTTTTGGCAAAAAAATTGATCCAGATGAGGAAATACCGTGATATTGTCCATGTTGTTGGTATGTTGGACACTCTGAGGAATTTTTCCATCTAAAACACCTTGAATTAAAAGTTCTTCCAAAACCAGTACAAAGGGAAACTTCCAAAAAGGTTTACTAACCAAAGTCGACATAGTCTAAACTTCATCAAAACCTTACTTCAAATGCAACTGCTTGGACAATATACCAAACTAACACACCTGCATCACATGATTAACAAACAGAAACTTGCCAAATCAAGCCATTGCTTCTGCAGACACATGATCTGCTTATTCCCACTCTACAGCCTGGAAATTTACAAAACAAAGCAGGCTTGATTGAAACACAACAATCTGCCCTAAAACTATAAGCAATAATTTCGCTGGACAATAAAAATCTAGAGACGCTATGCTTAATGTTATTTGGTTGAAACTCATATCACTCACACGAAAAACACGGCGAAATCTATATTCCTAGAACTTCAAGATATAGATTGGAATCAACGTTTTTGTTTGCAACATCACCATGATTCCCTTATTTTTACTAGAAATCAGCAACTAATAACTCGTAAAATCCAAAGAAGCACTTCTGATGTTGATCAACAAGTCTTACCAAACCTTCCAAAGGATGAGTTGATTTAGGTTCTCAGTCAATTTATTCATAAATATGATGAAACACTATCAAAGCGGTATGCACAGAAAGATGGAATCAAGGGTTTCTGAAAGAGACAACCTCAGAAAAATTATTTTGATATGCCCAAAACTATTTTAAATAGATTGATTGCTCCCACCCATTTTGCTGAACTAGATGATACTGTTGCTACCGACTGCACCAAAGTTAAGAAAGAAGGCAGTTGATTGCACAAAGTCAAAAATAGTAGGAAGAAAAAAAGGAGACCAGTCCACAGCTAGGTGTATGCATATGGGAGGCCTATAAATAGGCCTTCTTATATCAGTTTTCTAATATCCTAGAAAATCTCTTCTTTTATTAAATCCTCACAAAAGTTTAGAGAGTGTTTTTCCTATTTAATGAGAGAGTTAGTATTTCTCTTTATAAAATAGAGAGAGGTTGTACTCCTAAATTTCATAGTGAAATTTCTTTTTCTTGCTCATGGTTTTAACCCTAATTTAGGGGTTTTTCATGTAAAATATGTCTGTTCATTACTATTCTCTCAGTCCTATTTAGTTGCGAACCTGCTCTCAACCAGTCGATTTTTACAACAAGTGGTATCAGAGTGAGGTGAGAAAATTTTGACAAATGTTTTTGGCATAATCCGTTTGAAGTTCAAGTAACCACAGCGAAAGTTGGTGAATAATAACCACAAAAGGTGACAAATGTTCATGCATTTATTTTTGCATTAAACTGTGCAGTTATTGTAAGTCAAGTATACAGTATTATTTACGTGGATGATACTATTCATACATATTCATACGGTATTATTCACATATACGGTACTTTACGAGTGTTATTCACGTGAAATAGTGGGAGCTAAATTCTGCTCATGATAGAAGCAATGACAACAAAATTTGAGATTGAAAAGTTCAATGGGAGTAAAGATAACTGTTTAGTAGCTATCAGCGAAAGGTCGGCAACATTCACAGATGATAATAAGTGGAATGAGATGGACAGAAATATTATTGCAAATCTTCATTTGGCACTAGCAAATAAGGTGTTGTCAAGCATAGAGGAGAAGAAGATGGCAAAAGAGATTTGAGATCATCTCACAAAATTGTATGAGCCCAAATTACTCCACAACTAAATTTTTCTGAAGAGGAAACTATACACTTTACGCATGGCGGAATCCACTTTGGTGACGGAGCACTTAAATACTTTAAATACTATATTTTCCCAACTCACATCATTGGGGCACACAATAAAGATAAGTGATGTTGGGCCCCGATTCCTTTTTAAGCATGTTTACATTAGTTTGAGGTTTTAGTTTGATAATTTGTTTATTTGGTTGGAATAAATTGAGGATTTTATTGTGTAGGTTATAATTATTATATGAAGGGATTTAGTGAAATTAGATTTGTTTTGTGAGGCATTGTTAGTATTAAAAAGAATTATATGACTTGAGAGTTTTATGAGTTATTTTGCATTGCAATTAAAAGAATAAAGAAGAATGTAGCTAGGAGAAGCCCTCGAAATTTCAGCCCACGAAATGTTTAAGTTTTAGGAAGCCTGAACAAGAAAGGAAGCTAATGAAGTTGTCGTATGGCATTAGTGAGGGACGAAAATTGCAGCATAAGGAGAGAGTATGAAAGTGTAAGTCGGTCGGGAGGTGAGGCCGAGCGATGGCAGTACCGCGCGGTTGCGCAGGCCGAGCAATCGCGGTCGAGCGATCGAACTGGTCAAGTGACCGCACGACTGACCGATCGCACTACTGAGCGATAGTGCCGGCCGAGCGGTCGCACTACCGAGCGATCGTATTAGCTGAGCGACCGTATTGTCTAGTGATCGTGCTTGTCCCGAAAAGAGTAGCTATTGAAAGAGATGCAATTTGAAGTAATCAAGGCAAGGCAGATAAAGTGAAATGATGAGGAATTGAGAAAAGTAAAATGAAAAGTGACATGACATGATGAAGTGAACTGAGGGCGA
>JANKOD010000008.1:18843604-18857280 GCA_026284645.1 Erythroxylum acuminatum | reverse complement strand
TGTCTGTCAAGTCCTAGCCTGGGTCGAGTCAATCTTCAGAAGGTCCGAGACTTTACCAAAATTCGTACCAAGTCCGATCCCACTCGCCAATGTCTGCCTTAGTGTTTTCGCATGCCTCCCTCATGCGTGAATCCAGCTAACCTCCCCCCCAAGGCCTCTCATGAAGGTAGCTGAGAAGTGCTCCGGAACTTAGGGGTCTAACACCAGGTCTCTTTATTGTTATCTATAGAAAATCCTTATTTTGATTAACAACTTTTGGTTTCTTTTCTTTTATACGGTCATTTGTTTTCCTGTCATATTTTTCATCTTTATTATTAGAGGTAACTTTCTCATAGTTTTTAGACTCCTAATTAAGGTTAAGGAGTGAGGGATGCTAGATGGCTTATATGTCAGGGGCTCACCATCTTTTGAGGAAGTATGCCTTTCTTTATCATTGATAGGTTTAAACTCTTGATTATTTTTTAGAGGTGTCGATGTTTCCTCTATTTGAGCTGCTTTCTCCTCTTTGGATTTGTTAGTAACTATTTCATTTTTAGGTTTTACCATTACTTTAATATCTTTCCTTCTAAAGCGCATGATTTAAATGTCCTTCTATTGGCTTCCAGGTTTTGTTTTGCCTAGTAATTGTTGGCTATGAGTAAATGAATGCAATCTCAGAGATCATCAGGCCATTATCTTCATCTAGCCTTTGAACATTTAATGTTTCTAGAAGATTTTAGTTCAATTCCACTTCTATAAATTTTTTTTGCATATTTTAATCAAATCATATAAGCCTACTAATAGATCTAGCTAAGTAGCTGATATGTGCTTAGTTATTAATACATTTAATCCATAACACTTAGTGATTAATGTTTTAAAATGCTTAAGACACTCACTTTAATTCATATTTGATTTTAGGTATAATTTGGAAGTATAATAGCTAAAGTAAGCCGAAAGCATACTTGTTGAGTCAAAATTATTGCCTAATTTTGACTAGTATTACAAAATTAGACAAATTTCATAATTTTATATGTAATTTACCCATAGAGTGATTGGAGAAGCATTGTAAAGAACAAACGATAAAGTTTTAATTTGAATTTTATTTTTAGTTATAAAAAAATATTTCAAAATAAAATTTTATTATTTTAAAAAATTATTAAAAAAACTTTTTACAAATAATTCTGAGTTGAAAATAAATTTTATGATTAATGAATTACAGAATTAGGAAGAAAAAGAAAACTAGCTAAAATATATTTTATTTGGAAATCGCAACCAAATTAAACAGTATTGTCTATAAGATCAAGTGAAAAAAAAATATATATTAAATAAGTTTTACTTTAACTGTTTAACGGTTAAATAAAAGAGTCACAACTGCATTCAACTTCGTCACTACCCTCTGTATTATAAAAATTATCAAATCTCTTTTTACTAACAATCAAGTTGATCAAACTTATAAACCGCGTAACGACTAATGCTGCATCGGCCTGTCTAAGTCGGATTCTTTTAAGGTTCTTCAAAGCCGTCCGCAAACTAAGCTGCTTTACTTACTACCGTATCCATGCATCTTCATGAGGCTTTTCGTCAGCCAAATTGCTGTTTCTCTTGATGACACAACTTCTTCACCAAAAGGTCTTAGCACACCAGCCAACTCGTCAAACCTTTCTTCTCTCAGCAACCCTGCACATAACTCTAGCAGTGATTCCAAAGCTTCTGCTCTCTGCAGGGTTTTGGGATTCCATTCAATCCTTGTTTCTTCTCTATTAAAAAATGTCAGAGTACTCATCGACGAGATGCCACTTGATGACCCTCCTCCACTCACTTCATGATTGTGTTGTTTTCCTGTCCGAGTTGAAGTTGAATGATGTAGAGGTGGTGTCATTTCACCTGCAGATGAAGTTCTATGTATAGCTCTTGTATGACAACCTGTCTCAGTAAGACTACCAGAAGAACCATGGTTGCATTTGGGAACTGCAGGTAATTTTGGTCTGTTAATGTTTATTGGGTTAGCTCCAACTACCTGCAGTTTGTCTTGGATTCTCCAGCATTGTTCAGAGGTGGACTCTAGCTTTCCATCTTCCTGGTGACTCCTTGTTTCTGACGAAATGGCACTTTCAGGTTGTTCCAAACTATCACAGAAGCCATTTGCGGGTGCATTTCGAAAAGTTTCATCCTTTCTTCGCTGAATGCACCCAGACTCCTTCAATGGGCTTGATTTCTTTCCTTTGCCAATAGTGTGCAAGCCGGAATTATCAAACAACTTTCCTTTTGGTTTATTCTTGCAACTGTGTTCGGACTTTACTGGGATAAAAACAGCAGATAGATTGTGGCACTGAGCTAGGTATGATTGTAAATGAGGATGTCTTAACAATTCTGCGGCCTAAATTTTACCAGAAAAGCTCATATCAAAACAAGCCGGTGCGTTCTATTGAAAGATAAGAGGAGCCAATGCTTACGGACTTACCGTTGGTCTATGCTCCGGGTTCTTCCTCAGCATGGTTTTGATTAATTGTTTTCTGCAGGCAGAAACCAATCACATAATATATTGAAACAATTGCTATATCGCTTAAGCTTAAGGAACTCATTTGGAGTTGAGAAATGCAAGATTTATCACAGTACTTACAATGAAGATGAATACACACTTGGGAGTGGAGAAATGGAGGAACGATTTATCTTGCTTATTAGTCCTGCCATATCCTGATCACAATACAGGTGACTCAGTATCATGTAAACGAAAATAAAAGGTTTGATTGTTGAATTGCTAATTTATGGTTAATGCTACATTTACCGGTGCTCTAAATGCAGGTTGATGTGCTGCTATCTCAAACATACAGCAACCTGCCCAAGTTTAAGGTAAAATGCATTCACTTAAGGAGATTATACCAGCACATATCCAATCAATACGAAACAGAGCAAGGAGGATGATCAGGACCTAACGACCAAATATCAGATTTGTAGCCATAGGGAATGTCTGCAAGAAGTTCTGGGCACATATAGTTGGGAGTGCCTACAATCTGCAAGGATGTTATCCTATTATAAGCAGAAAATTTTTGCCAAGAAATTGAAAGCAACAAAGGGAATATATTTCTGATTTCATTGGTTTCCCAGAAAAGATAACCAGAAATTCAAACTTTTATTTGGTAATAAGAGATTCTATTGGGGCCAATGACTGTAGGAAGTTTCTAAACATATGTTAAAGGTTCCAACTTGAATTTCATGTTGTTTCGAAGGCCTTGATTGTGCCAAATTTAGATCTCGTACTAAAATAATTTAATTTCATGTGGAAGATAGGATGTTATTACAGGCAGTGGGTGACGGAGGCAGAGAAGGGGTAATGTATGTCATTACCGTGGATGTGAGATCATCCTTGTTGAGCAATTTTGCAAATCCAAAGTCACCTGGAAACGTATAGGGAGATAAAGAATTTCAGGCACATTTGGAGGCGCTATAATTGAGAAGAGAAAAATGCCTTATCTGGTTCTTACCTAGCCGGATGTCATCATCTTTTGTTAGGAATATGTTGGAGCACTGGCATAAATAAGGTTATATCAAGATAGATATTAGGAGTTAAGTCTTTGAAATCAGAATAGTTTCAGGTACATACTTTCAAATCCCTGTGGAGGACACGATTTGAGTGGAGGTAGTCCACTGCTAACAGCAACTGGGTTAGCCATTTGCATAGCTTCTGTGAAAGAGTAGGCAGAGAAAATTTATGATGTACATCCAAGGAAGATTTTTCTTGAAGATATTCCATGATCCTTACCTCTTCAGAAAAAAACGTTCCTTTAGCTTTCTTTATCATCTGAGCGCTGTTTGATTAATTTTTGAGAAAAACAACAACTAGCATTAGCTGTAGCCTGGTACAAGAGATAGTTAAATTGAAAGTTCCTCACTGCATTGACTCACATATCTCCTCCCTCGCAGTAACTAGTCACGATGCATACGTAACAGTCCTGCAAGACATGAACAAAGAAAATGACCGAAGACATGATGCAAGAAACAAGAGAATCTAGCTGGAATGTTACCTTCTCCACCCATGAGTCTTTGTACTTGACAATGTAGGGGTTATTGAGGTTTGCTATCAAATTCATCTGCAACGCATAGATTTAGACATTAGTCATCAATTTCTTAACTAGATGCGAGTATGAGACGATGCAGAGAAGCAAATCAGAAACAAGCTTGCGCCAAAAGTTCTACCAGCTTGGGAAAAATAAAAACGCGAGATTAACCTCTTGATGAGCTGTTTGTTTGAACTTCTCTGTCTGCTTGGCCAAACGAATCTTCTTCATTACATACCTACGGACGCAGAGAAAGTTTTTGAACATGAATGACGTACAGCTGGCGCTAAGCATAACGTGAAAACATTGATTATTAAGAAAAGCAGAGGACTGTCCTACCTCTTATTCTCGGATTTGTGAAGGACGAGAAAGGCAGCTCCAAAGGTTCCTCTTCCAATTTGTTGGATAACATGATAATCATCCATTTTCAACTTGATTTCTTTGTTGGTAATCTCCATGGGAAAAATGTGTAAGATGAGGAAAGAGGCAATATTTACATTAAATTGGATATCAGTATTAGATTATGCAGGGAAGGGAAGGGAAGGGAAGGGAAGCATTTAACAGTAAAAGTTGTGTTGTGTGGTGCAGCTAAAAGGACTCATGCAGGAACCATGAAGACACAAGACTTGTAAGAAAAATGTGATGTGTTTTAAATTGAAGCAAAAGCAAAGAAAGGCAAAAGGTCCGTGGCCCTGGCCCTGGTTCAGGTTCCTGCGCATGCCCAGATGGTTAAGCACATCCTTCTTTGAAATATATTACTGCCTGTGTCATATGTGTTGTTGGTAAGTCACCATCTCCTTAACTGAATGAAGATCTCTCCCTCCTGTTTTTCAGTGTTTTTAATTTTGCCACCCTGGTTTGTTTTGGGACCACACCAACCAACAAAAGCAAGCAAAGCTATGCTTCAAGTCCAAGAATTCAGAACTCAGAAGGTATATTCAAGTCCAACACCCTCTCATTCATAGTTGTCCTTTCCAACTACTTGACTAATTCTTAACATCTTTGTAACTATAACCTTAAACCATCATAAAATAACACAACACAAGTAAAGTAATTATCGTCTCACCTAATCTCCCCACTCCAAGCGATGGATTGGACATGGACATGGACCACTAGCCTATACACAAAACCCTCAGAATATGGCAAACTCGTTACTTTGTTTCCACCATAAGGATAAAATAGTAATACAAACAATATACGCCTCCAGCCTCCAACAGACACGTCATCCTCTAATCAATACCCAAATTAAAAACCTCTCTGGAAAGCCAAACCAAAATTCAATCTCTCTCTTCTCTCTGCCTCTGCTCTGCGATCTGGTCCATTCCTTTTAGGGTTAGGGTTTTTTTTGTTTAATCTCGATTTCCTCCTTTATTTTGCAATTTGTTTTCTCCTTTTCTTGTTATATTAATTATTGCTTTGTTTCACCCACCCAGGAGGAGCTCATCTGATGCGATTTTGAGCTTCAAGATCGGTCTTTTGAGGAATCGCTCGCGTGCCTTAACAAACAGGTTCCACTTCATTCACGTTTGTACTTTATTTTATATATTTTTTTAAGATTTATTCTTTTATGTTATTACTAGTTCTTGCTTTTGGGTGTTTATAATTTACGAGTTCTTTGATTATGCTTCGATTTTGTGATGGTAGTTTATGTCTTGGTAGACCGCATGATTGGGTATGCATGTTTTCCATGGCTGGTTATCGAATTCACGTTTTCGATGTTACGTAATCGATTATTTTGAATTAATTTTCTTGATTTCTTTCTTCGTTTGGTAGGTGCGACTGGTTGAACTTTGGTGTTCTAAACCTTTGGAAATTGGGATTTTGATTGATTCATTGTTCTTTGAATTCTTTGGTATTGATTAGAGCGTTTGCGGTTTTATCATGTTAATGAAAAGTAGGAAACTTTTGTGATTTCTCTTTTGGCAGCTGTTGCTAATGCAGCTATGATTTTAATTAAGTGATCAATGTTTTCCTTTTTATATTCACCAAAAGAGGCAGGAAATCGTGTACAATGTTCACTGGAATTTTGCATCTGTCCATGCTGGAAGTTTATTCGATCATGTTATTTGAACCATCTTCCATACTTCATTGTTTCCTATCTATCTATGCATTAATATTGTCTTTTCCTGTAGTTCTTATCCCATAAAGATCCATTATTTGCTTACAAAAGTTTTGTGTTTGTTCATGATGTCTGGCCTTTTGTAATTTCTCCCCGTAATGCTTACATTATTTTATCATACCACACCCATTAACTGGTTGCTCCCTATGTTGAGGGATGATTGACTTTAAAGCCTGTCAAATGTGCTCTCTAATCAGAACTCACCTCCCAATTTTGCAATTAAAATGAAAATGCTTCTTTGAAATTCTTATTGTTGCTGCCATCTTGCCATTCTGCCAACCCCTATCTTTTATTTCCACCTTTCCCTCTTATTTTTGATTCACGCAATCACATAGACATGCATATCTGTAGCACACCAGAATTGTGCATCGATGTGGCCATAAGAAAAATTAAGTTGGTGAGGAGCTTGGGTCTGTAGGATATTCCATAGTTTTCTTTAATGACAGATGTGCGTCTTCATTCCATATGTTTTTCTTTTCTTCTTCACTACTTTAATTTTCTTATTAGCTACTTTTCTTGATACATTGTATCTTGCACATATATGTCTGCTATGCTACAAACCCATTGCTTAATAGATACATGAATAGTGGAATGTAGAGTTAATCTTCTATATGTTATGCAGTTACCCTCCCTTGTAAACAGTTTTCCATTATTTGATGAGCAGAGTAAAAATGGACCATGATGAGACAGGATGCCAAGCTCCTCCTGATCGTCCTATTTTGTGTGTTAACAACTGTGGCTTCTTTGGAAGTGCTGCCACCATGAACATGTGTTCCAAGTGCCACAAGGACATGCTGATGAAACAGGAACAGGCTAAGCTTGCTGTGTCATCCATAGGAAGTATTGTGGATGGATCATCAAGCAGCAACGGAAGTGGAATCATTGTCAATGAGACTGTTAATGTGCAGTTTAATGCAGTGGAGCCAAAGATCATGTCTACAGAGACTTCCTGTGTTTTAGTCTCAGGGGAGAGTGCTGACATAAAACCAAAGGAAGGTCCAAGCCGGTGCAGCACTTGCAAGAAACGAGTTGGTTTAACCGGATTCAAGTGTCGATGTGGGAACCTTTTCTGTGCATCTCATCGCTACTCTGACAAACATGACTGCCAGTTCGATTATCGTACTGCTGCACGTGAAGCCATAGCAAAAGCAAACCCCATTGTTAAAGCTGAGAAGCTTGAGAAAATTTAGATCTAATGGGGGTGAAGTCTTATGTCATGAAATATGACGCTCATTTTCATCTTTGGACTTCTGAGTGCGCCAAGTATCTAATCAGATGTCCCTTTTAATTGTTGTGTATTTGGGGAAGGGAGAGCGGGAGAAGGACAGGGTTGAAAATATCCGCATTATGAAGGACTATATCTTGTTATTGGCGAAATTAATATGTTGGCACCAGTGTTTTAAGCCTTAATCTGTGCTGGTTTGGTGGGACTTTGTCATGATTAGGTCGAGATGTGTCGTAACGTTTTCCTGTGGCATTTGGTGTGTGCAATTTACTACGTGATATGAAATATCCTTAAAACACGCACACGTTGCTTAATTTGTAAATTTTAAGTTATGGCTTTGGTGGCTTAATCCCAGTTCTTTTGTCTTGTAATAGCCCAACTTTCTAGATATTATTTGAGATGATTGTAGTAGGAAATGATATTAGTCTTAGGTGTGAATGTCATCTCGTAAAAAATCTTATTTGTATTGTTATCCTGAGATAGTTGAAGATGGGCTAAAAGGTCTAGAAATTGGTTAAATATCTAAGTATACGTTGATTAATTCGTCTAGTTATTGCTTGAGGCTTTGTTCTTAATACTAGCCTCGTGTCTCTTTCAGTAACTTGCCCTTCAATTTTCTGAATGCCGAGAACTATACAAGTAAAAAGTTGGATATTTTGGCCCTGGTGTCTGAATTATCGAAATGTGGTTCATTTGACATAATGAACAACATCGCATGTTTTTGGTGGGAAAGTTACTGCTCCAATAGCGCTCTGCTTGAGCGCTCCAGCATATTGGGAGAACTCATCAGGTGGAATAGAAGCTTCACTAAAGAATTCTAGTTCGATAATCGATGCAGTACATCTAGAAGATTAATATTAACACGCCGTCTCCATGTGACTTGGGAAAAAGTGAGAAGATTACAAAATCTAAATTATCTATAATATTAAGTAGATCTTAACGTGAAATACATTAGACCCCACAGAATTTTTGTCAAACATCTGTTATTGTGTTATTCATCTCCCTAACGTGCCACACCAACATTTGTTGTTATTGTGTTGTCATCCTGTCCAACGCTGTCAATAAACTTCCCTTTCAATTAACTTGTTCAAATTAATTATATTGAATAATAATTTCAAATATATTTCACTTTATTTATATAATTAAATCTAAAACAAATAATCAGTTTCGAATAAAATCATTCCCAAACCCAATTTTTGCCTTTCTACTAGCATCATCTTGAGCTTTTCCTGAAGTTCTTTCATATCCCAACAAGGAAGCCTTATCCATCTTGGAAATGTTGGGGATAGCGGCTTATTCGCTGGTTTAGCTGTTAATTTATGCCCTATAGTCAATCAGTTTGGTTGTAGTTTAGTGACAATTATTTAAAAGCATTCTTTATCTTATCATGTTTAGATGTATATGATAAAGTCTATGTGATAATTATACATCGCAAATAAAATTATAATGAGATTCATATTGCATTTATGTATTATCCCTAAATTGTTCCTAGTCATTGTTATATTAATAATGGATATTAGTAGAACGTAAAAACGCTAGCACAAATTATGCTTTTCCTTATGAAGAAAGTAGTCGATCTCATAGGTTAAATTATAGAGATACTTAAATAAATATATGGGTGCTTGTTAGATAACAAGTTCATTAAACTGGCCCAATATGAGAAATCTATTGAAACATTATTTATATGTTTATGAAAATTTTTATTGTAATGATTGTATAAGTGATCCTTTAACTTGAGATCTCCAAAGTTATATTGTATATAAATTGTTATATTTTGATACTACTTATGACTTATATAGTCATGGGTCGTTCGGTCGGTAGTTATTGGTTGCAACATGAACTATGAAGAGATAGTTTTATGATCAAAATAGGATTAATCACCCTAAAGTAATTAGGGAGAATATTTCGTTTTTCTTTATTAGTATTAATTCTAGAAATCCTTGACCTTTTTTCTTGATTAGTATCAATTCTAGAAATCCTTGACCAAGGTGAAATGAAGCTTTGTAAATAGTTTACAAATGTCATTAATTGAATCAATAGATAATGGCAGAGAACTAATATGATTGAATTAAAAAAGAGTATACATTAATTCCATGCTTTGTCTAATTAGAACATTTTATGATGAAATAATTAAATTATATAGAAAAAATCATGCATTAAAAGGTTAGTTAAAACCACTTTGACATTCCTAAATATTTGACTGGTCATGATGCGTTGCTAGACGCCAATCTTGATTTATGATTATAAATTGTTTAATTGGAGAACTAAAGTTGAATTAAAAGGAATTTTAATTTATCTAATTCTAATTATAAATTAGAATTATAATTTATAATCATTGCCAACATATTGGGAACCTAATAGGTCACATAAAAAAACGAGTTATAGAGAACAGAGTTATTTTAATCAAGTTAAACTTGATTGTAAAGTTTGAAAATCTTTATGATTAAATAGGAGATATTTAGTAAATAAGAATTAATATGAGATATTGGATCTTATTTAGGCATAATTGGCATTTAATTAGAATTATTTGTAATTCTAATAAAAGTTTAATTGAAATTATAATATAATTTTTATTAAATTATTAAAACGTCCAAAACTTATTATAAATAGGCTTAAGTTATAATGGAGCTAGCATTTATTACTTAACCCTCTTTGTAAGAGTTACAGAGTTCTCTCAACTTATTCCGTAAATATCATTAGAGGTCGAACACTTATACGACTACGATGGATGAAATGAAACGGTTTCAGAAATGATTCATGGGATATTACAAGAAAAGGATCAAGCTTTATAACAAGGTATAAATTAAGATTCAAGCTTGATTTATGTGTTAATTATTTTATAGAATTAAAGTGATCTTGATTTTTGAGAAATCAACATAAGAAAAAGATTCATAATTATTTCACTACTATCGGGATTGGATCCCATCAAGATTTTCCAACATTAGCTTCTCTCTTTGGTGTAACATGATTGGCAGGTTCTTCCCTTTCATTTATGTCACGCTTTGGCGACCCACTATCATCAACACAAAGCTTCTACACCAGAATGCTTAGATTCAACTGTAATCGGCTTAGGAATGATAACAAGCCCATGAATTGGATCTATTATACGTTTAACTTCATTTTAGACGTGTTTCTTAGAATAATTATTTTGATCTCCCGATATGTTAGTTGTCTTCATGGATCAAAAGGAACGAAGATTGGCATACTTGAGGCAAAAGCTATTGATTGGAAGCTTTTTTTAGAGCACACCCCCATGTTTGGGTTGTATACACCCGTGTCAATGGTAGATACGATTATATGGATGAATGTGTAAACTTCTATAACCATGTACAAGTTAAAAGACAACATTTGAAGATAAATATGTCAATATAGAGCTAGACATGACCGTGTCTGCTGACCGTATAAATAATAGGATTTGTATATTTTCATGACATTGAGTATTGTGGGACACGATCACCATACACAACAGTGTGGGAGAATGTAAGTTGTTTAAAAATCTTATTTTTTTTTAGATTTTGGAAATTGGATAAGAAACAAAAGTTGTATGAGACAAAATTTCATGATGATATAAGAGTTTTGAAGTCCAAATATCATTGTTCAAGCACAATTTTATTAAAGTTTGATTTATAAGATTAGTTGGGTATTGTTGTGTGTGTGTGTGTGTGTGTGTGTATACATATCTCAATTTGCACCCAATCCTGGAAGTTTTAGAGAGCTACATGAGAGTTTAGTTGTGGTTGTTTTGTGCGGAGTTCTTAGCCTGAAACCTTTATCACTTATATCTTGCTATTTGATTTAGTAGATTTATTGTCAGTTTGTCTCGTGCTATTTACCTCTACAATGGAGAGTTTTTCATGTTAAGTTATGTGTGCAATTTATCGTTCGGTCATCTTTATCATTTGAGTAGTTTGTTATTTAAGAGATCTTATCAATCTTGTGGGTGTTATTACTTGGAGCCCAATAGTTAGTATCAAAGCATTAGGTATGGAGACTAGCAATAGCTTTATGTCGAAGTTGACGTTGACGTTGACCAACTACTCAATATGGAGACTTACGATGGAAGATCTCGATGATCTTTATAATCCAGTTGATACGGACAAAAGTATAAAAGATGACGTTCCTCTAATCTAGAGAAGATAATAGATAAAGAGTAGGAAGATAAAGCAGAAAACATTGGAAACTATTAAATAGTGGATTGATATCAGTATATTTAACCACCTATACCAAGATACGAATCCTTTTGATCTATGAAAGAAATTAGAGGGTCTTTATCAAAGAAAAACTGCTTACAACAAGGCCTCTTTGATAAAAAATCTTGTGAACCTAAGGTTGAAGGTTAGAAAATTAGAGTTGGAACATCTTAGTGTATTTTAGAATATCATCAATAAGTTGACTACAATAAAGAATATCTTTGATGATAAGCTACAAGCTTTGTTCTTTTTGAGTTCTTTTCGTATAGTTGGAAAGCTTTAGTTATGACTATCATCAACTTCACTTCAAATGGTATACTTTCTTTGGATGTGATTGAAGAGAGCATGTTTAATGAAGAGATTGAAATGAAGGAGAACAATATCAGCAATGTACAAACTCTTATGGTACAGAACATTTGAAGAAGCAATAAAGAGGTCCCAAAAGGCAAGGCAAGTATAAGAATAGGTTGAAAAGTCTAGATATGGAAACGAGACCAGAACTTGTCACTACTACACAAAAACTAGTCATATAAAATAATTCTGCCAGAAGTGGAAGAGAAACCAAAAGAAGCAAAACAACCAGAAAGAAGGAGACAACAATAACACTACGATAACAACCTTAAGCAAAGATGATGAGGCGTTATTAATTTGTGTGATCATTAATATTTTCAAATTAGTCACTCAGATTCTAAGTAGCTTATTGATACATGGATTTCTTATCATTGTGTTTCGAAGAGGGAATACTTCACTATTTATAAGAGTGATGATTTTTAAAATGTAAAGATGGAAAATCAGAACTCTGCTAGCATCGTTCGTATAAGGGACATCTGATTTTAGATTGATGTTGGATACTTATTGATCGTGAGAGATGTACTAACACATTCCAAACTTGCATTTCAATTTGTTGTCTACGAATGTGCTTGACCAAAAAGGATACTAAGTTTTAGCATTCATCATTCAAAATTTTATTATTTTTTATTTCTTTAAGCACACGTTTGAGGATGGAAAGTAAAAGTTGTCTAAAGGAACATTGATGGTTGCTTGTGGTGGATTTTATTACACCTTATAGAGGACACACTTAAAGGTTTATACTGGGGAACTAATTGCATTTGAATGGAACAATTCTTTGTATTTGTGGAACCAGATATTGGGATATATTAGTGAGAAATGGATCAAATTACTAGTTGTCAAATCAATATCATGCACAAAGACTATTGTTTCTCTCAACCTTGTGATTATTATGTTGCGAGAAAGCAACATCTAGTGTCTTTCCATAAAAGATCTACCAGAAGAAAGTGGTGATGTTGTCGCCTGCAACCAAATATAAAAGAAATCACTTACGTTAATACAAATTAATGTAGTAGCGATAAGCGGATATCGTTCCCACGAGGAATCTTTAACGGTAAAGGTTAGCGAGTTTAACCGGCACAAATAACGAAAATAAAGAGGGGGTTTTTGTTTAATCACGGCAATATCAGAAAATCAGTAGAAAAATCACAAATCAAAAGCAATAATTAAATATGAAATTTCAATGAGAAAATACCTTGGTTTCGGGTCACCGATGTTATCATGCTATTATGGATCCTCGACATAAAACTGCGATCATTAATAAACATTCATTGGGAAAACTTTCTCTTAAGTGTAACGACTAGAAACATGTATTCTAGCAATCTTATTAAACAATAACCTAGATACGATCATAGGTTAATTGAATAATAGTATTAAGAATCAAGAACCAATGACAAGTAAAAGACATGTACGACATGCAATCAATCAAGTGGATATTTTCTTAGAATTTTCCGACTCTAATGTAGAGAGGTTAATCCTAATTGCTACTTATGGTTACCGAAATTGAACGTCATATTTCGTTAACCTAGCGATTGAACCAACTAATCGCTAGTTGCGCACCTAGAAACTTACGAATTCAATTAAAAAGACAGATCTGAAAATATCCAATATTCATCAATAATCATAAAAAGTATCCAGAAAATCTCACCATAATAACATGTAACCTGGATCCCTCAACCAAGATAAGAAAATTTAGCTACTCATACTTGAATTGAAATCAAAAGAAATAACAAATCCATATGTCTCCATACCTGGTTCTT
>JANKOD010000008.1:18819188-18835617 GCA_026284645.1 Erythroxylum acuminatum | reverse complement strand
ACTCACCCGCTCTGCTTTTCAGCCATGCAGGATAATTTGGTAAGCTTGAAGCTCTGAGTGTATCATACGGTCTTTTGACATTTTCGGGGCATTACTACACGTGGGTAGTCTCTGTTTTGTAATTTTTTTGTATAGTGGCTCATGAACAGTTTTTATTAAGTTAGTTATGTTGATATGCTTTATGATTTTGTAAATTAACTTTTGACTGTCTTGTGGTTTGTAAATGACCTTGTGTATAAACCTTTTGTATTGTAGTTGAGATTGCCCTTGAATGGACTTAAAAGTCCAGAAGTTATGGTAAAGTTTTAAATCTGAATATAGAAGTGCGTTTAAAATTGATTTATAGGTATTTTAATTGAGGTTTGGGATTTTCAAAATACAGTCATTGTGTTGTCCAAATGTTTTCAAAGGATATTCAGTTAGCCTTACATAGTCAGGTTAAGGGTACCGTGAGTATCCTTAGCCTAGGTATGCGGTAGATGTCATATGCTCGATGTGGTTTCGGGTCGGGACAGTACCTAATGGATGTTTGTACGGAAACTTTACAAAGTGATGAGAAGCTTGAGAATTTTGAGCGCAATATTCAAGGAATTGCATGTGAAGATGAAGTTGAGGAAGAGCTTGAGGCAGAAAAAGCTATATCTTTTAGCTCGGATGTAAATACTGAGTTCCATTTTGTTGTTTAGAATGACTCTTTACTTTTGCCTAGCAGGTTAGAGGAATTAAACGAGAAAGAAAAAGGTGAAGAGGCATTCGAGATCTTTTAAGAAAATATAGACTCAATAGAGATCTAAAATCTAAGGATAGGAAGGACACTAAATGTGATCGATTATCAACCAAGGCTATATCCGGAAGAATCTAACATGAAGGAACCGCATATGCCACCAAAAGATCATACTTTTTTCACCTGAGGAAAGTATGAAGTAAAGCCAGCGACCTTAAACTAAGGCGTTTCTTGGGAGGCAACCTAAAGGAAGTAAATTTCTTTTCTTTACATTTTCGCAGATCTTTTTTTATGCATGTGTGTTCTTTGTTGGTTCGTTTCTTGCTTGTTTTAAGTTTTCAATCAAAATTAGAGAAAGAATAAAACAAACAAAACAAACATTTTCTCGTTTTCTATTGCTTCTAGGATTATATAGTAATGAGTAGATAATGAATTGACTACATAATTTCATAGCAACTTTAGCATGTATTTTTACTCTTATGATTAGTCGATATGCATTATCTTTATAAGAGTAGTGACTAATGGTAGACAAAGTTGGTGAGATTTTAAGCCTTTTTAGACTGAGACCTTCATTTCAGTCTCATTGTCTTTTGATAACGTGTGACCTTCATGATATGTACATCCTTATTTTACTTTGAATTTCTATTTGAGACTATATTTTTATCACATGCATTAATATGGAAATGATTAGGCATTCTTTGTTTTTCCGAACTACATTAGCCAAATAGCCTACCCTATTGACACGATTTTTTCCCTTGTTAGCCCCCTTTAAGGTTTATACCTTCCTTTTTGTATAAACCAAATTTTATCCTTTTAAAATTAACTAAATGTCTTACCCAAGTCATAAAATTAGTGGAGCATTTGTGATTGGTGAGTTTGTGGATGCACAAAAGTGTAAGTGTGGGGGTGTACATATGTGTGGGTTGGTTAATGTTGGGATTTTTTATTATGTCTTACCATTGAAATTTTCATATTAGTAGAGTTTCTTTTAATGTTTAAAAAAAAGAAAGGAAAAGAAAGAAGAAAAGAGAAAAGCACAAGAAAAGAAAAGAAAAGAAAATGAAAAGAAAGAAAGAATAAGAATAAGAATAAAATTTTTTTGTTTAAATAAATTTATCAAGGAGGAAGTACATATGAGTTTGCAAAGTTATTCATAATTAATGCATCTTCTTAGAGTTGTAATAAATGTGTTATTTGAGTAGGCTGAATATGAGGTAGATGTTAGCTTAGAAGGTTCACTTTTGTGGTTTCAATGTATTGTTGGCATAAATTGTATGAGTGATTCCTTCGGATTAGTATATGCTTTAAGTGGTTTGTGTGTAAGAGTTGAAATGAGTTGTGAAATATAAATGTTGCATTCGTCATAGTTGACGGTACCCAATTTTTTTACGAGTGTTAACTTGTGCACTTGATATCACATTGAATGTTACTTTTGTTTCACTAGCTTTGATGACTTTCATGCTACTTGATCCAAATTCATCTCACTTTACCTTTGTCCACATTGCAACCTCGAAAAGTCCTTTGATCTATAATTTTGCATGTGAACATTAGTGGTGGAGAAATGAAATGATATACAAAGTTGTGGAATGACATGATCATGAATAGTGTTGAGTGTACTTGTGGATATATAGTTAAACACATTTTCCAAGTCTACTATTAGATTGTTCAGTTTTTGAAGATGATGAATATTGATTAATCATGAGTAAAAGCTTGGAATGTTGACTTCTTGCTATGACTTTTGAAAGTCATTCATCTTTATTTATGATTATGCATTCTTGGAACATATGGGAAATGAGTTAGTGTTTTTGGGTATATGAGCTTAATTTGATATTTTACCTAAAGATTGCCAAAAGCTAAATGTGGGGAAAATTGATATGTGCTTAATTGATTATTTAATTATTTCATAACACTTAGCGATTAATGACATTAAATTTCTTCAGATACTCACTGACTCATATGAGATTTTAGGCACTATTCGGAAGCAAAGAAGTTAAAGCAAATCAAAAGCTTTATATTTTGGCCATTTTTTAAAGATTAATTTTTACTTGTCTTTATGGAGCAAGAAGAAAAAAATTAAAAGACAATAAGAAAATTAAAAGAGGAAAAAAAGTAAAGAATGTGAGCTACATAGATTATGCACGGAAATTATCTTCAATGTGATATTAATGTCTTACATGCATGCAAGACATTAATTTAATTAATCTTACAGCTACTGGAGAGAATGAAGATGGACAACTAGAAAAAGAGACAAAAATGGCAAAGTAAGATGAAGAAAACGCAGCAAATGTCTAGGAGGTAAGGCATGGAGCAGTCTACGCCAAAAGAAAACGATGCAACATAAGAAGGGAACCACAGATGACCAGACGACGACGCACAGTTGGACAAGGCAAGAGATTAAATGCAACGCAGAAGCAAGGAGTAACTAGGAGCAAAACGGCACAGCATGAAGCAAGAAACGACAACGTGAGCAGACAAAAATGCCAGTAGCTGGGAAAGAGCAAAACGCAGATGTGATGAGTTTAACGCCTGTGTTAAAACATTAAACGTAGACCATACATTTTGCTTAAATCACAGACATAGCAGATGCAATATGTGTGGGTTTTTTAAGATAAATAGTAAAATGGATCGACATATTAATTCGCCACGTCAAGATAGAATAGTAGCGATAGGTTAGGCAGAAAGGAGAGGACGCATTGTAGATAGGAGGGTTTTCGATGGGACATTTTCAAAAGGGCAAAGCTATTATCATTTGGAGACCCATAGAGGGGTAACGTCCTGACACCGGTTCGGAGGTGACATTGACGCCGACGATCAGGGTTAAGTATATCTCACTATTTTTATTGTTTATTTCTCTTATTAGGAATTGATTATATTATCTTGTGTTGACTAAATTGGGTATTGTGAAAAGATGAATAGTTTATTTGCAAACCTATTGCTAGAATTTTGATATATTCCATAATTATTATATTGAAATTCATGTAGCGACTAATGATTCGTAATCATTAGGGATAACATAACCCAGGTTAAATGACGCATCGTATGTGGTTGTTGCGTTGATTAATCGATTTTCCTAATTTGTAATGCTACTGCCCAATTGAATCTAGAGATCGTATCCTAGATTATTCGGTAGTTAGGTTTAATTAACGATCGTATCTTAATTAAACACTACCTAAGGGGAAACTCAGGTTAATAATTAACCCACGATTAATAGTTACTAGGAGAGGTTAGAGAACAACAAATCAATGAAATATGTTTAATTAGGGTATAGGCTGAGATTGAACCAAAGAACCAAGTCCCTACCAAATTCCCCACTTTTATCATTTTTTGCATGTTTTTTAATTTGTTTTTATTAGTCTAGTTTCATTTTATTTTCTTATTTCAAAAATCCAAAATCTCTTTAACTTAAACAACGATTAATTTCATTTCAACAACTTTACACACACTCTCTATAGGATCGACCTAAACTCACCACTATTATAGTAGTAGTTTAGTTTTTATTTTAACTAGCGTTATGACGTGCTATCAATTTTTATGCCATTGCCGGGTACGTTGTTATAGTAGACGTTGTTTGCGTTTATCACACAACGCCTGCGTTGAATGTAGACATTGTCTACATTTAACATAGTAACGCACAACATCTACTTTTTTCTCCTTCCCAGCTACTAGTGCTTTCGTCTGCTCATGCTGTTGTTTCCTGCTTCATGTTGCGCCATTTTGCTCCTATTTACTCCTTGCTTCTGCGTTGCGTTTCATCTCCTGCCTTGTCCAGTTGTGCGTTGTCGTCTGGTCATCTGCTGCTTCCCTTCTTATGTTGCTTTGTTTCCTTCTGGCGTGGACTGCTCCATGCCTTACCTCCTGGCCATTTGCTGTATTTTCTTCATCTTGCTTTGCCGTTTTTGTCTCTTTTTCCAGCTGTCCATCTTCATTCTCTCCAGCAACCGTGAGATTAATTAAATTAATGTCTTGTATACATATAAGACATTAATTTCACGTTGAAGATAATTTCCATGCTTAATTCATGCAGCTCACCTTCGTTGCATTTTTTTCTTCTTTTAATTTGCTTCTTGTCTTTTAATTTTCTTCTTCTTGCTCTATGAAGACAAGTAAAAATTAATCTTCAAAAAATGGCCAAAATATAGAGCTTTTGACTCACTTTAATTTCTTTGCTTCTGAATTTTGTCTAAAATCACATATGAGTCAAAGTGAGTATCTTAAGCAATTTAATGCCATTAATCGCTAAGTGTTAAGAAATAATTAAAAAATCAATTAAGCACATATCAAAGACGAGATTGGATATCTTAGCAAAATTATACTGTCAAAATATGGTCGCCATTTTGATGTTAATCTAAAAGGTTGGAGGTTGTTTGCTGATCTTTTAGAAAATGCTGCTTTTGGATTAGAGATGTTGACCTTAGCTTTCCCTCATCTCTCTGTGTTCGTGGGTGCTACTACTGGGGTCGGACGTTTAGCCACTACTCTTATTTAGGTTGCCACAAGAAGCTACTTTTATGTTTGTTTCGTTGCGCAAAGTAACTTCGCAGAGGTAGTTGTTGAGGGTGAAGCTCAAGGAATGGTTAGTAATTTTATGGGTATCAGGATGCGTATTGTGTTGGCTAACTGCATAGGCCCTTCGATACCTCTTGATCTGACATATTTTAGTATGGTGACTTTGGTACACATGTTTTGCAATATGAGATCATATCAATCCATACAACTAAGGACTTTAAACCCCTGCCGAGCTAGCTTAGTTTTCAGTGAGTATCTCCTCAATGGGCAAGTCCCCCCAGTCAAGCAAGTCAATGATGAGGAACCACTTTTCCCAGCTTTACCAGTTCTTAACATAAAGCCTTTGAAGGAAAAGCATCAAGTTGCATTATGTTCAGAAGTAAGGGATGCAACTATCAAGATGGAAAGATGGTTGTAGTTAGGGTTAAAACTTAGCGACATCATCAAGGACAAGATGAAGCTTATATATTGAATGAGCACGAAGGAAATTTCTATGTAGTGCTTAAAAAAAACCTCAAGACCTCAAGACATGCTCAAGTCACAGTTTCGAGTTAACTATTTGTACTGGTTAGAGACAAAGAGGAGCAGTAGCCTTCTGTGTGCGAGAACAAAGAGCAACAACTTTAATTTAGAGATTTCAATCTCAAAACAACATCGTTTAGTTGTGTTTAATTAGTTAGTTTAATTAAATGACGTAGTTTAGTTAAACATAATTAGTTAATTTAATTAAGTTCGACGTGTATAAGTGTATAGGGTTTCTGGAACCGTGAAAAGCCACATCAACAAGGTTAACGGAGAGACTAACATTAAACTAGAATTGAAAAAAATTGAAAGTAATTGATAGTTTTTAATGTTTAAGCTATAATTATAAAATTGAGTAAAGTTTGAGATTTTTTTTTATAATTAACCCTTTCCTATAATCTGCTTAATTGTGATATTGAATTATTTATGGATACAAATCATGAGTCTATGACATACTTATCTCTATCTATTGTTAAATTTTTTTAAAAAAAATTGTCTATCAATAGACAAAGAAGGTTATCAAACAAATCGAGCTAGTTACCTTTCAGTTATCAGGAACTTTGTAGGGGTATTATTAGGTGTATTATTGAGGCATAAAGAAGGATCCATATTCTTTTTTGTTGGATTGGCTCATTACGAAGTCCTCTTTATAATTCTCTACTAAAGACTTCCAAAAAATGAAACACTGCCGAATGAACTCTATCTAGTATTATTTCTATCCTAGTGTTGCTTCAATGGCAAAGGCAACGATTCAGGATTCTTTTAATTATGGATCAAAATTTTCCTATTTCATTGACTTATTCATGTATTTCTCACTGCACAAAACTGACTTTTAGCTACTTTTTTATTAATTAGCTTTTGATTATAATTTCCAAATTCGTCAGCAAAAGTCTAGCTTTGGCGATGTTTTACCGAATCGTCAATAAAGGAATATCTTTTGCAATGATTTGAAGATTTTGTTGCCAATTGTTGAACATTTGGTGACGATTTCCCGTTTTACCGAAATCGTCACTAAATGTTTCAACATTTTTAAAAATTAAAAATTTTCGTTTTGTTTTAATCGAAAACAGCTCGTTCTTCATTCATTTTCTTCTGTCATCTTCCTTTGCATTTTGTGTTGTCTCCTTGTGTCCGCCATTGTCGTTGTCTTCTTCCATCACCTACCATCTTTGTCGTCATCGATTGAGGTATGTATTCCATCCTTTGCGCTTTAGTTTTTCTTCTAATGGTGATGTTGTTATATTTGGGTCTTGTTTTCTGCTGGATTTTGTGTTCAATTCGTGTATGTTGTGGTTTTCTTGATGATGAATATGTGTTGTCATAATAATGAAAACGGTGAGATGGGTAGTGCGTCCAGAATGGGTTGAATGAAGTTGAATATGGATTCGGAAGGTTGTTTAAGTAATGCCTATTAAGTGTTTGATGAAAGTTCTGTTAGAGACGTTTTTTTATTATGATTTCTAATGTATGCATTTATTTCCAATTACCTTGTTGTTCTTGACTCCAGTGTTCCAATACACTCCACTTGTGGTGCTTTCTTCAATCATTATCTCCATCATGCTTGGTCTCATAGATTATGTAGCTACAACCCATTTGTGGAATGTTCACATGTTTGATTTCATTGCCTGCATTGGTGCCTACATTGGTGTTGTATTTTTTAGTGTTAAGATTGGCCTTGTTATATCGATATTATGTCCTAAAATCAAAATGTTCCACTATGATGTAATTCATAATTAGATTAATCATTTGATTAGTGCCAATGCAGATGACGATTTCACTGTTATGGCTACCTGTGTTTATTGCAAGACCAAGAACATTTATTCTAGGAAACCTTCCTAATTCAACGATATTAAAAAATTCCAACAATGTCCCAGTGCTAGAAGTGTTGCAGCAGTTCTCGTACTTCAGATTGATGCACCCATGTACTTCGCCAATTCCAACAACTTAAGAGAAAGGTATTGTATTATACGTCAAAAGCTGAAAGGTGTCACTACAAAAGATTGCATTTTTTGTGAAAGCAAAAATTGTCACTAAAAGCAGTAATATTAGTCATTATTATTAATAGTATCTAATTTTGAAAGTCGTCATGTCCCGTCATAAATACCTCTGTCACTAATAAAATAGTGAATAATTTAGGAAAATGCTCACAATTGTGCAACACTTCACAAAAGTATTGACACTAAAAACTATGAAATGTGTGAAAAACTATATGGTCACACTAACTTTACATATTAGTGACAAGTTTGTCGACACAAACAATATAAAGTAGCGACGAATAAAGTCCTAGCAGTACTTAAATAATTTTTATCGTGACAACATCATTGCTACTAAAATAATTGAAAATAGTGACAAAATATTTTTCACTAATGCTTTTTTTTTAATCAATGTGCATTCCTTCTTGGTCACTAATATTTTAAGGAATAAGTGGCAACATCATTTTTTGATAATGAATAAACTAAGTTTGGTGAAATTAGGTATATACCATTTGAGTGTCTCCTTTAGTCATCACTCCTAACACATTATATAGTTCTCAGGAAGGCGGCCCAGTGCTCGGTGCGCACAAGGGTCACCACATTGGATGAACTCTCACACTGCCGCTGCCGAGACTCGAACCTGAGACCTTGGACTCAGTTTCCTTCCCAATGACCAACTAGGTTATCCGCGCGGGTATTCACTATGTTATACTTGACATAGGAGGTGGGTGATTGTCGAAAAGCTTCTGGAAAATGTTCTATACCTTAACATGGTTGCGGATTCAACTTTACTATTTCTAGTTGGGTTAATGCTTCTTATTCTTAGCAGACTCATTCTCATTGTTTGTTTGAATTAAACTTATTATATCAACTTCTAATAAGTTATCATTATGCTATTTAGATCTTTGTTGTTGTTGTTCATCATCTCCGATTGTCCGTCATCTTTGATGGCCCGAATTCTGTAAGCAGTGAAGATGAAAATGAGTCTTAGTTATTAATATTTTTTTATTTTGTATGTTAGTATTTTTGAAATTGTAATTAACATCTTGTATATTATCAAACTAAATCATATTTTATTTTTATACACAATGTTTCTAATTTTTAATTATTTTTAATTATATTTTTGTATAATAAGTTATACAACAAAAAATCCATATATTACATACAATAATATAGATTAAAAATGTCACCAATAATTAAAATTAAGATGATATAATATTTAGTTGAAATGTATATTAAAATTTTCACTAAATTTTACAAAACGAAACAAAAAACATTTGACTACGTTTTAAAAAATGTAACTAATAACTTTTAGTTATAAAGTTATTAGCAACGATTTAGCAAAACGTCGCCTATAATTTTTCGCTACGAAAATAAGGCATAACAAAAATCTATTAGCGACGATTTTTAAAAATTGTCACCTATAATTTTCTGTTACCGAGATTTCATGTCATTTTTTGTGATGAATGTAAATTGGTGCTAATTATTATTAGCGACGATTTTGTTACTTTTAACGACGAATTTGTTCATTGCTAAAAGTATTTTCTATTACAGTGAGTATGAAATTTCGTTGCTAAAAGTGTCTTCTATTGTAGTCAGCATGTCACTTCCTAAGCATTAATCCCGATTTATGTGATACTCTCGTGAAGTTTTAGTATCAGTGATTTTAAAACTTCACGAGAGTGTTGCAATTTTTTTTAAGCATGTTCTTTTCTCTTATTTTCTGCTAGCAATTTGAGTTAATTTTTTCACAAGATTTAGATAAATGTCAAGCTCTTTAGCTCATCACACTGTTTATTGGTTTCTGCTTTGATATTTTTCACCACGTGAGGAACTCATCAGAAAAGAACTTGGAAGTTACCAATGAGTATGTTTTCATAGAGGGAATGAAGATTCATGCAGTAGGAGTCGAATGTTGTATTAAAGAGTTCAATATTGTGTTAGAACAAAACAACTTGTGTATTGTATAAGATTTAGATGAATATTATTTCAATATAAAAATCTGTTGCACAACTTAATAAAGCATTTAAGATTTCTCTAGGTAATTAAATTTCCAGTTAGGTGTATTCACAAAATATTACTTTTTGTAAATATATTTGAATTATAATTACTTTGGTAAAATGAGATGAATGTGACAAAAAAAAATAATTATATAAAATATTTTTATTTTTATTTTTATTTTAATAATTATGATAACTAGTTAATGTAAGAATAAAATTTAATATGTTAAAAAATAAATTTAATATTAACATATAAAATTATATTAAAATTAAAACATAAAATAATGAAACCAAACAAATTTTCATTTTCAATTTTTTATCACATTTTTCAACTAAACATACTCTTATTTTAGTTTTTATTACTAAAAATTAAAACTTACAATGAAAAAAGGAAACTGGAATTGAATGACTCCTTAAATTGGCTCATTTTCTTTTGAAGTCAACATTTTTTATATATTATTAGTAATTAAGGATTACTTAAACTTATAATTGTTGTTCTTTGAGTGAAATTTGATGATTATGAACTTGTTAAGTGATAATTAAATAAGAATCTAGTTAGACTCACATATAAAGTAGTAAAAGAATATACTAGTTAGTAAATGTAGAAAAAATTATATAAATTAATAATACTAAAACTATATAAAAATTTTAATTAATAGACATGTTGCTTAATTGAGAATTATTTTAGTATATTAACTCATGTTGGAAATACAAAAATAAATATATAATAAAAGTTATTAGTTTATCGAATATTAATATATATTACTGTAATAAGTGAAGAAGAAGACATCTAAATTATAGATTTATCGGTGATAAAGTGTGTGTGTGTGTATATATATATGATTGTGTTTGACACTAATAGAGTATAAGAAACCAAATAGTAGATATCATCTTTTTTTGATAAAGATCGTTTCCTAAAAACCTGGGGATGGATTTTTTGCATACAAAATTTTGGGTCTTACTTGCACCCGCTGATACATAGGAGAGATTTTAATCTCATTTAGGGTTGATCATCAGTTCATCTCCATTCAACGCTGTAGTCCCTACTCCCTACGCCAGATTACCATCCCCACTGTGATTTTCCCCACAATCGTCTTTCAATTCCCCAGGAAAAATAAACCAGTGAAAGAAAAATTCCAAAAAAAAAAAAGCAATTGACCTAATAAAATTGGTTTAAGAAGGGCCTCGACTTATTAGCAGGCCTACCTCTTGATGTTATCTGATTTGCTGATGCTTTATAAAACATCAGCATGCACTTCTTGACATAATATTTTGGTTCCATTCTTCTGACAATCTCATGGTCAGTCATTCCACATTGTAAAAACACCAGGATTTGACCCCTGAACTGAATCTCCAGACCAGTTCCCGTAACCACCAGAAGGCATATCATAATCCACCTTAACCAGTGCAAGCTCCTCCGCAGATCCTACTGCAGTAGATCCTGTAGAATTCGAGGCCATCCCAAGTCCGTTTCCCAAATAACCTCCATTATAACTGCCACAAGAACTGCCATTGTTGTCTACAATTGATGAAGAAGAGCCCATGTTCAACAGTCCATGAAGCAAAGCCGGGTTATTTTGGATGTAACTATTGTAAAACTGAGGGCTTTGACTCGATTGGTGTAGGTAAGAACCAGATTGCTGGTGTAAATGAAGCTGTGTCTGAAGATAATTTTGCTGAAAGGAGGCATCTTGGTGGTACTGAGAAATGTCATGGTTTTGAAGAGTGAGTAATGGCTGTGGTTGATCAAATGACGACTGCATGAGAGAATATGCTTGTAGCCTGCTAGAACTAGAACCTCCGTACTGGAAACTTGAACCAAGAGCTATCATTTCTTCTCGTTTTCTCGACGATTCCATTGCTTGCGCCTCCTTGAGTCGTTTAGCGGCCCCCCCTCCAATCGGCAAAGTATTGCTCTCAAGAATTGCCTTCACATCATATCGGCTCATGTCGAAGTTGGTCACTGCATTAAGCCCTCTAAACTTTATAGCTGCTATGTCATAAGCTTCGGCAGCCTCCTCTTCCGTGCCTTAAATGATTCCATAGACATCGTGTTAGCAATCGGAGCAATACCAAGAATAGAATTTCTTGTAAAGTCTATATACCTCCACGCAGAAAGAGAGTTCTTAACGAGGATGCCAAGACAGTTTCTTATATTTCTAGTTATGTTGAAGGAATACGGACGTGTGCATGAAGAGCAAATGACTTACTAAAAGTTCCCAAGTAGAGGTCTTTATTCCCTGCAACTCTACCGATTCTTGCTTGCCATCTTCCATGTTGGTGATGCCTGTTCAACGTTAATTACTTTGAGACTTGGAAAGAGAGAACACAAGAGAGCGAGAGAGAGATAGAGTATGGTTGGGAATATATGGAGCTATCCATGCAAGTTATGTACCTTGTAACTCCGCGATACATGGATGCACCTCTGGAGAAGCCACTACTCTTCCTGTAAGTTATCATTAAGGAATACATTAATTATCTCATGAATAAATTCTGAAAATGACTAAGGATTAATATCATTCTGAATATACGAGTTACTTCAATTAGAACTACTTCGGTCTAGTTGCACTAACTTGTATTATGACCTAAAATGATTTATGTACCTTCTAATGGCAGCCACAAATTCTTGTCTGGTCATGTGCTTCATCTCCTCCAGCTCCTTCTCATAGTTACTGATCTGAGAAAGTCAGAGACAAGTTTTAGGTCACTAGCAGAACCTAATGCCTATGCTGCTTCGTATGCAGTTTTAGAACCAATAAAACTTACCGGAAAATTCGTAGTGGTGGATATTCCCCAATACTTGAGTGCAGCCAGATCGTAAGCCCTAGCAGCTTTTTCTTCTTTGTCATAGCCACCTGCTCATATTATTAACAAACTCATGAGTTCATTATTTAAACTAAAGTGAGAAGAAGAGAAAGAAATGACGAACTATAAGAATGAAACTGCTCACCTAAATAAACTGCAAGAAGTTTTAGGACCATGTCAATCCATAACCAAAAAATGAAAAAGTAAAGAGTTAGTAATGATTAAACTTCGATGCTAACTGATAACGGTAAAGTTCGCCGAAACCCCGCAACTCTAACAGAAACGACCTATAACATATGTACCTTGTCTTCCTTTCCTGGACTGTCCTTCTCTTCTACAGCTATTATCCCATAGATGAGCTTCATACCTTCCTGTCCACCGATGCCTGCAGGTTCAACTTAAAAACTCAATGAGGATGCATTAAGTTTCATTGCTGTGAAGTGGACAATGAAACAAATACACGTATGAAAAAGTAGTGATTCTTCATGTACACCTTGTTACACCACGATATATGGATGTTCTTTGCCCGAATGTGTCCAAGGTCCTTCTGGGTGCAGCAGCTTCAACTGTGTTAGTACTGTTATCCCCACTGGTTTCACATGTAGAACCCTTCCCACTTGCACTACCCATAGACAGTGTCAGTGACTGCAGACTGCTGGCATTTTCTTGAAATTCATAGTTGTTAGAAGCGGCTACTACACTATTGTGGGCAGGCACCATGCTATTGCTGGAGAACATATAGTCAGAATCATTTGCCTGAATTTCGTTGAAGGCCACAAGATCTGATTGATTCTCGGATTTGCTCACACCAAGAAAATCTGCTACTTTGGGAACTTCACTGCTGCCGTGAGTGTTAACAAGGCTCCATTCTAAATAAATAGAGCAAAAAAGAGAAACGAAAAGGAAATATTGGTCAGACCGAGAGACGAAGAGATTAAATGGACAAGGAAGATGTACCTTGATTCTGGAAGGGATTGTCCATATTGTCATTAACCAAGCCTAGAGAAAATTGATGAGAATGAGGTGTTTGCATATGGGTTGGCAAGGAAGAATTGTTTGGAGAAAGAGGAAACGTAAGCCAGTTGTTTGAATTCATGGATCCTGAATAGTTGTATCTTAGCCGACCTACCTTCAAAAGGTGAAGATTGTTACCTGCATGTAATACAAAACAAACAAGAGTTAAGGATTAAGCAACTGAGGAAAGAAGTGATAAGAAGGGTAGTCAAGCCAAAGCAATTAATTAGCAAGCAAGCACAAAAAGAATCTTCATAGTATTTACAGGTGGCTAGGGTTGGCCTGAAATACTTTAACTCAAAACACGCCTTTGTCTCAACGCGCTCTCAAAGTTTGACCTAAGTTGAAATCTTGTTTTCCTAAGCTTGAGAGAGGAGAGTCAAGGTAGAGAGAATGCAAAAGAGAGAGCTTTAAGAAAGGAAGACGACATCTTAAAATAGACTCTCACCCTCTCACCCACACAGACACTGACACACAAATCAACCAAGTAGAAGTAGCTCCTTATGAGCACCATTTTCCAACACTTGAAGCCAATTCACCATCATACTAATTATAATATCGATCCATCTATATAAGTACTATATACGAACACGAGCGCGTCATATTAAACTATTAGTTTAGCGGTCTTCAGACTTGGTATTGGGACAAAGCCACAAATCCAACTGGAAAATTCCAACTAATGCCAAGCCCTATTCCACCCCCTCTATCTCTCTTGAAGCCCCACTTGATTCATTGGAACTCTCGTCCTCGTTCACTGCAATATATGACTCCCCAAAGCCCGGCATTCCCACACTCTGCAAATCATCTCTTTGTCTAACCCTACGTAAAGTTACTCTTCTCTCTTTCTCTCTCCCATCTTCAAGAAACTAAGATATGATGCATGAGCTTATCAAATCCATAAGCCATAGAAGATCTCCCATCGCCTAAATGACCAAATTTGTAGATCCCCGAGTCCCTGCATGTGTTGAAGATGCATGAGTACGGGTCTGCTATATTTTAAGATCAAAATCCAACATATTAAATATTTGAAGTAATGGAGGGAAGAGTAAGAATTACCCTTGTCTTGTTGATTTTTTAAATTTGGTGACTGAGCAAATCACATAAACTTTCTAAAGGATTTTGTTTGGTTCCCCAAGTAGAAATCTGTTGACCACTTAGTTGATATTCGTGCCCCGTCAAAAGCTAAATTTCTCATTCCTGAGGAGGCATTTCAATTCCATTTGCGCTTATCGATTTCTATATCTTAAGCCAGATTTATAGAGAATACATCAAACTCCATTACTCTAACCATCAACCTCACGCACACTTCTATACATAAAGCTAATCGTAAAGGTACATTGTACACTGTATATCTACTGTGTATCTACTGTTTTGAATCTTTTGATGAACTCAAAACCAAGTCAAATTAAATATATTAATAGAAGCATATGTACGTAAATTTATACTTTTGCAACTAAACTTGTTATCTTTGCTACCTTATAGTCTACATGTTGCCATGCCCATCAGAAGCATACATAAGCTCACATACAACACATGTATATTAAATATTAAGAGACAGAGATATCTGACAGCACGAATAATATTTATGAAGTTGAAAGCTCTCATAGTTTGGTTTTCTAGGACAGTCAAAGGATTACTTTTCCATCATTTAGAAGCTGAACATTTCAGAGTTTCAGGTTTCAGACTAATATTCTACACAAAACAACAACGACGATAATAAAGCTAAGAATCTGAACACAGAGTGGTAAACCAAAGGAAAGTAAAATATTGAAAATAAAAAAGAAAGCCTACGAATTCCACATTGTTGTTGAAAGGAACACTGACACTCCCCAAAATTCTTGTAACACACATATATAAGACTTAAATAGCTGACTGAAGTGCTCCACAATAAGGAAGCAAGGCCCACATCTCTCGCTTATCTTCCATGTAAGTATCTCTTTCAACCTTATTCAACTCTATATGATCTCCGTGACAGTCAAAACACTAAAGAGAAAAAATAGGAAGGCAAAAGGGTTTGTGAGAACACATGCAAAGAATGAAAATTAAAGGAGAGAGATGAAACTTGGCAAAGAAAAATTTGATCGTTTATTGTCAGAAATATCCACTAGCAAAGAAGTGAGACGAACAAAGAGGAAGCAGAGACATTGTCTTGCAAACAAAGTGGTTAAACGGGAATCTATCATCTATCTTGGAAAGTGTGAAGATGAGAACCGATTAAGTCATCGGCAATTTGCGGTAAGCACATTTAATCCAGAGAGCCCACGTCGTTTCAAATATTGCGGCCAAATGCAGAGGATTGTGATGACATGTGGCAGTGTTTTATCGACTTTTAGGTTTTTTGAAAAGTAGCAGCCAGACCAGCCAGTTATCCGGTTTGCATGCTTTGCTTTTATTGCACAAATAATCACTGTGTTTGGGAACTAACTTTGACCATTCCATGACCAATATAAACAGCTAGCAACCAACCACTACCACCGTCATTTTTCTTTATTACTATACAGAACTTATAACGATCATGAAAAGCTTTTCTGTGGCGACCACCCCTTTTAAGCTCTTTCTCTTCCCTGTGGAAAATAACCGAACATGTATGCCAATACTTTTCAATGAAACCCTTGAACTTTCATACATATATTTAATGCCCTGGCTTGTAATACGGCTAATTAAAATATGACATAGCTTCTAGCAGATCTTGGCTGAATCCCGTCAAATGAAAAGACCAGCATTTGTTCTAATATACTGGCCTTCGGACTCAATAACCACTAAGTTGGAACAAAGAAAAACAAAAAAACTTGCAAAGTTCAAGGACTTTATCAAAGCAACCCAGCAATACAAATGCCGAATGCCTTTCCATTTTGACACAACGTTATCATCTTAAATTCTTTACT
>JANKOD010000008.1:18804472-18817226 GCA_026284645.1 Erythroxylum acuminatum | reverse complement strand
ACCCCAACTCGGCTGTTCATAACAATGTAGTTAAACGTGACAATGTAAACTACTAATCCAAACAACACATTAAATGTTCAACAATTGATTAAGCTATAATCAAGTAGCTTCACTACGAGTTACAAATCCTAGACTAAGGCCTTCATAAATCATAGCTAAACTACAGATTAAGCTACTCCCTTTTGAAGTTCGGTAAACTCCAGCCGTCACTACATCTTCAACAGGAAAGGAACGCCTAACCACGCATCGCAACTAGAAACTTCACAACTCGTGGCGAATCCAAGCTACCCGTGTGGAAGTCGGCGGTGGAAATGAAGATAAAACCTGTACAGAAATTATCCCCAGGGAACCCCGAAGGGAACCCTGGGAGTTAGTCGTGAGTGTTTCCTTCTCTGTTCTCTCTCTCTTGATGCTCTCCCTTTTTCGACCGAATGTCGATTGCCAAAAAGATCCGATCCTAACCTAATTCGACAATATTTAAAGGATTGTTCACGGGTCGGGCCGATACAGTGAGTGATCTTTCCATTTAAAGTTCGAATACCCGACTACACGTCGCGACGAGTTAATTATTTGACGTCGCAACGTGCTGCTGAACATGATGCGTCGCGACGTAGGAATTGGCACAAGTCGCGACGTGTCTTCTCTTTCATGCGTCGCGACGAGATAATTACGCTTCGCCGCGGTATTTCATGTGCGACGTGCCTTAAGGACTTCACGCCATGTCTGATCCTTTTTGACTCCTTTTTCTCCTACAATATAAAATAACAATTTGCAGTATTAATTGTACTTAGAAAAATTATAATGCAATTAATGTCAATTTGCACAATTTTACTAACAAATTGCAATTCATATGAGCTCACTATAGGGAACCAACTTAAGCACAAAAATCATCAATTAGGAGTCAAAAAGCACTTTGACAATTGTGAAAATGCAGCCAATTAATAATGTAAACTTGGGTTCAATCAACCTTATTTCAAAACTTGATCTTTTCTTGTCGTATTTATCGAACCGTTTTCAAAACTAATCTATCTTAACCACCTTAAACGCTCAAGTTTTCGACCTCTAACGGTATCCACAGAACATATTGAGAGAACTATGTAACTCTTATAGAGAGGGTTAAGTAAGAAGTGTTAGCTCTACTAGAGTTTAAGTCTATTTATAATGAGTTTTAAACATTTTAACAATTTAAGAATTACAAATAATTCTAATTAAATATCAATTATGCCTAAATTAAATCTAATATTTTATATTGATCCTTATTAAATATCTCATATTTAATCATAAAATTTCTTAAATTTTGCAATTAAGTCCAACTTGATTGAAAGTATCTTTACTCTCTTCAACCTATTCTTTATTTCTAGCTTATTAGGTTATCAAATATGCTGACAATGATTATAAATTATAATTCTAATTCATAATTAGAATTAGATTTACTAAAACTCCTTTTAATTTATCTTTAATTCTTCAATTAAATAATTTATAATCATAGATCAAGATTAGCGTCTACCAACACATCATGACCAACCAAATATTTAAGAATATCAAAGTAGTTTTGACTAACCTTTCCGTTCATGATTTTTTCTTATAATTTAATCATTTCATTACACAATGTTCCGATTATATAAAGCATGGAATTAATTTATACTCTTTTTCAGTCCAATCATATTAGTTCTCTACCATTAGCTATTAATTTACTTAATGACATTTGTAAACTATTTATATAGCATCATTTCATCTTAGCCAAAGATTTTCCAAACCAATACTAATATAAAATAACGGAATATTCTTCCTAATTACTTTAGAGTGAGGAATCATATCTTGATCACACAACTACCTCCATATAGTTCATGACTACCGATTGAATGACCTATGGTTTGAATATGTCATAAATAGTATCAAAACATAGCAATTCCTATACAAGATAACTTTGGAGACCTCAAGTTAAATGATGACTTATACAATCATCAGTATGAGAATTTTCATAGACATATAAGTAATGTTCCAAATGAATTTCTTATGTCGGATTAGCTCAGTGAACATGTTCTCTAATAAGTAACCGCAAGTTTGGATTACTATTAAGTAAAAAAGAAAATTTATTTAACAATGTATCTCAACGGAAGTCATACAACCAACAAGCTAATAATCAACAATCTTTGTCTTCTAATTTCAGTGGTACATAACAAAATTCTACAAGTAGAAGTCATGGTAGTCGAAATCATGGTCAGGGATGAAATACCTATTTAATCCATTTTAATGGTGGTCTTTTTACACAATATTCTCATCAAGGAGTTGCTGGTTCGCAAAGATCATCAACTAATTTCTCAACTTGGATATGTCTTACTTATGGTGGCTATGGTCATTAAGCCAAACAATGTTCAAGTATAAGGTTTAATCAACAACAACCATAAACTTTTAGGTCGAATGCCAATTTGGCTACATCCAACCCCTTATTGAAACATCAATAAATCATAGATATTGGGACAATGCGTTATCTTATACCTAATATTAAAATTCTTACATCACAACATAAGTATGAAGGCCTTGATGAAGTCCAAATTAGAGATGGTAAAACAATCTCAATCTCTAATATTAGCTCTTCTAATTTTATTTTTTACTTGCTTGATATTTTACATATTTCACAATCTTGTAATAACTTGATTTCTGTTTATTCTTTTGCCAAAGCTAATAAATATTTCCTAACCATTTTGGGATTAGGGATATCCACAAGAAGGAATCACTACTAGTTGGCTAGAATGAATGTGGGTCATACACTACGTTGTTTTAACCTATTCATTATTCAAGCTCTTCTATTCAAAATCATTCTTGCACTCTCTCTACCTAGCACTCTAATAAACAATTAATTGACTATATTTTTATACCCTTATTTAGTGTGTTTTGCTTATTATTTGAGAGTTTAATACTATTTTTGGTACTTATTTTATTTCAAGTGTGTTTTTAGGTAATAATTGCCTTCGTAGATCAAAATACGAAAAATTAGAACAAAATTGAGGCATAAAATTGAAGAATTGGAGCAACTTTGGAGACATACAGTTGTATATAGGGACTTTGTAAGCCAATATAAATATGTGAAGCTTCAAAGACACTATTTATGAACATGTGAAGATACACACCTGTGTATGTGACATAAAAAGTCATGTATATAGCCAGTGTAAGCTTTTGAAAATGTGTAAAGTTGTAATTTTGAGGTTGTTTTGAGATATTCGGTCACTCACACGGCCATGTGAGTGACCATGCATACTCTAAAACCCTTGTTTTGCATTTTAAAAGGAAATTATAAAGACTAGGCAAAGGAGAAAGCAATTGGAGTCGGATTAGACACCAGATAGAGGGTAGAAGAAGTAGTTATGAACCAAGGACGAGAAGAACACGAAGATTACTTAAAAAGATTTGCTAGAGAACAACCTTTCACACTACAACAAATGTTAGTTTCGATTATGCTTTAATTTGCTACGATTTTACATTTGTTGCTAAAACCCAACTTTTGTCTACAAAATTATAAAATCATAGCTAAAAGTAACTTTTTGGCTATAAAATTTAAAATTTATCCCCTATTGAAGCAAAATTGACAAATATATCATTTTAGCTAAGTTTTAATTAATATGATTTTAAATTCGTAGTTAAAAGTAAAGTTTTGGCTACAAAATTGGAAAATCGTAGCTAAAGGTAAATTTTTGGCTATGAAATTTAAAAATCATTGCCTATTAAAGCAAAATCTTTTATGTTTTAATTTGCTCCGATTCTAAATTTATAGCGAAAAGTAAACTTTTGGCTACAAAATTAGAAAATCATAGCTAAAAATAACTTTTTGGCTATGAATATTTAGAATCGTCGCCTATTGAAGGATAACTTCCTACGTTTTAATTTGTTATGATTTTATTAGCTAAAGGTAGCTTTTTAGCTATGAAATTTAAAAGTCGTTGCCTATTGAAACATAACCTCCTACCTCATAATTTGCTGCAATTCTAAAATTGAAGGCTAAAGTAAACTTTTGGTAAGCTTTTGGCTACACAATTGGAAAATCGTAGATAAAAGTAATTTTTTGGCTATGGATTATAAAAATTGTGGCCTAGTGAAGCATAAACTCTACTTTAACTTTAGGCGAAGTTTTCTAAAATTTATAGCATAAAGGTTTTAGCTACAAATATGTTTTTGTAACCAAAAGAAGAAGAACACAAAAACATTATAAACATCATCATTTTTGTGAGATGTATATCCTAAGCTCATAGATCCCTCTTCTTGCTTTCCTTCTTCTGTCTTCTTGTGTATTTTGCTCCAACAGATTCCTCATCTTATTCTGTCTTCATTTGCCTTCTTATTCAATTTCTATTCATCCTTGCTATTGTTTACTTGTTACTCCTTTATCTCTTGTCGTCTTCCCCCTCTACCTCCTGCTGCCTCCCCCTCCTCCATCTTCTCTCTCTCGTCCTTGCCTCCAAGTTTGATCACAAAGTTTATTGTTTACATTTCTTTCTTTCTTCCCTTATTTTTATTTCCCCAAATTTTGATTCATATATGTTAGTCCTTTCATTTAACTCTTTCTTTTTATGCATGCTCTTGGTTGTTGTTGTTGTCAAAGTTAGGGCTTTAGTTTCTATTGTTGATTCATGCAACAAACCTTGGTAGGATGGCAGTAGTTTTATGCCATTACATGTTCGATTTTCCCCTATCATTTAGCACATGTTATTGTAACTTATGTATGGAATAAAGGCATGCATTTGAGATAGGCTTCCTATATTTAGAGATCATAAGCTTATTTAAAGGCTCCTTTCTCATAGTGATAAAGAGGTGATCCCAGTATACTACCTTTGTTGACTAGCAATAGACCTTTCCTTTAGTTGTAAGCTTAAAAATTATAGACATCAATTTGCAACAATAATACTTTCTTCCTAAAAGGTCAACTATTAAGATATATATGTTTTAACATAATTAAATCAGTATCTACTTCTTACATTTTAGTCTTAAACCCTAGTCTTTGGAAAAGTCAGATTTGAAATGTGTGCTTTGTTTGCTTCAACAAAGCATTGTTGCCCATTTCCATATACTTTTTTTTCATACATTTGAATGTAAGTAGACCATATGTATAAGTAATTTGGTCTCATGTTTAGACTAGCCTAGCGGTGGTTACATTTTCTGACAGTCTTTGTGTATTTTGTTAGATTGGAAAAGGTTCATTTTTCTTAATTGAGAATCTATCTTATCTTTTCCATAATTATGTGATGTTGTAGACTCATATTAAATTCAATATACATGGCTGTTGAATACAAAACACACTACTAGTATTACGATCAAAACTGTAGGTATACGGGTCGTACTTGTAGTTGAAAGCAGATATCGATCTCACGAGGATTGTCCTTAGGCACCACTTAATTCAGGTTGTTCTTTATTTAAGAAATCGTTTCAATTGAATTTAAAAAGATAATTAAAATAAAGACAAACTAAAAGTAAAAGGGAACAGTACGACCCAAACCTATTTGCTCCACTCTAATTAATTGATTCAATTTATTCTTGACCCAAGATTTCCTAAAATTCTAGCTACTTTCTCTCAAGGTGTAACTAAATGTCACTAGTTAAATGAATTAGAATTAACTTTGGGGATCTCTCGTTGTGCAAAGCTTTTCCTAAGCATTTAACTAGATATGAAGCTATCATATAGGTAGTGCATTGATCTATTGAAATCTCTCCCTAATAAATCAACAACTTCTTATTTATACGTCTATTAATCGTCAACTCTCATTGTACAATTAACACAGATTACCAAGCTCACTCTCTCCATTTATTGCAAGGTTTAAGCATAATAAATAATACAAACATGTATATCATTAAATCAATAGCCAAAGGTTCACAATTAGTTCAAACCACAAACCTTAAAAATTGTTTTAGCCAATTATAATATCCATAACCTCCCCAACAATCAAATAATCTGTGATAAACATGCTAGAAGAGAAAGAAATTGAAATAAGACTGGATAGGGCAGCTCCTCTTCTTTGCTCGAATCTAGAAAATTTGGATGATGGGTGCTCTTTGCCCAATCGGGAATGAAACCTCGAATCTCCACCTATCTCTACCCTCTCAATCTATCTTCTAACTCTAAGAAGCAAGTTCCACGACTCTCTGATAGCTCTCAGGATTCTCCTCCTTATAAAGTCACGAAAACCTAAAAAAGTATAAGAAACTTGCATGTCTCTTCGACTTCCAATTCCCATAATCGTAGGGATTATACTTTTGCTTCCTACGATCGTGGGTTATCTTGATAGAAACTTTCTCCATAGATTTCCCACGATCGTGGAAAATATGCCCTTTTTCATGATCGTGGGTTCTTGTTTTTTTGCAGCTCCACTTCTCTTTTCTTCTCTTAGTCCTTAGCTCAATCACAAAGGTGTGCACCCTCTATTACTACACTAAAATGATCAATTCCTATCCTAAACCAATATCAAACACAAAAGAACAACCATGCAGATCAAACTAAACAAAAACACATAAAACAAGTCCTAAAACACAATAATACTAACCTATCATGCAAGAAACAAATGCCCAATATTAAAAAAAAAACACATACTAATGCACAACTATCAACTTCCCCACACTTAAATCTTTGTCTGTCTTCAAGTAAAATCAAACACAACCAATCAATTCTATCAATTCAATTTCACAAAAATCAAAACATGCAATCCCTCAAAGGTTAGCCAACTCAAGTATCAAGCTATTACATATATCATGACTACTTGCATTAGTGTACATAAGCAAACTCAATTTATGGCACCATCACTCAAAGATAAGTATAAATGCAAAATGAATCTTCCTTATGGTTTCACTCATTCCTCTCAAGTGTTTGACGGTTAGTGTTTTGCTCAAGCTCCCTATAAAAAACTACATTACCATAGGCTTGCTAATACACCAAATCTCCTCTACAATGATTATATGCATAAATAGATCAAAAAGACTTGTTTCGGGTTGTAATGTGGTAAGGGCTAAGGTGGGTCCAAAGAGGTAAAGGGTTTAACACAAGCATGCATAAAGTAATAAGTGAACAAAGGGATACAAAACATATTCTGAGATTTACAAAGGTAAATATACTACTACTCCACACTTATTGATGCTACCAAAACGTTCTTCCGTTTTCTTTTCTTTTTCTCTCCTTTTTTTAAATTGAAGAAACAACAAACAAAATAGCAACTAGATAGAATGTGATCAAATAGTAGAAGTATAACTCAACTCATATCAGAAAGAAAAAAATTTGTCATAAAAATCCCAAACTAGCACATCACTAAATACTTTACTAAGCTTGTGAATGGGTGTGCTAATGAGGTTTTGCTTTTAAGATATGGGGTGTTTTTAAAAAACAAAAGGGTTAAGGCTTAACGGGGGTAGTAAGGGATAATAAAAAGGCATGTCATTTAAGCCAAAGGTTATCACAAAAAGGGCATTAATCATTTCTATTAAGCATACATCCAGTAGACTCAAATCGATTCAAAGCAAGTACTGAAAGTAGCAACCTAAAGAGGCATCATACACTTAAAGAAATAAAATGACTATAGATGGAGTCATATAGGCTCAATCCTCACGCTGGCTCAAATAAAAATTCATTATGCATCTCTACACTACCTCATTGCTCAAGTGTCACATTTTGAGTAAGCTTATGCAACCAACTACTTTTCATCACTCAACATGATTCACTCTCTACTCAATTAGCCTAATTCAAGTTCAAGTATGCATTCAATCTTATTGCAACTAACATGACAGAATCTCATGGCAAAACACATAAAAAATGATTCAAGTGTGGTTCAATTGCTTAACACAACACTACATCAAACAACAACCTAATATGCTTAAATTATGCATCCTAAATAGTAAATAAAACAAATTTAAATGATGCAATTGACAAACCAAATGTCACCTCCCCATACTTAGACATCACATTGTCCTTAATGTGACAAGGCAACCACAAAATGAATCAAGACATCAAACACAACATCAACTAAACAAACAAATAACATAACTAACAAAGTAAATAAAATAATATAAACAGTGAAGGGTAAGAAGGCTTATGGAGATTGAGGTGATGAAGGCGTAGGAGATGGGACTTCAATGTTCTTTTTCTAGAAGAAATTTAGGAACTTCTTATTTATATACTGCTACTCCTTGTGTACTTATTGCACGTGGTTGCCGAGCTCCTTAATATGAAGTGTCATTTGTTGCTGATTTGCAGCCATCTGATCAAGAATTTGATGAAACCGGTCAACATCTGCTGCTGCTGTTAGTTCTCTTTAACTGCTTCTTCTTGAGGCTCCGGTGGTGCCTAAGAGGTGGATGGCTACGACATGGCTTCGTTCTTACCCTTCCTGTTCTTTGACAACAGTACGTGATTGAGGATTTCGGAGCTCCATAGAATGAGGCTCCAAAATTTCAGAGCTTCTTAAATATGATACATCAAACACATCATAATTAGCAGTATGCACAGTATCCACATCAAGATGATAAAACGAAGCCAAAGCAATGACAATATAAGCCATACCAAAATATGAGCTTTTCATAATAACGCAACTCACAATAGACCTAAAAATGCGATATGGGGTATTTATTTAAACTTTGCGATTTATGCACCAAAGAAAGAAAAGTTCTTTAGCAGAACACTTATTGCTTTCAGTTTTATTAAAAACAATTAAACACATAAATTTGTGAAGCAGTATAAGCTCTGTGCTACGAATTAAGGTGTTCGGTGTATTCCTAGAATCAAACGTGTTTTCACCTGTAAGGCTTTTCCGATAGTCATCCACATAGAAATCATCATGGTCATCTAAAATTTTAGTGTTTGATAAGTCAAAAAGTGCATGAATGACTGTATAATCAAGCTTATAAGCATGATCACCTATTCTAAACCAAAATGTATCCATTTTAGGATTATTACCCGTAGTGGTAAAAAATTCAACATTCATCATGGGGTATATCGGTACATTGCAACAAATTTACCGACCTTAACCAATATTTGCAGCTAATCGTTCAATATTACTCCTCGAACTTAGAGTTTCTAACAATTCAAAATCGAAGTGTTGGGGAGGCAATAACTTTCTATCTTTAAAGTCCCAAAATCGCATACCTTCGTTGTCTGAAAAAATTGGGAATGGGAAACGAAAATTTGCCGCTATCAATTTTACCTTCACCGGAGACTTGTTGACGCAATTGGTAGATGGGTTTCTAAGCAACAAGCTTCTTTGGAACCATTGAAGAAGAAAAATCTGCCAAAATAGGCAAAAGAGAGAGTGAGTACGTTTTAGAGAGAGAAGGAAATAAGAACTCATCAAATCCTTGTATTCTTGATGGTATAGTGTGAAATAAGTGTAAAAGAAGTGGTTAATAATGGAAAAGATGAAGAAAATACCAAAATTTGGTAGAAAAATGAAAGATTTTCGAAGCTATGGTTAGTGAGAGAGTTGGCTGTAGAGAGAAAAAAGTGAGGGAAAGTGAGAAAAGAAGAAGAAAAGAGGGGTATTTAAAAAAGTTTATGTCGAAGGATCCCACGATCGTGGGAATCCCTATGATTTCCATGAGCATGGGAAGGCTCTCTAGAATCCATTTCCACAATCGTGGGTTAAAGCTTCAGAAAGTTTCTGGAAAGCCTTCCTAAGCTTGTGGGAATCAACCCAATTTTCACGATCGTGGATTGTTTAACTTTTCCAAATTCTTAGCCTTCTTATAAGCTTAGTATGCATTCCCAACATTCACTCAACCTACTAACACATCAAAATTAACTTACCAATAAGAAATTTGGAAAGAAAATAGGTTAGAACTCAAACCAAATTCAAACCAAACATAATCAAAACCAAACAAATCAAACACACAAGTAAGCAAAAGCAAGCAAAAGAAAGGTAAACATGCTAAGTTAAGGTCATTAGCTTGACCATTTCACATGTATTCATGAAGGAGTAGAAGAAAGGAAAGAGATGACTTCCCTTTCTTGTGAGTATGTCCCTCCATAGTATGGCTTGCGTATATGCATATGTCCCTCCATAGTATGGCTTGCATATATGCCCATTGACCTTGAATGCTTCACCCTTATCATTTCTTAACTCCAAAGCTCCATAGGGAAACACTTGAATAACCTTGAAGGGTTCACTCCATCTTGACTTGAGCTTTCTGGGAAATAATCGAAGTCATGAATTAGACAAAAGCACCAAGTCCCCACTCTTGAACTCCTTCTTCTTGATGTTAGCATCATGCCACTTCTTTGTCCTTTCCTTATACAACTTGGCGTTTTCATAGGCGTCAAACCTTAATTCTTCCAATTCGTCAAGTTGTAACAATTTTTTCTCACCTGCAAGCTTTCAATCCATGTTCAACTTCCTAACGGCCCAATAGGCCCAATGCTCCAACTCCAAAGGTAAATGGCACGCCTTGCCTTACATAAGTCTACATGGAGTAGTTCTTATAAGTATCTTGAAAGATGTCCTGTAAGTCCATAAGGTGTGATCTATCTTCAACGCCCAATCCTTTCTTGAGGTACTCACTACCTTTTCCAAAATCTTCTTCAGCTCTCTGTTCACCACCTCCACTTTACCATTGGTTTGGGGGTGGTAAGGAGTCGCCACTTTATGATGAACATTGTATCTTTTCAAAAGACCATCAAATGGTTTGTTGCAAAAATGGCTCCCTCCATCACTTATAATCGCTCTGGGCACCCCAAATCTCATAAAGATCTTCTTGATGAACTTTTGAACCACCTTACTGTCATTAGATGGAGTAGCTACAGCCTCAACCCCTTGGAAACATAGTCAACTCCAACTAATATGTAAGTGTTACCTGAAGAGGATGGGAATGGTCCTATGAAGTCCAATCCCCATATATCGAATATCTCGACCTTCATAATGTTTAAAAGCGGCATCTCATCCTTCTTCGATATGTTACCTACTCTTTGAAACCTAATCACACTTTAGCACAAAATCTGGAGCATCCTTGAACCAGTTTAGCCAATAGAATCTACACTCTAATATCCGAGCTGCAGTCTTGTTAGCTCCATAATGACCTGCACAAAGTGAACTATGACATTGCATCAAAATTCAGGCACTTCATCTTCAGGAATACACCTGCGAATAACACTGTCAGCATATATCTTATAAAGTACAGGTTCATCCCAAATATAATGAGAACATTGAAATACAATTCGTTTCCTTTGTTGATAAGAAAGATCGAAAGGAAGAATACTACCTAAGAGTTAGTTTGCAATATCTGCAAACCAAGGACGAAAAGTATTATCTATCATCATTAGAGCCTCATCAGGAAAGCTCTCCTCAATTTCCTCTTCTTCTTTATGATGACCTCCTGCGAGTCTCAAGAGGTGGTCCGCTACAATATTTTCTACTCCCTTCTTGCCTTTAATCTCAATGTCGAATTCTTGGAGCAGAAGTACCCACCGGATAAGTCTAGCCTTGGCATCCTTCTTTGCAAAAAGAGATTGCAATAATGCATGATCTATAAAAACAATAACATGTGAGCCTAAAGTATAAGAACCAAATTTCTCACATGTAAATACCATAGTAAGCATCTCCTTTTTTGTAGTTATGTAATTCAGTTGTGCTCCCGTCAAGATCTTGCTTGCATAATAGATAGCATGCAGCCTCTTTTCCTTCCGCTAACCAAGGACACAACCAATGACATGATCGCTTGCATCACACATAATTTCAAAAGGAAGAAACCAATTTGGCAACGTCATAATGGCTGTTGATATAAGTGCCTTCTTCAACCTGTTAAAAGTGTCCAAACAAGCATCATCAAAAACAAAAGACACATCTTTAACTAATAAATGAGTTAAGTGATAAGAGAAAAATCCTTGATGAATCGTCTGTAGAAACCTGCATGACCAAGGAAGGCTCGGATTCCCTTGATGTTAGTGGGAAGTGGTAGCTTTTCAATTACTTTGACTATAGCTCGATCCACGTTAATCCCCTTACACGAGATCTTATGGCTCAATATAATTACCTCTAAGTGACACTTTTCCCAGTTTAACACTATATGAGACTTCTGACATCATTGAAGCATTCTGTCTAAATTAAACAAGAAATGATCAAAATAATTTCCAAAGATAGAGAAATCATACATAAAAACCTCCATGAAGTTCTCATTCATATCCGCGAATATGGCCATCATGCACCTTTGGAATGTGGCAGGTGTATTACATAAACCGAACAACATCCTTTAATAAGCAAAAGTTCCATAAGATCAAGTGAAAGTGGTCTTCTCCTGATCCTATGGGTATATAAACATCTGATTTTACCCTGAGTATCCATCAAGAAAATAGTAAAATGCATGGCCAACCACCCTCTCAATCATTTGGTCCACAAAAGGTAAAGAGAAGTGATCTTTCTTGGTGGCCAAATTGAGCTTCCGGTAATCAATACATACTCTCCAACCTGTGATGGTCCAAGTAGAAATCTTTTTACCTTTTTTATTTTCCACCACTGTCATGCCTCCTTTCTTAGGGACACACTATACCGGACTCACCACTCACTATCAAAAATAGGATAAATAATCCATGCATTCAACATCTTTATTACCTCTTTCTTCACAACCTCTTGCATGTTTATATTTAACCTTCTTTGTCGTTCTCTCACAATTTTACACTCTTCTTGTTAATCCTATGCATCACCACATTGGGGCTAATCCCCCTAATATCATAAATTTGCCACCCCATAGCTCTCATCCTTTTCCAAATGGTCTCCACCACTTTCTCTTCTTGCTCAAT
>JANKOD010000008.1:18770731-18792770 GCA_026284645.1 Erythroxylum acuminatum | reverse complement strand
AATGTCAATGAATGCATATACAATCATTTTAATGTGTGCAATAATTAATATTCACATGTGTGTGTATGTTATATTATGCATAAGCATGAAATGCACTTTCTAACTTCTCAATAATCTCTCATGTACACTATTTTAGTGTTCTAACACTTAACATGGAACGAGATGTTATAAAAGAAGCTTCAATTAATAAATTGAAGGTTAACTATTAACAATCTTAAGAAAGATATTAACATAAGATAGGAATTTCTATGGTCCAATAATCATATATACATTATTCGTAATATTATATGTAATAATAAAATTCAGTTTGATGATAATAAAATCTCCAGTTCATGTCATGCTTCTTCTATTAGTTAAAGTCATAAGTTACTTTGTTCTAAGTCTAATTATATTGTACAAAGTCCATTGGAGTTAATTTGTTTATATTTATAGGGACCTTTTCCTACAGTTTCGATTGATGGGTATCACTTATTTTACGTTATGATATGTACAAAAAATACTTTTGGATTTATTTTCTTAAATTTAACTACAAAGTTCTTAATGTCTTTATTAAATGTCATCATTTGGTTGAATTTTTTCATGTTCCATTAAATCCTTTTGAGAATGCTAGGGTGGTTAACATCAATCCTTGACTTCCTATTTACTTAAGAATATTATTACCTAAATATCTTTATATCCTAAAAACCATGAAAAATATGAGTGTGCTGAAAGGAAACATAAACATATTATCGAAACTAGTTTGCCTTTATTACATCATTTGTTTATGCCATATGAATATTATAATTCTGTATTTAAAATAATAGTTTATCTAATTAATAGAGTGCCAATCCCACATTAAATAATGTCAATCCTTATCATAAACTGTTTTGGCAAAATCCTTGTTATAATACACTTTACGTATTTGGTTTCCTTTGTTATCTTAATTACGTTATCACTCTCTTAATAAATTATCTTCTTGTTCCAAAATTTTTGTTTTTATGAGGTAGGGCAAAATTCACAAGGGTGATGTTTGATGAACAAACATTCCTTTTCAAACAAATTGAATATAGTGGTTTATATGTTGCTTGGTTTCATAGTCCTCCAATAACACATGTCATGCTATCACTATTTTAACTAGCCACATTTCTTCTTCCCATTCACCTACAAACACTAACTAGCACTCAAATATAACCATATTAGCTGAACCAGCTGAACTTGACACTCCTCTATCAAATATACAACCACTAGCTTTACTATATAAACCTGATATACCTAAATCCAACCCAACACCATCTTTTGTAATCCTAATACTCCTCAATTATCCCTAATTATAACTCATTCAAACTATGGATTATCTCCTCAAATTCCTAGACATCACACTATATCACCTAGACTTCCCTTGGTAATTGACTTATGCAATTATAATACCAAGTTCCCAATAGCTACAAAAACTCATTATGCGGTGACCATGCTAAAAATAGACCATTTGAAATCATGTATCTTTTATGCCTCCATTATAAGTGAAGAACCTAGTTATTATAGCTAAGCATTTAAAAGTCTCAAATGGAGAAAGGTAATGCGAGAACAATTCAATGCCATGCTTGTCACCCTTGCCCTTCAATTGCCAAACTAAAATTTAATTGGCAATAAGTGAAAATTTCAAATTAAGCTAGAGAAATGATAATTTTGCTTGATATAAGGCACATTTAGTTGCCAAAGGGTTTTATCAACGACCTGGCACTAAGCATAAAGACACTTTCAATCATATAATAAAGTTAACAGTAGTTCAATTAATTATTTATTTGGCTATTTTGAACAATCAGAATGTTAACCAATATGATGTGTTAGATGTTTTTTTGCATGGCACATTTGATGAAGATGAGTTTATAAAGCAACCATAAGGTTTTGAACATCTTAATTTACCATAATATGTTTACAAGTTTAATGGCCATAAGCAAGCTATAAGATAATGGTATAAATGTTTTACCATAGAAGTATTACATCTTTGTTTTCATGACTTTAAAACTAATAAATTATTCTATTTTTACAAATATCCTTACACAACAGTCTTCTTCCTTATCTATATGGATGACATGGTTATAGGGAACAATAAGTCATTCGTTAAACATGTCATTCACATGTTGCAAATTAAGTTCCCTTTAAAAGAATTGGCATGTCTAAGTTTTTTTCTTGATGTGGAGGCTTCTTGAATAAAGATAGGTTTGTTATTCTTTTAAGCTAACTATAATAATGAATTGTTACAAAAAATAAATATTTTTGATGCCAAGGTTATTTATACTTTTATTTGTCCAAAAGAATCATTAATTTCATTTCATACTAAGTTCTTTAATAATCTCACTCTATTTCAAAGTATGGTTGGTGGAATCTAATATTTTTCCATAATCCAACTTGATATTTGTTATGCAGTTAACAAGATATCTTAGTGTTTGCATCAACAGTTAGGGTGTCATTAGATGCAAGCCTAATGGATACTAAGGTATCTCAAAGGGACTATAAATTATGGGTTGTTTCTACTAGAAACAAACAATTTTCATATTACCACCTAGTGTGATGTAGATTGGGATGGTAATAAGGACGATTGAAAATCAATAACATACCTAGCTATTTATGTTGGACCGAATATGATTACTTAGTTCTTTAAAAAACAAAAGATAATTGTCCATTCCTCTATAGAGGCAAAGTATCTAGCTATTAAAGTAATGATTTATGAAGTTTAATAGGTCCAATCTTTTCTCATAGAGATAGGTATAATTATAATGTTAAGTCTTATTAGTTCGTGTAATAATCTCTTAGCCATATATCTTACAACTATACCTATTTTTCATTCCCACTCCAAGCATCTTGAGATTTATTTTCATTATGTTTGTGATAAGGTATATACGAGGGAACTTCAAGTCCACTATCTTTCAACCAATAATCAAACTATCATCATCTTAATAAAGCCTAAATTAAATAAAAAATTTCAACACATGAGATGTAAATTGATAGTTTTTACAAACCCACTCAACTTCAGGGAGGGTGATGAAGCTAATCTTTAAGTTTATTAAGTATTTTTATAATAAAGCCAATACTTAAACTTGTTAAGTTTATTAGCTTGTAATATTTTTTTACCCTTATTATATATAGCTTAAACTTGACTTGTTATAGCCCTTTCTCTATACAAGAGGCCTATATATGTATATGTTAAACATTAATGAAAAGTTAATCCAAAGTTATCCTTGTTTTATTAAATACTTATGTTAATTTAAAATAAAAAAATTATATATTAAAAAACCATTTTTTTTGTTTTGATTTAGGTTTACTAGTTTGTCTTAGTCTTAAGTAACTAACCACTTTTTTTAGTAGGATTTTTGTATTTACAATAATTTTTATATAATATTTATTAATGAGTAGTTTATTGTTAATTGTTGTATTTTTTGTCTTAACTGGTCTACTTCTGAATTCACTTCATCTATTACCTAAAAAACAGTTTAACCAACAGTTATGCTATTAATATTAAGTAAGGATTTCGGTCATCAAATTATATATTTATTTATAGAAAAAATATTTGATTCTAGTTAAGTAGTATATATGTATGTGTTATTGTAAGTGTGTGTTTGTTTGTGTGTGTGTGTGTGTATAACACTTCTTTATAAGAGTAAGCAAGTGATTACTATATTTGTGATAATGAAAATAATAACTAAGCTTAATGTGTTTGATCAACAATGGAGGAATAAATTTGTTTAATGATTTGACTTTTCCACCTTTTCCCTCTTCTGCTTGACCATCTTCGACCCTAGGTGCTCTTACCCTTACTTTAGTTACAAATCCATCTGGGCCTCTCTAATGCCTATCCTAAAATGATCCTCAGCTTGTGAATCCTATATTGAAAATGAAGATTTTTGGAGATAGCTCAAACACTTCCTTCGAGTTTTGTCCTCGAGTTATTGTAGAAGGTTAAACACTAGTGGCTACAAGCCTAGAAACTATATGGGAGGGGGCTAAGAGTTGGTCGTTGATATTGGTTAGCTTCTTTTTTAGTGGGTGCTCACTATTTCTAATCATTAACTTATAGGCTGATTAGTACTAGAAAGGTAAAGGCTTGAGTGAGGTATTGCAGATAGTCTCATCTTATTCAAATTTAACTTTGGTCATTGTATAAAGGATATTATGGAAGTAGGATTATTGCATGTATAAAATAATCCAATATTCATTCACCCATGGTTTAGACTTAACAAAAAGAGCACATTCCTATTTGGATCAATTTACATGAAGTCCTTTTAGAGTATTAGACTACAAAAGGTCTGAGCTTTATAGTTGGTTTCATAGGCAGACCTATATGCATGGATTAACATCTTGCCTTGAGGAAAAGAATGGGATATGGTAGAGTATGTGTTAGTTTGGAAATGATGAGGGAACTTCTTGATACAATCGATAGTATGAGAATGGGTGATGATGACACTCTAGTAGAGGATTATGATAATGTCTCCTACTTCTAGGAACCACATGTACATGTTTAAGGTAAGCAATAGAGACAAACGAGTAGGCAAGCTATTAGAGGATATTGTAATGAACTAATGGGGATTGGAAATCTGTAGGAGGAGAAGGGTACACTAGATACTAATGAGTGATTATAAATAGGTTTGAATGTAACAAATTGGTTTATGAGATTATAACAGCAGTTGGGTTGGAGGAGTCTAGGAATGATAGCACTATAAATCAAAGCAAAAGGTTAGGATACAAAGCTAAAGAAACTTTGGCCAATTTTTCCATAGCTTTTTATAATGATAGGGGAATTAATTTCCCAAAAAGAAGCCACCTCTAATTGTTTTTAAAAATAAACTTATGTTAATTGGATTGTTGAAGACTAAACTTAGTGTAGTGAATATGAGGAAATTAGAATGCTTAGGAAACTAATGGGCCTTTTTGTATAATCATTCTCAACATCATTATGGATGAATTGTTATTCCTTTTGATATAAGAATAGTCCAGGAAAAGATGCTTAGAGATAGTGATCAATTAATAAATATGTAAGCTCTATTAATTAGGGAAAACTAAAAAATACCTATATATTTTATGTGTGTCTCTAATTTTCTTTTTAAAGAAATGATTTATAGGGATCAGTTTAGTATATTCACTCTAACAACTTAAATCCCTAGTTAATTTTAAGGAATTTTAGCAGCACTCTCTTCATGCTTGAGGCTAAAGGCAATATCTTTTTAAGGAATTTTAATAATGAGTTACGGGATTATATAGAGAAGATATGAGCAACTAACCTAAAAATTAAAGGCTACTTCCAAACTTAAAGTAATAAACAAGATATTAGATATGATATAAGAACATAGGAAGATATGGTTTTACTAAATGGTGAATGGCCCTTAAAGTTCCCGGATACTAAAGCTACAGTCTTGCCTATTAATATTGGATCACGCTCCCATCTTAGTGCTAAACCTTTTCACAAAGAAGAGGAAGAAGTCCTCTTTCATGTTCAATAACTTCCTAACTAATACTTATGGATTCTCTGAATCTATTATAAGAGGGCTAGCTCATACTATCAAAGACATAAGGCATTTATCTATATAAAGAAGTTGATTCTCGTGAAGGATGAATTTAATCAATTGAATATCAGCAAACACGGTGATAATTAAGTAAATATTACCAACACTAAACAGAATCTACTCAAAATATAAGAGGGCTAGATAAATATTTTGGAGGCCTTTAATTATTAAAAGATGAGAAATTAGCACTTAAATCTTACATTAAAGTAGTCTTAGACTATAATTCCTTGATTTAATAAAGATCCAAAGTTAATTATTTGAAGTTGGGAGACAAGAACATAAGATATTTCCATAATTTTATTTTGACCAAGAAAAATACCAATAGAATTTTCTCTTTAAATGTGGGGAATAGGGATTCCAACTCAACCTAAGTGGATTTATGCAACAAGGTGGAGCAATTCTTCAATAACTTTATGGGCACTCTAGCTCTTAGTAATTCTTCCAAAGATATCCTCCAATCCTTCATCAGTAATCAATTCTCTAATGAAGAGCTTGATATGCTCAACAAGCCTATCAATACATTAGATAAAGAGGAAGTAGTCTTTATGATAAACCCTAATAAGGCTCCAAGTCTAGATGGGTTGACTGGGTGTTTTTACCAAAATCTGAGCTAATAATATAAAACGTGGTAACAAAGGTGATAGTTGAGTTTTTGAGAAATAGAAGCTGCTGATATAAATTAATATGACCTTTATAAGTTGCATTCTTAAATTCCTCATCCACTACCACTCTGAATGATTATCATCCTATATCTTGTTATAACTTCATAATCAAGATCATCTCTAAACTATTTCCCAAAAGACTAAAAAAAAAATTCGAAGTCAACGTGCTTTCCTAGATAATAGATTGATAAGAAATAATGTCTTATTGGCTCAAAATTTATTCAAAGGATACGATAGCAAGTAAGTATGCTATTAAAGTGAATTTTCATAAGGCTTATGATAGATTCATTCTTGATTATAATTATACGCCAATATTTGATGTATTTTGCTTGATATTTTGTCTCCAAATACATTTATAGGTCATAATTGCCTTGATGGACCAAAATAAGAACCCGAATGAAAATGTGGCATAAAACAAAGTTTTGAGGCAATTTATAGTGCTCATGATTAATCATGGACTATGTTTTACTTTTCGGATGATAGTAATCTGAAATGAAGTTAATAATGAAGAGTGCATAAAGGAGGAAAAGGTGATTTTGGTATGAGTTATATTAAGGAAAGATTCTGAAAGAAAATGGTAGATGATATGGAAAATATTCACTAAGTATACTTCAGTCTTTTAGCCACAATGTTTTCTTTAGTTGCCCAAACGAGATGATTCTTGATTTGGATTAAACTAGAGATATATGACTACTTTTCGTATGAAGACATAGAATTTCAATTATGTCTCTAAGAGTCTCAAAAGTTGTCATGAAGTTAAAAATTTGGTGCAATATGTTGAATGGAAATTTTCGTCTTCGAACTTTAGGGGCAAATTTGGGAATAGATATAAATATATTTTGGCAAAGTTGCCTTTTGGAAAGTTGTAGAGCTTTCTTTTATCTTTCCAACGGTCCAAGAATGACCTCAATCCGATATTTGTAGTGAAAGTTATGCCCTTTTGATTGCTTCAGCCTTAGACTTCGTCTCATGTTTGACTTTTTCCGTCTCATGTTTGACCGTCTCATTTTTTTGCTTCGTCTCATTTTGCTTCCGTCTCAAAATGACGTCATCATCGTCTCAGAATGACGTCATCATCGTCTTAGTTTGACCGTCTCATGTTTGACCGTCTCATTTTTTGCTTCGTCTCATTTTTCTTCCGTCTCAAAATGACGTCATCATCGTCTCAGAATGATGTCATCATCGTCATAGTTTGACCGTCTCATGTTTGACCGTCTCATTTTTTGCTTCGTCTCATTTTGTTTCTGTCTCAAAATGGCGTCATCATCATCTCATAATGACGTCATCATCGTCTTAGTTTGACCGTCTCAGTTTGACCGTCTCATTTTGCTTTGTCTCAATATGACGTCAGCGATTCGTCTCATGACGTCAGCATCGTCTCATTTTGGCCAGAACATCTTCTAGTCCAAATTTGATCCTCCAGATGAAAGAATTGGCCTTTGTGGTCTTCATAAGAGTTGTAGCTCTTGAAATTATCTTCCCAACCATATAAAGAACACCTAAATCCAATATATGTAGGGAAAGTTATGAAGATTTTCCCAATCTGTATCGTCTAATGACGTCATCATTGTCTGCTTTCTGTTTCACCCTTCAAACGTTGGAATTGGCCTTTGCAGTCTTCATAAGAGTTGTAGCTCTTGAAATTATCTTTCCAACCATATAAAGAACACCTAAATCCGATATCTGTAGGGAAAGTTATGGCTGTTTTCCCGAAGCAGGTTCAGTATATTTGAGTGCATAAACATGGTTGCTTCTTTAGACCATAACTTCTTCTCTAGACCTCCGAATGACTTGATTCTTGAACCATTGGATTCGTAATACTTTTCTCTACATCTCCTCCAAAAATCAAAGCTATCTGAAATGTATGGAGAGAGATTAAGTGAAAAACATAGGACGGATACAGTGAGTGTGCTGTTAAAGGACATGAACTGGTGTTGTTTCGTTGAACACACTTCAGTATTTTGATGTTTTCTGGATCAGTAGAACTCTAAATGAGATGATTTCTGATTTGTGGTAAACTAGAGGCATAGAGATGCAAAGTATCTGAAGGAAGTGAATTATAATTCAATTCCTAAGACTTTCAAGTTTTGGATGGAAGTTGTATATAGTATACTGTTATGGACAAGAGCAGTCCAAACATAATTGAAGTACATCCTTTGAATCTCTGAACCAAATGGAATGCTTTCGGTGGCATTAGAGACTTCAGCCAATAGAGGATATTTTCTAGAAGAAAGTGATGTGTCAGAATGTTCAAGGATATTTTTGGCAAGACACTTAAGTTTAAAAGAACATAAGCTTATAAGGAAGGATAAAATGGACTTTTTGGACTCATTAATGGCATAATTGGAAAAAGAAATGATGTCTTGCTTATAAATGGAGAAGAACTACGGGAATGAGAATATTCTAGAGAAACAAAATGTGTGGACAAGAAAAGAGAGAGAAATACGAAGAGAAAAAGAATGAAAGAGAGAGAAAGAAGAGAAAACAAGCTAGGGTTTTAATTTCCTTAGCCTTCAAGAGAGATTTTGAAGTGGTTCAAGAAGAGAAAAAGTAAGAGGAAGAAAAGAGCTTCCATTTGAGCTAAAGATCTCTTTTGGTGAAAAATCAAGGTAAGATCTTTTGACTCTTTTGGATTTTTGGAAGGATTCTAGCTTAAGGACTTTAGAAATTGTTTGGGTTTAAATGTTCTAGAATCAATTTTAGTGATTCTTGCATTGTGGGATATTTAAGTGGATTCCTATTAAATGAAATTTGGTTTATTTCAGGAAACCAAGAGAATCCTACCCAAGAGCAAAAGGGAAAGACAATCTTGACTTGGAGTTTGGCAAGCAAACTAGGTGGGTAAAATATTTATGGTTATTGTGTAAATGGGCAATGTGCCTAAGTGTATACATATGTTTAAGTTGCTAAGCTATAAATGGGAATTTGATATTATGAGATCATGTGAGGTTAGAAAAGAGATGATGAAAAATTTAGTTATGATATAGAGTAACCAAGTGTTCTTGAAGTGTAGCTTATGAATAAGCTAGATTTATATATATTTATATAAAAAAAGAGAGGGTAAAGATTGAAAGGAGCATTTAGATTGATCATGTACAAATGTGGTGAAGTGTAAGTCTAAGTTCACATCGACATATATGAATTATGAAATGGGAACAAGCCTAATGTTTGATTTAGAACATATACCAGGGATTGTCAATGAACATGCATTGTATATAGCCCTTATAATTAATTGGGAATAAATGAGTTTGTAACGATTGTGAATTGTGTATTGCATAAATTGTGATGTGCAGGTTAAACATCTGCCTTCAGGTGTTCCCAGACTTTGAAAGCAAATGCAAATCTGGAGCGTACTGTGAGTAGACCGAGATGGTCTTGCTTTATTGTTATTTGTTTATGTATGAATTGAGTGATAATGAATGATTCTGATTGTGACTTGATTGTGAATTCCGGACAATGAAGGTCCGATGACTGTGATACATGAATGAATGATTGAAGTGCTCATTGTATGTGAATAAGATGAATTAAGTGTTTTCTGAATGTGAAATTGCATGCAAGTGAAAGTGTAAATGCTCAACTATATGTTGAATGTCGGACTACGGTCTGAAGATAAGTGTAAATGCTCAACTATGTATTGAATGTCGGACTACGGTCCAATGATAAGTGATTGTGATCAAATAAGTGCATGCAACGTCAGTGATGCATTCCATTGTATGAATGCATGAAAGATAAAGGAAGTTATGACCGGAGTCGCCAGGAAAAGGAGCTTAAAGCTCAGAATGTGAAAAGAGCCAAGAGCTCAGAATGTGATTAGAGCGTCGGGCTCAAATGCGACTGTCCCCGGTATCCGTGAAGGGATATGGGACGATATATTCTACTGCTCGGTATCCACGAAGGGATACGAGTGAATAAAAAGGCACTCGGTTATAACGACAATAACAAATGAAAGTGAGTCTCACGTGCATTGCAATTACAATTGATACATGCATTTTGTATGAATGATTTCTGAAGGCAATGTGTATTAAATGTACTATGTGAAACGACTAATTAAGTGCATATGATTCATTATGACTGTAAATGAACTGATGTGAATTATGTGAATTGCATGTGTTGTGGAATGAGTGAGCCATCGATGATGGTCACTCACTGAGTTCGCAAAACTCACCCAAAATTTGCTAATATTTTTCAAGATTAGAAGAATACCTCGTTAATCAAACGGGAGTATACCTACAGCTTTCAAGTGAAGGATAGAGGTCAGGATTAGTTCGCGTTTGCACTTCATGTCCTTAATTTTGTTTTGAACTATATATTCCGCAACTGTCATATAAATGTGTGTTTGGAAATGACTTAGAGGTTTTGTAATCGTGAAAGGGCCCAATTGGCCATATGGGAAATTTGTAAATTCCATTGTATGATTGATAAGGGCTTATGTCCTAATTGATTATGGTCTTCTGCATATTGTGTTTTGGAAGAAAAAAAATGTATACCGATTTTCGATTGAGTGAGTGCTTTAGCACGCCACCCTCGCGGGGCACGGACTCGGATATCACCGTCGATGTCGGGTTCGGGTCACGCGAGAGTGGGGGTGTTACATTAACCCTTAGCTACATATCTATAACTTGAGTCATACACCTTAATACCTCCTCCTCCCTAGTTTCTAGCCTTTAGAAGCACATATTATATCTCTCCTTTCATAGCTTATACATGTATAAGCCTAGGATAATAATATAAAACAATGTATTGCCCCTAAAATTCCCCTTCCTAAGTGAAGTTGGAACTTTGTAGCTAGTATTGTGTCAATACCTTACTCCATATAGTCATTACGTGAGGGAACCTAAAAAAAAAGGTATTCGTGGTTCTACTAGTTCTATTTGCATAAGAAACATTGCCCAAACTAATTAATATAGCTTAAGTTATCTAAAGTTGGAAACCTTCAAAATTACCATCCAAAGTGTGACGAAAATTTTAGAATGAGGAAACTATTCCATATCATCTTATTCCATTTTGCATATCACTCCCTATGCTTAGGATTCTCTTGTAGGATTTGATGCTAAAATCCCTATTTCAATTTCCTAGCCATATGTATGTGATAAGTGCATGATTGACTATATATTTAATCTTTAATGCTTAGTGATTAATGTTATATTATGCTTAAGGTACTTATTTTTGCTCATATTTTGTTTTAGGTGCAAATTGGAGGAACAGGAACCAAAATGAGCTAAAAATTTTCCTTAGACCTATTATATCAATGTTTAATCTTATTTTCCTTTATGGAAATAAGAAGGAGAAGAATTTGGATATGGAATAAATAATGTAAGAAATAAATTTATTACAACTTACATGGACATATATGGGACTGTGTAACTCACCAAAAGTGTATAGGAGCATGAAGATGCAATTTCAACCACTTTTGTAACCTACACGGTTGTGTGTGGACTTACGTCACTGTGTAAGTGAGCTACATAAATGTGTAAGTGGCTATGTAACCCACTATGAACGTGTAAGCTCATGATTCTTGTAGTTTTCACACAAACAGTTACCTGCATGCTTGTGACTGTGTATTATAACAAACTTTTTTTTACTATAAAAGGGAATTAAAGAGACCAAATGAAGCATGAAGACTTGGGAGACATGAAAGGCAAATTCCTTACCCTTTGTAGAGCTATATAGAGCTAAACTTCATCATTTCAATTTAAAGGGGATATCGAGGTCGATGAATATATTTGGTCGTTATTTAATCTAATGATGTTGTTCTTACTCTCTTTTGGAATTGATTATATTATTCTATGATTAATATTTTAGGATTTATATATGAATGATTTAGACACTCAAAATAGATTATTCATGTATGAAATTATTGCCAGAATGTAAATTGCAGTACGTAATCGTTGTAAATCGATCTTGTCTTACCACTTGACAGTTTTTTCCTAAGCCAAATGTGCATTTTAATTCATCAATTTTTCCCTAATTGTAACAATTAATTCCAATTCACTAATTATAATCCATCAAACCAAAATTCAAGACATATGTAGAACACAATCAAATCATAATCATTAACTGCTATCACATATACTTCCATGGACATGAAACATTCTTACTAGGGTGTAATTTGGGGCCTCATAACCTCATCCTTTGGATTCATCTCGAAATGGAGATGAACAAGTGAAATTTAGCATAAACAAGGTATTCAAGAATCCGAAGGAGAGTAGCTTATTTAGGAGAATTGATGTATTTGAATCTTCTAAGTAAACAAAAGGACGAAGAATAGATGACAACGAACATAGAGCTTGAAGCATATAAGAAAATCTCTGTTCATGAAGTGGAAGTTGAAGAGGAGATGAGGGTGACTGAAGAAAAACAGGAAAAGATCACCTTTATACAAGGCAAACTATTGGATTCGATGGAAGATTCAGAGAGTTTCATTATTCCATATTTTGATGACAGTTTGTTGCTGAAAAGGACATTACTAAGTTTATTAGGTTTCCTTAATTTGATAGATTATGTCCTTTTCATTATCTCTCAACATGTATCTTATTTATGAGCTACAAAGTTGAAATTAGGAGGCATAGGTGGTAGCAAGCCACTCATAATTAATCTTGGTTAAGTTTTCAAAGGATGTACAATCAAGCTAATAACCATAAATTAGTATGCTTAGTAGTTAGATTAAAATTTTTGTGTGTAGTTATATTTGTTTTGAATTTTAAAAGATAAATTTTAATGAATTGGAATGATTTGGGATTACTAATTCTCTTACTCTCTTTAAGCAACTATAAGATAGGATAACAATCTCGAGCATCAAGCAGATTTGGTCTCAACACTATTGCCATCACCACCTCCTTTACCATGACAGTTCTGTGCTCTCAACTCTTATCTTTTCATTTCTATCTTTATTTTGTTCTTATGTTTCACTTTACTTTATATGTTTTTATTCCCACCTTATTTGTTGTTGTTTGTTTTTCTCACATTGAGGACAATGTGTTGTTCAAATGTGGGGAGAGATGTGTGTTATATGCTTTTATTTTGAATGTGAATTTTGCATGTTAGTTTGTTTTAGGGTGCATTATGTGATTTGTGTGAATGTGTCAATGGCTAGGACTTAACAAAGTTGGTTTAACTTTGAACATAGTCTTTTAAGATGTGAAGATTTATTAGCTTGTGAAATTAGTGACCTAGGTTACTTTGGCTAAATATGCAGGTTAATTAGGATACGATGTAGGAATTTGTCACATTCATTTATAATTTTAGGTCAATCGAATAAGTAGCATCACTAGTTCCATTTCATGATAATTACTAGCTAAAGAAACGAGATAGATAATAATTAAAAATAAATAAAAATAAAAATGTGTAAATCATAAGCAATTAACTATTTCGTTGGCCTTCGGTTTATGAATAGAGCTAGTAGCCAGATGAGAATGTGATATAACTGAGTAATAGAATTGACACGCATCGCAAATGTGTGCCTTTATGTCAAAAGGCTATAATGACATTCCAGCCAAACTGTTTAATATAAACATGACCTAGTTGAGTAACCGGATCGACATTCATCACAAATGTTTACCTCCACGTAAAAAGGCTAGGTTTATGGCCATAAAAAGTAACAAAAGGAATGTTTGTCAAATAAAAACCTACCAAACTTATGAGTAGCTTGACTTTTCATTAAAACTTACTTAGGAATAGTTACAAGTTTGATTGACCAAATAAATTTTAGTGTGTGTGTACAAATGATAGGGTGAGTAAACTTTACATCTAGGTCTTGATTAATATATATATTTAGTCCTAAGTACATAGACGAGGATTTTGCAAGGTAATTAAGTTAAAACAACTTGAAAGATTGTGTTTATAGTTAAGTTTGTTTCGTGAAGTTGAAACCATTGTCTCATTATTGCATTTGTGTCTATGTTATGTTTTACTTGTTTTGTTTTATGTTTTTATTGTTGTTTGTTGTTTTGTTTTCTTGAGGACAAGTAAACACTTAAGTGTGGGAATGTTGATAGTTGTAAAATGCAACGTGTTTTTGTGGGTAGTTTAGTTTGTATTTAGTTGTTAATTTTATTGTTTAGTGTGTGTTTAGGTTAGAATTGTGTTAGTTAGTAGATATTTATGTTTTAAGCGTTTTTTGGGTTAGAGTATGCTTTTGAGCTTAAATTTTATATATTTGAGGTGCCTTAATGAGTTTGTTAGTGTTTCAGGGCAAATAGTGGAAAACAGAGAAGATTCGAATAAGACTTGGAAGCTAACCTAGGGCCATGATCATAGCCAACAAGCCATGATCGTGACAGAAGCAGGCGCAACGAGCCACGATCATGGTAAGCCAAAATATTGGTGACGATCTTACCAAGATGGTGGCCTGTGCGCGGATAGATGCGGAAATGCTTCCGATTTTAAATTATTAAGGGACCTTTTAGACCTTTCAAACTCATAGAAGACCCTAGAGTTACCTTAATTGGAAAAATTGTATAAAGGAAATAGTTGTAACCCTAAAGAGAGCCTCCATTTTTCTACATTTGAAAAACCTTTAAGAAAGAAGAGAGAAGAGGAAGAAGAGGAGAGAGAGAAGTAGGCTGCTGGAGTTGCCACATTCCCTAGGCCATCCCGATCCTTTCCAAGTGACATTTCCATTTCATCTTATTATTCTTTTCTTTAAATGATTGGATGATGTTCTAAACTCTTTAGGAATTTTGAATTGATTCAATTGTAACCTAGTTATCTTTTCTATTGATTGATTGGGTGTTGTGACTAATTGCGGTGCTTACATGTTTCGATAATAAACTAAGAGGGTGAATCAAATAAAAATGATTGGGTTAGATTAATAAGAGTTAAGTGACTCAATAAACCACGTGATTAATCACATCGGTAATTTGTATAAAGAGAGATCCCATGTAAAGACCAGGTTGTTCATTAGAACACTTAAGAACTAATTAGGTTATAGGTTGATCGTTAATTGAGAGATTACATTTTCAATTACTCATCTTAATTAGGGATTATCAATTAGGGCTTAGTGATTATAACTCGAGAGAAAGTAATCCACCCCTCAATAGTCTAGAACAGACACCATGTTAACACATAAGTGACTAGATTAGCATTGATGATAAGATAAATACCCCTCCTTCGTAGTGGATCAATTCTTCTTAGTTGATTTTCAATTTTCAAATTGGTAGTGCTCAATTTAATTTCCTTGCTTGATATAGAATTCTTGTTTCTATCATTCCATATTCTCATATTTACTTTTTTGTTTAGTTTTTCTTTTCATTTTAATTAACCTTTAGGCCTTAGACAACTTAGAATTCGATTAGTTCACCAACTCCTCGAAGGATCGACACCTCTTATACTACACTTGCAACCCGTGCGCTTGTGGTATTTGAGGGTTTTAAATAGATTAAAACTTGCTCAACAACATATTTCTGTCATCATCAAGCAAGCTGTTCATAAACTATTCTTGAACTTATTTATGCTGCTAAGTTAGCTTTCTAAAGGAAGGCTATTTGGTAGGACCTATGTAACCTATCTTTTCAAGACTTATGGTTACTGATTGGATATTACAATCGTACAATATACAATGTTGAAATTGATGGTAGAATGGGATTTAAAACGCCTTGTCTAGATTTCAAAGCTTACATTAAAATAGCAAAACTTGAGGACCACAATTATGAAGGCAATTACTACACCTGATTCAATAAACAAAAAGGGAAATGAAATCTTAGAAGGAAGCTTGATAGGGTTTTAGTGAAAAGAACTTAGTTAACCAACTTTCAAAGAAGCAAAGCCACTTTCAACTTACCTCTAGTATGATATCATTCCCCTATTGAAGTTCACAACCTGAATAATCCCTCACTAAAGTTCACTCCTTTAAGATTTTTAAATTATTTAACAAAACAAATGTTGGACCCCGTTTCCAGAGCCCAACTATCCGGAGTCATAAAATGTTAGCGGATTTCCTTTTAGGGTTATTTCAATAAAACCTCACTCTCTTTCAATCAATATTTTTGGAATCAACCCTAAAGGCTATCAATTTTTGGAAAGGTAGAAAAATTTGTTAGGAATCTATTGCTTCAAGATTCATTTCATTTGGAGGTCAAACGATGAAGTTATGGCCAAAAGAATCAACCATGTTTATGTCCTCAATCATATTGTACCTGTCTTGGTGCAATTGCCATAACTTTCATTAGATATGTCAGATTGAGGTCACTTATGAATAGTTGGCAATAGGACTTCTAGATCTATAACTTTTGTAAAGACCCCAAAGCAAGATTCTACCTCTAAAAGAGTTGAAATCGCAATTCACTGTAGCTGTCCCGTGAACGTCCGTTAAATGGACATACATGTCCGTCTAACGAACATAGACGGGCCTGAAGTGGTTTCCAGACTCGAGAAGGTCCGTTTAACGGACCTAATGTCTGTTTAACAGATATGGACTGGGATAGGGGCCTTTTCAGACTAGAGAAGTTCCGTTTAACGGATATTTGTGACACCCACTCCCCTCCAAAGCTTCTCTAATGCTTCCAACATCCATTCTAAGATTACTTTCACTCATAATCTCCTCAAATTCACCCCTTCTAGTGCAATATCACTTCATATCCATTTAATTACTAAATACATCTCATTAACTCTTGAATTTCAACTTAAAAGATTCATCATATATAATCTTTCCATCTCTAACATGCTATTCTAATACTAGCAACAATTGGCAATCTCAACAAAGGAGAATATGCACATACACATTCCACTTCCACATCTATCATACTCAACCTTTAAAATAACATAATCATACACAAAATGAACTTCTTAAATTCCCATTTTCATTTCTGAACAAAGCAAATGTTTGAACAAGCTTCACTTACATATCAACATACACATAAAACTTAATACAAAATACAAAAGGATTTGTATATTTATAGCCATTAGCAACGAGCTACACAATCAAACATATATATGAATATTCATATAAGCATACACGTCTTATCTTAATCTAGCATTGTAAGTAAGACATTCACAATTCTAATTCTCAACTCATAATTCAATACATTGTCACATAAGACATATTGGATGTAATTTAACATCAAAGCATAATAACATATGAAAATGTAAATGCATAAACAAATGGCTCGAGGTTTCCGTGGAACGAAACAGAGAAACCGAAGTTTACTCCGTAAACAAAACGAGTCCAATTTTCGGATCTCGTATGCCACAAGCGGGCAACTGGGAGAAGGCTTTATGTCGACATGCATGTGACTATGAAATGATTCCACTCTTGCCCAAACACAATCAACTTTCATGCTCAATTCAATCAATCAAAAATTCATATTCTCATGCATTTTCTTTATACAAAATTCCATGACACAATTATATGGCATAACATGATCGTACTCACAATTTAACCATATCAAAATGTCATACATCTTTCAATGCATAACATAACATAAAACACCTCACAACAATTCACAATTTATAAATTTAAGCATATACACACACACATAGGCACATTGCCCATTTATACAATAACCATGAATATTTTACCCACCTTATAACTCTTGAAAATCCAAACTCAATTTGGTCCTTCCCCTTGCTCTTGGGTAGGATTTTCTTGATTTCCTAAAACAAACCAATTTTCCATTAAATTCCAATTCAATAAAACCCCTAAGACTTCAAAATCACAACAAATGTAATAATTGCAAAATTGGGTTTAGCATTAACTTACCTATGGTCTATCTAGGTTAGAAAAGCCAAAATCTAATTTAGAAACCCCTAAAAATCAAATGGGTCTCTCAATCTTCTTCCAACAAAAAGCCCCTTTCTCTCTTTAAAGCTCCTTCATTCTCAATACAACCCATTTCGTTAATAAAGCAAGAAGAAAAGATAACGAACTTACCTTAAGAAACTTGATTTCTTCTTCTTCCCACGATTTTCCTCCTTCTTCCTTAGCTTATTGGATTTTTCTTCTCTTCTTTTCTTTCTCTCATGTTTTCTCTTCTAACACTCACGACATTCTCTCTTCTTCTTCTAATTCAAGGCTCATTTTTAGCTTGTTCTTCCAAAATTGCCCCTGACTTACTTTGCCTTTCCAATTTTGCCCCTTCTTTTGTCTTTTATGTCTCTAACTCCTTTATTCCACTTAACACCACATTAATTCTAACTAAGTTCCAATCTTTCCATCAAATTTTCAATCTTTATTCATGCCTACTAAATTAATGACTCAATTCTAAAAATAAAAAATTAAACAAATAATAAGTAATTTAGAAAAATTTTCAGGATCCAACAACAAGAGGATTTTTTAAAAAGCAGTGCATAAATGTTTAAACATTAAAGGACAAGGCTTTAAATAATATAAATGGACAAGGAAGCTAAATTGGTGAAAAACAAGATTAAACTCTTTGACAAGATAAATCCTTATTACACCAAGCAACTTATTGATAAGTTTATAAAAACTTTCAATAACTCAAGTATATAGGTCGTAACTTCTAGTAAAAAGGCTATTATTTCCATGAGGATTGGCGTCACAATTGTGACCTGCATTACTTCATGCTTCCAAATCTTCTCTTTTTCTTCAATTTCCTATTTCCATATACTCACAAAACACATTAAACACCCCTTGCAACATAAAATTAAGGTCAAAATTTTCCTCTATACTACTCAAATAATTAAAACATATAAAAACACTAACACTAACACCTAGAAAACATATTATAATCTAATCATCTAAGAAAACACTTAAAAACACATTTAAACACCTAGAAAACATATTATAATCTACACCTATCAACATCCCCATACTTAAACCTTTGCTTGTCCTCAAGAAAAACTAAACCTATACATAAACAAAACAAAACAATTAATCACAAAATCACACAATCGTGCAACATGCAATAATGATACACTGGCATTAAATCTTATGGAATTCACTTAACCTCAAACATCAATTACTCAAAATGTGCCAACATACTAACTTATTTCTTTCATGTTTAAGTGATTTGATTTAAATATACATATCAATCAAAATATTAACACCCTATTTATACACTTATAGCATTTGTAAGTATGCATTTATTATTGTTGATCAATCAAAACGGAAAACTGTCACTAAGTATTCTTTCATGAAAATTCATGCTATTTGTAAAGGATCAGTAGGTTTTATTTTTTATAACACCAATTTTTATTTTTTAAAATTTTCTTTAATATTAACCTAGTATTTTGATACGAAGGCAAACACCTTATCATAAATGTCCCTCGGTTACTTAAATAGGTCACATTTTTTTTTATCTTGATTAGAGCATCATTTTAGCCTTTTGATGCAAAGACAAACATTTGATCATGAATGCCTCCAGTTATTCAGCTATATCACAAGTCTCAACTGGCTACCAACTATATTCTTAACCCAATTTATTCAATCACTCCCATAAAATGGTATTAATGATGCTAACCAATTTAATTGAATGTAATTATAAATTTATACGAACAAGTGTCATAAATTGAAAGAATAGGTGTCATATCATAATTAACATGCATATTCATCCCAAATACACTTGAAGCACAAAATTCACAAGTTACTAAGCCTTTACAATTTAAATGACCATGTTCAAATACTAATTCCATTCAATTCTTGCCATTGGACACATTCACACAATGTATACATCATGCAATAAAATGTTCACACGTATAAAAAATTCACACATAATTGATATGTAATTGCATATACATTCCCACACTTGAACAACACATTGTCCTCAATATGACACACACAAAAAATACAAAGCAAAATAAAGAATAACAAAGACAAAGTTAGAGTAAGTTACTTATGGTGATTGAGGTTATGATTGTGTTGGTAATGGAATTTGGAGATATTCTATGCTATAAAGATCCATCAATTCACTGCCTATAAAATAAACATAAAAATAAGAATAAAAAAATATTCTAATTCTTGAGTTGCCTCCTAAGTAATGCTTGTTTAACATCATTAGCTTGACGTAATTTTGGGTCTATAATGAGTGGCTGGTTTCCACCATTTCTCTACATGGCAATTTAGGAGCTCGTAAATAAGCTACATGTTGCAAGATAATAAAAAGGACATAATTGATCAAATTAAAATTTTATTTGAGTTTAATAATACCCTTGTTGCTAACAAACTGTCAATAAAATATAAAATGATGAAACTTCCTGGATCTTCAATTGAATCTAATAGTTTGTATTGTGAGAGGTAGAAACTATTCATAGTTTGTATTGTGAGAGGTAGAAACTATTCATACTTAAAGCGACTTCTAACACTTCATTAATAGTTTTTGAAATTGGTGCCTCCTTTTGCTTCTTTAAAGATTCAACTACATTGATTCTCCTAAATGAGCTACCCTCCTTCGAATTCTTTAATACCTTATTCATATTGAATTTTATTTGTTCATCATCAATCCTAAATATGAGGTTGCCTTTATGGACATCTGCCAAAGCTCTTCTAGAGTTCAAAAAGGGTCTACCAAGAATTAGTTGATATTTTTAATTGCCTTTTAAAGTCTAGCATGACGAAATCTATAGTAATAATAAGCTTGTTCACCTTTATAGACACGTCCTCCACCACATCAAATGGTTTCTTTATCTATTGATCCACCAGCTAAATAAGCGTGGAAGTTGGCTTCACATCTCCTAGCCTCAATTTCCTAAAATTGACAAAGGCATAATATTAATACATGCACCTAAGTCATATAAGCATTTAGAAAATTCTAAACTACTAACTACACAGGGTATAGCAAAACTCCCTAGATCTTTCAACTTTGAGGGCATGTGGTTGGTAACTATGAAGCTACAGTTTTTTTATCATGGAGATTGTTTGATTGTCATCCCAAGTCTGCTTGCTTGATAAGATATATTTGAGAAATTTTAAGGCTTGGGTACACTCTCCGAAGCTTCCATAAAAGACAAGTTAATATACAACGTCTTGAACTTTTCCACAAACTTTGCAAATTGTTTATCCAATTTGTTCTTCTAAAGTCTTTATGGGAATGGTATTTTTTTAGTGGATATGGAGGAGGAGGGATGGAAGGAGGACCCTCATGCTTAACTTCATCATTTTTCTACTTATCTTAGTCTTCTACGAGGTGGGGTTCAACCTATTTTTCTGTTAATTCTTCTAGCTCTTTTCCACTCCTAAGTGTGATAGCCTTAGGTTGCTCCATTGGATTTGCTTCTGTATTGCTTGGAAGGCTCCCCACACTTTGTGTAAACAATGCATTGGCTACCCGACCCACTTAAACCTCCAAATTATGAATTGAAGAGGCAAAATGCTTTGCTATTTGATTTAATTTCACTTCCATCCTCTTCTGGGTCTCATCTTGGCTCGTGAACTTGGAATTCAACACGTCAATTAATTTGTCCATCTTTTATTCTAATGAACCGAACTTGTCTTATTGAAATCTCGGTGGACCTTAAGTTCTCACTTGATTTCCTGCATTGTTAGACCATGGGAAATTCAGGTGGTTATGCCACCTAGGATGTAACATCCCAGATCACCCGCTTACAGATATTGTCCGCTTAGGGCCTTGGCCCAGTCAAGCCCTCATGGTTTTGCTTTTTCACAAGCCTTTCCAGGAGGTCACCCATCTTAGAACTACTCTCACCTAAGCACATTTAACCTCGGAGTTTCGATGGGATCTGACCCATTAGGCCATGAAAAACGCGTCTGTAAGGGAAAGGTATTCGTGCCCTTATAAGGCGTACTTCGTTCTCCTCTCTAACCGATGTGGGATCTCACACTCTCCACCCCCTTAGGGCCCTGCCCTCTTTGGGGTCCATCCTAGCTGGCACAACGGTTCGGGTATCGACTCTGATACCACTTGTAACACCCCAGATCACCCGCTTACA
>JANKOD010000008.1:18724250-18734304 GCA_026284645.1 Erythroxylum acuminatum | reverse complement strand
AGTTTTATTTAATTTATAATTATAATTAGCGATAAAAATATTTATTATTATTTTAAAAACAAAAATTAAAAATTCACAATAATGATAAAAGTTGAAATAAATAAAATAAATAATTAAAAATTTTGAAAAAAGGGGGAAGGAAAGATAAAAGGGAGGGAGGGAAATTTTAAAATTTTGCAAAAAGATCTTCCTATTTTTTAAAATTTCCGGTCGAGACCGGTATTTGGTTGATATTTTGAATACCGATCGGTACTATCCGAAACGGGCCGGTACGGAATGGTATTTAAACCCGGTACGACCCACCTATTATTTCGTACCGATTTTGGTCTGGTACGTACCAGTATTCATAATATTGCCTTCAACTATTCTTATTGTTCTTCCGTTAGTAAGATTTTGAATATTTTTGCTCTGAAGTTTCAATCGACAATCTTCAGGTTCATATTTTTCCTTATTTAACGATTTCAATTTTTACTTGATTTGTAAGGAAATAATTGAAAACACAAATCAAAATTAAGTTACATTCTATGAAATACTATTACATACCAAATGCTATAATAAGAATCCACCTAATTTTTCTATTAGAATTTTTATAAATATCCAAACATGTGAATATCTTTACTTTCAATATTTATTTTCCGAAGATCATATTCACTTTATTTTCCTACCGATTAAACTGGCCTTTACGATTAGTGAGTGTTTCTGTTACGGGAGTGAACTTCTGCGGTGACCGTAGACTACAAGAGCCAAAGTACAAATCACGAAATTTGAAAAAAAAAATCTCTATAATATAATATTGAAGATATAAATGAATGGCGAGCCATATGCAATTATTGAGTGCATGATTAGTATTGAACTTGACCTTATCGGTTACAAGACCATTGCATGCCGTTGGATTAAATGGAAAACTTTTAAAGGAAATACGACAAGCCTGAGTGGTTAAATTTGTAGAGCATCCCTTTAAAACCCTTTTAGATATTACATAATTTTTGAGCACTTAGATTTTTCAAACTTATATTTAGGCTTAAATACTCTAAATTATATCTAGTGAGATGAGTTGGAGATGATATCTAAATTTGTCCTGTAGGAATTCTGCCAACATATTTTTGAACATTTGACCTTTAAAGATAAAGTTAGGCTATGTTTGATTGGAGGTTTATTAATGAAATGAAATAGAATATTATATTATTTCATCTTTTGGAATGAGAGTTTATAATGGAATAGAATGAGATAGAAGAGGAGGGTTCCATATTACATTCCATTCTATCCTAAACAGTAACAATGAAAAACCTCCAATTTGAGGAGTTTAGGATAAAATGTAAAATGATAAACAACTTTATACTATATTACATTATAAACCTTTCATTCAAACAACCTTTCATTATATTTTATTATGAATCATTCCGTCCTTCCCAAACAACAATTTTCTAATATTACATCCATTTACATTCCATTTCATTATAAGCAATTCCATTCCATTGTATTTCATTAAAAATCTTATGTCTAACCAAACATAGCCTTAGAAATTTTTTAATAAAGAATATAAAATTAGTATAGAGAAAAAGTTTATCATTCCTTTCTTTACGAGCATTGGGAAACTACAAGCACATGATAGAGCATATTTTTGTAGGTTTAATAAGGTAAGTGTTTACCATGACGACTTTAAATGTGGTGTGAGGTTACCACTTAATATCTTATGTTTGAGTTGTTAAGGGAGACATATTTAGCTTAGGCTAATTGCATCCTCATTCTTAGTGTTTTATACCAAGTTTTCTTATAAAGTCAATCATTGAATTGAGGCTTGTAAGGAGGTTTAATTGGTGGTGCAATTACAATGTTAGATCTGGTACGAGAATTAAATCACAAAAGGTCTTTTAAGGAAACTCATGATCAAAAAAGAAAAATGTTATTCCTTTCTTTAAAAGATGGCAGTGAATAAGGTTTCACTCTTCCATGGAAGGATGCTAACTTCAAATTTAATGAGAGAGATAAGTCTATACTTGCCTTAGTTAAGTTAGGTAAAATTATAATGAATAGAATCGTAAGTTTGATAAACTTTCTAACTAGTTATAGGTCTGTAATATTTTTATTAGCCTCGCCTTTTTTTCTTGCATATATAGATTTAGCTCTCATAATATTGAGGGTCAAAAAACTTACAATTACAGACATGTCTAACACATCTAGTAGAAAAAAAAAAACAATAAGCAACATCAAAGCGATAACAACAAATTTAAATAAACTAAATAGGCTCTAAAAAGAAAAGATAATAGACTTACTAGAGCTTGATCCCATTGTGAAATCAAATGTGGTCCATGTTAAACTTGATGTCGTAAGATTTTTGTAATTAACTTGCATTTATAATCATTTGTCATAACAAAGGCAAACCTATATTAGTGATATGTCAAGATAGAGGACTAATGTGATTTCACATAGAATTAAAACCTTAGCAAATTTGTAAGTTGATTATAAAGAATCAACAACTAAATTCATTAAGTAATTGAACACTAGAAAGAAAAGAATTCTTTGATAAGTTGGAAGCTCAATTAAGAACAAGGTAAATAGGCACTCACGACTCTGAATAAAAAATGTAAAAATTTTCTTAAAATTGAAAAGAAGCACCCCTTAAATATTAGTTTAAAAATTGGAGATTTGAATCAATAAAGCCTGGCAATGATTGTAGGTCGGGTCATATTTTTTTTATAGAAAGTCTAATGTTAGTGGCAAAGGTTTAGGACATTACCATAGCTGAGATTGTAAATCCTTTTATAACTTGGGTAAAGGTGAACACAGTTTGTCATACATTCATTTTGGAGTCTATGGATATGTTTCTGATTGGCACACCATTTAAATAAGCCAAACCATGATCCGCTTATTGAAATTGACAGATTTGAATATCGAATAGAGCCCCATTCTAAAAGAAAGGACTAAGCGGAAAAGACTATAGATGACATTTATTTGTAAACTTGTGTTTACAATAACTCAATAATGAAATATGAGAACCGAGACTATTTTGATGGAAGAAGAGGGATATCAAAATATGGTATGAAAAAACACAAATTGAGAGGAATGGAAGATTCCTGTTACGGATCTAGTCTTTTCTTCCTACATTGATTGATTACATGGACAATTGAGATCAACCTTGCTTGTTAGAGTTTGTGACCCAACATTTAGTTTTTGAGAAAGTTACACGGGCTAGTATGTGGTCATGTTTGAGGTTGCATTTTTGTACACGACCATATTGGAGTTCATGTTTATGTCCAAATCTTTTTCAGTCTTAACTCAAATTAAATTAACTAATGATTGGTCTTCCTGTAGGCCCACCAAACCTTCGAAATTAGTTCTTGAAGTGCTCTTTAAAGCTTGGTTAATATGTATGTCTTGAATAAGCTCATTTAAAGCCTCTTTAACCCTTTTACTCCTTTCTCTTATAATTGGTCCACTAATATAGTAATGGATCACTTGAAGCTTCGCTAGTAAGCTCATATCATTCGCCCTCTCTTTAAAAAGATTTGACCTTGAATCATCACCTACATTAAATGAAAAAGGGTCAAAGTAATACTAACATTATACTTATTTGGAAGCTCTAGTTTGTAAGCATTATTATTGATCCTCTTAATTACTTAGAATAGACCATCTTTTCTTTATTCTAATTTTGATTGCCTCTGCATCGAGAATCGTTCCTTCTTTATATTAATCTAAACCTAATCACCAAATTCAAAGATAAATCATCTTCTACAATTTTTATGTTCAACTATATAATGCTCATTCTTTTTTAAATCAGTATCTCAGCCTTCTTCACTCCATTTAAACTAGCTTTTTCATTAATAAGTAAAAGTAATACATCCAAAGGAGTAGCAAATTAAAATCATAAATAATTTCAAATAGTGAATAATCCTTAGATAAATGAACACTCATATTATATGCAAACACAATAAATAATAAGCAATCTTCTGAATTCTTTGAGTTTCTTTGAATGATAGTATGAAAGAACATAGTTAAGTCTTATTACTATTTTATTTTGCCCTTTAGTCTGGGATGACTAGTAGTAAAAAAATAGTAATTTTGTTCTTAATTTTCACCATAAAACCTTATAAAAATATCTAAGGAACTTATCATCCTAGTCACTCAGTATAATCCTAGAAAAGCCATATAGTTATGTTACTTCCATGAAGAATAAATCATCAACATTGGTCACATCATTGGTTGACATTTTAGAGAATGTATCAACTACTACAAATATAGCATCCTTACCCTTCTTTGTACTAGGTAAACTTACTATAAATTTATAGAAATATATAGAGAAACTATCAACTACTACAAATATAGCATCCTTACCCTTCTTTATACTAGGTAAACTTACTATAAATATATAGAAATATTCATTTGTGGTTTGCTAGGTTTAGGCTAAGTAGTACATAACTCATATAGTAAAATCCTAGATCTAGCCTTCTTATAAGTGATGCACTTACCACACACCTATTCTATATGATTTCTCATTTTAAGCCAATAGAAATTCTCTCTTAACATATATATGAGGTCTTTCTACCATCAAACCTCCACCATGAGCGTTATACATTAATAACCCACACATACAAAACATAGGATCATATAATTTATTTTCACGAAGTAGATAGCTATTGTACCTATAAACTTTCTCAAATGGTCCTTTTTTCACATGCCATATAAACATCACCAAATTCATTTTCAGTTGCATATAAATCCTTCATATATTTAGATATTAATAACATCATATTGAAGGAAATTAGAGGAATATACCTATGAGATAATGCATCAGCCACAACATTCTCTTTACCTTATTTATACTTAATGACATACTGAAACGTTGCAATGAATTTCACCTACCTGGCATAAAGTTTATTCACTTTCCTTGCCTCCTAAGGTTATTTAATAACTTATTATCAGTATGTTTCACAAAATCCTCATGTCATAAGTAAAGTTACCATCATCTAATTCTCTCACCGTTGTTTAAAGCTCCTTGTCATAGGTTAGGTAGTTCAAAGTTTTTATTTTATCATTAAAATAGGCTATTGGCCTTTTTTCTTATATAAACCCAACTTTAATACCTAATCTTAAGCCATCACACTAAATCTTAAAATTTATAGAAAATCCAAGTAATGCTAACAAAGGTGCCGAACAAAACATGCCTTTAATGACATCATATGCTTTCTCTTGTTCACAACTTAACGAAACTCTAAACATTTCTTAACAATTATAATAAGTGGTGTAATAATTGTATTAAAAAATATAAAAAAATCTAATAGAAACTAGCAAAACTATGAAAAGTCATTACCTCAGTCATGGATTTAAGTCTAATTCATTCTTTAATTGCTTTTACCTTTTCCTCATGTACCTTGATACTTTTTTTATACTAATAATATAACCAAAAACTTAACATTTTCATACAAAAATTACACTTTTAAAATTAGCAAATAACTATTCTTTCTTTAGTACGTCAATCACACATCTTAAGTGATAAATATGCCTTTCTAGATGTTTACTATATGCTATAATGTTTTCAAAGTAAATAACTATAAGCTTGCCTATGTATGCATGCAATACATGATTCATAATCTCATGAAAGTACTAAGTATGTTAATAAGATCAAATGGCGTCACTAATAGCTCATATAACTCATATTCAGTATTAAGATAGTGTTCCTTTCACCGCCTTCTCTAATCCTGATTTGATGATACCCACTTTTCAAAAAAAAATTTAAATATACAAGAACCATGTAATTTGTTAAGCTTATCATCTAATTTAATGATAAGACATCGATACTTTATTGTTATATTGTTGATAGCTCTGTAATTAAAACAAATCCACTAAGTCTCATCCTCTTTAGGAGTTAGAATTACTAGAACAACATAGGGACTTATGCTCTCGCTTATATACCCCTTAGCAATCAACTCTTCCACTTGTCTTTGCAACTCCTTTATTTCTTATAAATTACTCCTAGCTGTGGATCTAGTATGAATGACAACCCCTATTAATGGATCGTAATCAAATAGGGAACCTATTAGCCTGAACATCTTTATATTTTGTAATAAGGAAAGAGAAACAGTACACAAAAAATCACTTGTTTCTTCCTTTTTTTTTTATCACCGCTAACTATTCTTTTTTAAGTTGTCACTTTTCTTCTCTTTTTCTCTCACTCTCTCTTTTGAACTCTCATCGTTACTCTCTTTCTTTTCTCTTACTCTTTCTTTTCTTTATTCTCTATTTTCAACAACTTTAATTAGTCTTACTAACCTATTTGGGGATTAAAGTTATAAGACTATTGGGTTTATTGTCTTTCACGAAGGTATGCATATTCTTAAAGCTATCATGTGTCACCCTCTAATCATATTTTCATAGTTTTTCTGGTACTATATGACCAACTTGTATAGGTATCATATCATATAATACTAAAACCTTATAACTCTCAATATAGAACAAAACTAACACTTGTTTATTTATCTCCCCATATTATTAAGCCACTAAATTTATATGGTTTAAGATGTTTCACAATAGAAAGCACTAATTTTTTTATAAGAGTAGAACTAGTTACACCATTACATATCCCTCCATCAATGATCATATTGTATACCATAATGTGAGTATGATAAATGAAAGATGTTCTCTCTCTATTGCCATAGCTCATTTTCCCCTAATGGTCTTTTAGTAACAAGCAACTTAACCTCAACATTATATTCCACACTCTCATCATTAAAATCCTCTAATAATGGTATAACGTTCCTTTTCTTCGATTTATAAGTGATATATCATGTTCTCAAGTAATAAAAACAATTAATCGATCTATTTTGAGAGGGTTGAAAATCAGTCTCACCTTTGGCTTTGTTATAGACATCCTCTTTGGAAGGTGGCTCTGTTTTTGCTTAGAATGACTCCTACCAATCCTTTTCTAGTCAAGCCTCTAAGAGTTAATATTACCAGTATGGTACTTTGATAGCCCTTTGCATTTGAGTTGCCTCTTCACCTTCATTTTCATATTCACTATCTCTTCCAACTATATTGGTTAGGATTGCAACTACTTCTATCTTCTACACCCTTTAATCCTTAGGTAAGACCTTTACAACGTTTGGTATAAATCTATATAATAATAGCATGATACAAATCTCTTCCTCATAAAGGCTTTAAGTTATTCCAAGTTCTTTTAGATCACTCATAACTTTTTCTCCTATGGATTTCACAAAATGATAGTATAATTGATAACTTTTATTATCTTTAACTTTACCTTCTTCTTCGCAAAGTAAGTACAACATCTAAGATTAACTCTATCTTTATCTCCCTCTCCAAATAAACTTAAAGATAATTCCTACATATAGAGGAAGTTACATTTATCTTGATGCTACCAAGGTTTCTATCCACTCTTTCTCAAATTCTGGGTTCGATCCTCTACTTATAATCTTGCCTAACTCCTATTCGAGGTCTAAATATGTCCCTTTTAAAACTTAATCCACCATTATCCTCATCATCCTCCAATGGAGCTATTAGATTATGCCAAGTATGCTTCCCTTTATTATGAGCTCAAGTTTGTCATCTCCCTTATAATTTAATAATATTATAATTGCTTCTCCAATATATTACTCATCTTAGCGTATGTCATATTTATCCTTTCAAAATGTTGTTATATAGCCTGTGTAAAGTAAGAGTTGTCTTTCTCTTATTTGCTGATGAAACACCTTTAGAAGCATGTTTGAATGCTACAAGAAAAGCTAGTAAAGAAAATTTGTTCACACACCCTCTCACGTGTATAATTTGGAAGATGACAAAACCTTATAGTTCACTTTTTACTTAGATTTTCTCAATGTTGATCTCATATTCTTATACCTTTGTCTAACTCTTCATAAGTTCTTTAAAGAACTAAACCAACCCAAACAAGAATTCAACCTTATAAGGTGTAAAAAATTAAAAATATTGGCTAAGAAGAGGAAATAACTTACCAGTTCAGTAAGAAATGCGAAAATGAGCTAAAACAAGGAAGAGCTATCAAGAATTTAAAAAAGAATTGGAATTATTTCTTAAGACTATCATTCCTGCACCATTTTTTTTGTTTTTTGATAAAATAATTAAGAAACTAGTAAGTTTAGAATAATCTTGATGTCAAAGGTACAAAACAAGGGATTAAACAAGGGGAATTCCTATATAGTAAGAGATATAGACAAATCGAAAAAAAAGAAGAAAAATTTTAAATTTTTATTGAAGCTTTAAAAATAAGAATATGATGCAATAGAATGAAAAGGAATTATAACTAACACGATTTTCTGTCTTTTTTTAACAATGAAATTGAATAGAATTTAAATAATATAAAAACAAAAACCCAAGGATAACCATACTTAATATAGAGCTAAGATCTAATACCAACAGATTCAATCTCATCTAGGATTGGGATCCTATAAAATTCCTTAACAAGTTTAAACCAAATTCAAGAATGATAAATTAGATATATCAAGAGAATTGACTTATTAATTTTATAGAATCAAGAACTAAATTTGTTAAATAATTTAATTCCATAAAAAAGATTTCTTTGATAAGTTTAAAGTTTAATAAAGAATAAAGAAAAGAAGCACTCATTACTCTCATTAAAAAAAGACGTTAGAAACTCCATAAAACTAAAAAGAAACATTCTTTAAAGAGTAGTATAAATATTATGGTTTCAAGTGAACATAGCCTATAGTTGCAATTTAGGCCATGTTGGTGATGAAAATTCTAAAGCATCTTTATTAATCCTCGTACTCCTAGCTCTTGAAACTAGTCCACTGAGTGTAATCAATGGATCTCTTAAAACTTGGCTAGTTATCCTCTTATTAGGGACCTCGTGTTTAAGTCTAATGGTATGGACCTCATGTCTTAGGTGAAGTCATGCTTATAAACAATGTAAAGAACCTTAGTGATGCTAAGTAGGATAAAAATTATCACACTTCATCGTGTTATATGGCCCAAGACTGACATATGTAGGCTATTAATAATACTGCTTATGTTAGTACTCTTTGATTCAAATATGATGTGAGCGCCTTTTATAAGTGATAAGCTCCATGGTCATCTACTATAAGCGTACAAAAATAGAGATTTAAGGACTTGGTCGGTCTTTGGATTAGGCTTCAAAATCAGCTAAAGAAAGTGCTACTCAAATTGTGAACTGGAAGGATATAGATAAATAACAGTACGATGAAATCAAAACTTTACTAGGTTAACCTGATAATCATGACCATTTTCTGCAAAATTATTCGAGTCTTGTTCTTTGTTTGACATTAGAATCCCCAATGCTTTGAGAGACCTTTTTTTAAGTGATGTTTTTTAGGGACTTGATGAGCCTTGAGAGATTTTCAAGTTTGACGTTTTGTGAGTCTTTTTGAGTTTAACGTACTTTTTAAGTCTGAAGCTCTGTAAGAGATTTTGAGTCTATCATTTTGCAAGACGTTTAGCGTTTAATTTTGTGAGTAATTTGACATGATATTTTGAGAGGACTTGGATATAATATTTTAGGAGTTTCTTGTGTAGCATTTTTGTTAATTGGATAAATCTAAAATCAAAATACGATAAACAAAAATATTTTTTAACAAAGTTGTTGGCCATTACAATTTCCAAGGATTTTAGATTCATCTAGCATTTTAAGGAATCCAGATCCTCTGTCCAATATTATTCTGTCTCATAGAATCTCAGCTATTTATTTTGTGGGATTCACGCGGGACCCATGCGAGATCCACATAAATAAATGGCTGAGATTTATTGTACACAATAAGACACCATAATGTCGAACAAAAGATCTGAACTCCATTTTAAGCCTGTGTCTTGTAGGTCTGTGATACGGTTACGTTGTTGGCCTAGTGGGTATGTCCACCAATAGTAGTTGCTTAATAGTAGGATTGTTGTTTTCCTATGTTTTGCTGTTTTCCCCTGTTTTGTTGATTCCAGTTGTTAGTGGGTATGTCCACACATTTTCTGTTTCACGTTGTTGCTCACGTCGTGTTAGTGGGAGTTTCCACTACTTGTATTGGTCTATATAAACCATACAAGACTTGAATAAAAGGCAAGA
>JANKOD010000008.1:18708490-18719170 GCA_026284645.1 Erythroxylum acuminatum | reverse complement strand
CCCAATTGGCTATTTTCGGACAAATTTGCCCTTAGATTATTGAAATACATTTTTTAATCGCTTGATTCTAAGGGCAAATTTGTCCGAAAATACCCAATTGGAGTATCTTGAATGAGAATAAAAAACACAGGGGCTAAGGTAAACGAATTAAAAATACAAGGGTTAAGATGAATAATCAAATATATCACAGGAGTTCTTTTATGTTATTTTCCATATAATTTTATACAAATAATGGACCCTTCACATCATTGCACCATTTTTTCCTCACAAATTTGGCTTTATCTCTAATTTGTTAATTTGTATATCTCGTATGATCTTGGTTTTCCATTACTTACCTCGATGTTGACAATCACTCATGACTGTGTCTCCAACCACATAATCATCTTTCTTGGAGTTGGAGGTAGGAAATATCATTTTGGCTTCATAAGAGATTTGGGGAGCCGTCTGTCAGTACACAGTTGGAAGACTCCATCTACAGATATATACATAGGTCCCCAACACCAAATTCAATTATTGATCATAGGTTTATATTATTCACATCTATATCTGTATATATCTGTTACAAATTAACCAAATCATAGAGAGTCATTTTCCTAGCTTCCTGTTGTCTTTTGCTTCCCCATGCAACGGACACACGTCGACCTTGAATAACTAGCTGAACCTTTAATTTATGAGCCAAAATAGCTCTTCCACAAATTCCATCGGAGCTACAATATCTTATTGCTTTATTAGTCAATTCTTAATTGATGGATATGACTCTTTTTCTTCTCTTTTTCTTAGACGCATCAAATAAATGCTACCGTCATCTGGTGCAGCCTTAATCAGGGAATTGATCAAATGTCCAATGAGTCGGGCTCGATCAAACAGCCTTAATATGGTCACTGTTGATGCTCTCAAAGTTAGCAAGTCACTGTAGATTCGTGTCCTTCCATGGGACAATAGAACATGATCATATAGTCGGAGCATGTTTTCATCTACATGTAAATGACTATTTAGAGCCATCAAGTCAAGTGACTGTATTTTCTTTTCCTAGGATTTTTAATCTATTGAATGGCGACTTAAACAGCATAAGTATAGTAGTGAGCAATTTAAAATCTACACTTGATCTTCTAGATTACTTTGATGTGGATCACTTTCAACTAAAGTTAACCATTTCACTATATACCAAGCTAGGTTTTCCGTGGACTAAAGGCAAAGTTAGCCTAAATTATATTAAAAAAAAAACCACCGGAAGGAAAGTTATCCTTGACTTACATTTCACCTCACTTTACTACTTCTGATTGGAGTTACTTTTGACTAACCTGATTAAAGTCTTTGTCTTTTATGTTATAATATGCAATGAAGCCAAAACGAGTAGGTATTTTCAGAATATGAATCATGCGAAATTGACACATTTATCTCCTCAGTGACCATCCCCACAACTTTACCTACACGGCCCTCCAAGCAGCATATGCTCCATCAATCCATTTGTTTCCATCCGCAAGAAGTATGAGCCACTTGAGTGGTTGCCCCTTACGCCACCAACCATTCTCCATCTGCTTATCCGATCACATAATGAAAGGCGACGCCTCAAGTCTTTGCTTGTCTTTTGAAGACTACTCGGAGAAAGAGTTTGTTTAATATTTTCTTTCCCTAACCGTTCCTTGGAAGGAAACGTCCCAGGTCCCTATTGTCGCTTGCTTTTGGGATAATGTTAATATTGTTAGCGACCCTTTGCCTAACGTGTGAAAAAGAACAAATAGAAGAACCTAAAGCCTTTTAATCTTCCGTATAATCTATACTTTGTCCTTCCTCAATAATTTACAACCAAAGTTGTACTCAACTTTTCACCATTGATTGCTGTCAAACACTTACAGCTGATTTGATGTCCAAATACATAAGAGCAAAGCCACCGCTTTCCTTCCAATGAGACTTTTTTTAGGCTCCATTGTATCACTAACTAAATAACGTAACAACATTATTGCGGATTGGAAATATCATAAGATGAAATAAACATTAAATAATTGAAATTTTTTCTGTAAACCATATAATTTATCTAATGGAGAAATTAAGCCCAAATTGGTCCTCTACGCAACTTTTTTTGTGTTACAGTATCGAAACTTCTCCTCTAATCCTGACTTTACCGGTGGACTGAGTTTGTGCAACTTACTTATTCGACTGAGGGAGCGTTAAACACAAAGTTTAGTTTAATATTTCAGCACAACGTTTTGATAAAACTGAAAGAAAATTTTTAAAGTACCAAACACTTGTATTTTGTAATAATTTCTGACCCTTAAGCATGAACTCATCATTTTAATAGTAACAAAAAGGAAAAAAAAATGACACAGAGTCGAGGAGGAGGTTAGAACTGAGGGTGGAGGAAGAGATTGGCCTTAGAGGATTAGGAGGGATATCTTCGTGATAGGACTAGGAAGAGATTCCCGTTGGCATGGTGTAGCTCATTGGTCCACTGCAAGGTAAATTAGTGATTTGCCTAATTTTTTGGGTTTTAGTTTATGCTTAAATTGTAGATTTTAATTTTTATAGAATCCACTATTATTAAATTGGCGATTTAATGCATAAATAGGAATTTACGAAGACGTTGGTGATTGAGGACTAGAGGAAGACAAGATATTCATAGAAGAGGAGTAGGAGGAAGACCTCCATGATAATAGTCATTCATATTCATGTATGCGTGTTGTGGCCTTGGAGGATTAGGAGGGATATCTCATGCAAAAAAGAGTCTCGTTGGCATGGTGTTGCTAATTGGTCAACAATAATTTTTAAGGACTTCTTGCATAAAGTGGGGATTTCAATTTCAATGAAGGTTGCCCTTATTAAATTGGGGATTTTTTTTAATAATTGGGGTTGAATAACTTATTGCTCTTTTAGTTCTTATTTATTAGGATATAGAATCCCATTGAAAAAGAAATTATGTTTCACTATGATGAAGAAATTGATAGAGGAAATTCACTTCCATACATTAGTGGTAGTAAAATATTAGTTGAAGGTATTGTCCCAAACAAATTATATTGGTTTAGTATCGTGGGGACTACTAAGTATAATTGGTATGATAGATTAGATAAAGTGTATTATAGCGATCCAAATAAACATGAAGAAGGTAGGTTGATTGAGATTGTATATGACTCGAAAACAAGTGATTTGATTTATATTGTTGAAAACTATGGAAGAGTAGAGGTTTATTTTGAAGTTGAGTATAATAAAGAGAAAGAATCAAAATCAGATAATGTGGATGATGGTAATGATAATATAGATTTAATAAATGTTGAAGAAGAAGAAGATAATCATTACACAAAGGATGATCTGTTTGTCTTATAAGTAAGTAATATAGATGATAGAACATTAAAGAAAAAAATAGTATTATTAAATGATAATGATGATAGTGGTGTGCCTATTGATAATATGCATGTTGAGTATGAAGTTTTGGATAATATGCATAACGGTAAGCATGATGCTTTGGATTTGAAGTATGAATTTGTAAATCCTGAGCATGATGATGATGTTATTAAGCATAATGGTGTTAAAACTGTACATGATGGTGTGCATATTGAGCATGATGTGTGTGTTGAAGATGACATGCCTAATTCTTTTGTTGATGATGTGCCTAAATGCTTCTACTAATGATAATGTGCCTAATGCTTTTGCAGAAGATAATGTCCCTAATGATAACTAGGTGAAGACTATTTAGCATCTTGGAGCATATCAAGAAGATGGTGATGAAGAAGATGCATACAAAAAAGAATTTTGAGTAGAAATGAGATATTAACATATCACAAGAGTTGAGGTCGTGTTAGAGGAGAACAAGAAAAAGAGCTTTGGTTGCTTTGTTGATTGGAATGAAGCTAATGAATATGAAGTTGAGCATGGATTAAATAGGTTTTTATGTAAGATTAATAGTCGTACTTCCACTAACAGATATTGGAATTTGACAAAGATTCCATGCCTTTATATTGTGGCTACCATTTTGCATAACCATTAAAATCTTGATGACTACATTGACAAATTGTATAGCAAGGAGGGGTATCTACAAGCACAAAAGTATTCCCTCGACCACTTGATGGATAAATATTTTGGTCTCTATGTGAAATTGTTAAGTCATATGTAATAAGGAGAATGTTTGGTCATCCTAAAAAAATTAGAAAGAAAGAGAAATTTGAGTAACCTAAAATAGGAAAAGCGACTAAGCATGGAAGAAGAATGACTTGCACTAAATGTGGACAATAAAATCATAGCCAAAGATCATGCAAAAGTCAAAAAATGTAAGAAATTTCATATTAATTTTGGAACTAGCTCAATTGAGTACCATATAAGTTAATGAAATTTGGAATATGTTAATATTAGCATTTCAAATTTGTTTTAAATAACCATGTTTAATTTCATGTTTAAATAGCATGTATATAATGTTCATAAGGTCAGGTAGCTCCCAAGGATACGTTGTAACACCTCACTCCCGCAAGACCCGAACCCGACATCGATGGTGATATTTGAGTCCGTGCCCCGCGAGGATAGTGTGCTAACTCACTCAATCATATGACAATCGATATAATTTTTTTTTGTTTGAAATCGCAACATATATGCGGAAACGATACTCACATTAGGCCTACATCCATTCATAAACAATTTCAATACATGCAAATTTTCAATAGCTATGCGGGCCTTTTCATAAGTTCACAACACCTGAGTCATTGAGAGCTACGAAAGTTTACAAAAAGTTACGAAAGTATACTTCAATACAAAATAAAGAAATGCAATGCAGACGCGAACTGATCCCGACCTCTATGCTTCACTCGAATGCCGTAGGGATACTCCCGTTAGCCTAACGGGGTACTCTTCTGAGTCCTGAAAATTATTTGCAAATTTTGGGTGAGTTTTGCGAACTCAGTGAGGAACCATCATCGATGGTTCACCCAATTCATACAACACTCAAGCATATCACAGTTATATCAAAATTTCACATTCAGAAGTACCACATGATTGCACTCAAGCAAATCACAGTTATTCCACAATTGTACATTCAGAAGTACCACATGATTGTTATCACACAAGTATAAGGTATTTTCGCCTTTCACCCAATCAAAAATAGTCAATCAAATACATATGAGATGCGTATGTGACACTTTTCTCATTTATTACGGTGTTGTGACCGAGCGCCTGAACTGTCCCAATATGGGCGCATTAATCGGTGAGCCTGTGGCTCTGAATCACTGTGGGCTCGAGGCCCTAATACGTTGAGCTTTTAGCTCTCGGTGGCTGCTCCGGTCACAACTGTCATTATCTGATTATGCATTTATGTATGAAATGCATATGTCCCAATTTAACAGTAAATGTGTCACAATTAATCCATGTGTCACAATTTAACACATATCACGATTAATACACGTGTCACAATTTAACACATATCACGATTAATGCACGTGTCACAATTTAACACATCAGAAGTAAATAGTTCTTAGAGTCACAAACAGGTAACACTTCTATGTCATAGCTCCCAATACATCGGACCTTCTGTCCGGAATCCACATTTATATTCACCACAGTAAACATATAATAATTGAGAGAATCGTCTAGGTTACTCACCAATAGCTTCCGAAGCTAATGCCTGGAAGTCTCGGCAATGTCTGTGGCTCGACGTTCTAACTGCGCCTCTATAACAGTGCAAATATACACTTTTCACAATTTGTACAATCAGAAATATATAATAAGGCACATGCGGAAATTAAAAATGTGTACAATGCATGTTCGTGACATTCCCGGTATCATAATTCACATCACAAAATATTCCCCTATGACTTAGAAAACTATAGACACCAAAATTACTCATTTCGGACTTCTATAGGTCCAAGTATTGATAAAACATAGGCACATATACCGAGAAATGTTATGAATGCATGTACAGTCATTTTCATGTGCAACTTTCACTATTCACGTGCAACAATTCTAAACACCCTTATCCCTTTCTAAATTACTATTCTACCCTTCCCATCGGGGGTGGGATGTTACATACATGGGCGTATATGTGACTGTAAATCATTGTGAAGTTTATAATTTAACTAACGAAAGTAGAAACAATACATAAAAAAGGTTCATTCAACTATATAATCTTAAAATTTAAAGTTAGTAAAGTTAATTACGTAGCTTTCTAATCCTTTCCATTTCAAAATTTATCATCATCATCATCATATATAGAGAATAATATACTCTCACATGTGATTATGATTAACTATACTTTGATTATCATACTTTATGTTAAATGCTCATTAAAGTATACGTATACTTATAAATGTCCAAAAATATGTTATATAGTTTTATGTGTTGATTGTTTCAGATGGATGAGCATATTCTTTTAGTGGACAATTCTAATCTGATACTAGAGAGCATATAAGTGAAAACTTTTATTCTTGTACAAAGTGAAGATAAAAGTCCAAGTCCATTGAAAAGTAATGTTTGGAATCATTTTAGCAAGACTAGAACAATGGATGGAGTAGAGAAGCCAGAATGTAAATATTGTCGCAAGATGTTGGCTAGTAGTTCAAAAGGCAGAATCTCTCATTTAAAGAGACATATGAATTCATCTAACAGAAAGAAGATCGTATTAGGAGGTCAAAAATTTTCTACCCCTAACCTTATAAAAGGGAAGAATGAAATAACTACTACAACTTATGACAACAAAAGATCAATGTTTTTTATTTCTTATATGATAATTCATGATGAACATCTACTATTTATAGTTGATAGCTGTAACACCCACATATCCCCTAGGAGGATATGCAGATGCCACATAAAATGGTACTGAAACAATCTAAAACATGTTAAAGTATTTCTAAAAACTCAAGTAACATACATTATTCAGAACATAACATACACATGGTACTTATCACATACAAGCCTTAAATCTAAATCCATCCTATATTAAGGTCATTACAAACCATCAAACAAAATTACAAATTCCAATACGTCTCATTACATTAAAAACAACTCAAAAACAAACTGAACATTTCCAAAACAAAACATAATCTCCTTAGCCACTGTGGTTGTCTTTGTCCCAATTCTTAAACCTTCTTATCAGAACCTACACGGAGGCAAAACTACCGTGATAAGCATAAAGCTTAGTGGGGAAATAACCAAACAAGATATAAATTGGTGACTGTTTCTAACAGTCATCTAACTTTCACATATACAGAATCAGATCACATCCCAAGCAATCTTTTATTATTCATATTAAAACGCAATCCAAACAACATGTATCTTAGAATAGAATATAACATATCAAAACAAGATATATTGGCTTCAGAGAAAAACTTACAAGTACTAGAATATCTGATTATATCAAAACAGAACTTTAAAGTACCATAATTGAACTTGACTGTATCAAAACAGTATCTGATTATATTAGAACATAACTTAGTTATTTCAGAACAGAGCTTGATTATATTAGAACTGAGCATGTAACATAATACAAAACAAGTTAGCCTGCTAATCCTTTCTAAAGAAGTGGATAACGGGACCAGAACACAAGATACCCATGTTTAGTATCTAGAACAAAAGAGACTTAAGTCTTTGAAACAGAAGAAACAGAAGTGTCTAAAATCAAAAGACATTGGAGTGTCTAGCACAGAAGACACCAAAGTGTCTAGTCACAGAAGACACCTTAGTGTCTGGGTTAAGGCACCTTAGTGTCTAGTTATAGAAGTAGCTGCAAACCCTTTTAGGCATGCCTACTTACCCACGACTAGGACTTGGCAGTTTTAAAAGAAATCATTTCAGATTTCAGAATCACATGCAAAAGATGTAGTGCATAACATATGTCTTTATTCCATTTTGCTCAAATTGAACATAATCTTTCATATCTAACAACTTAACATACCTCTTGAACATAAACATTTGCAATAATGTACCAATAAATGCATTATGTATTTACACATTACATATAATTACACAAATTTCCAATTCATAAACAATCATATTCAATTCACATCACATAAATCCTTCGAAACACATTTGTGTTCATAAGGGCACATACATTCATGAACTCACCATGCATTTCAACATTAGACACATTATTTACTTACCACACATTCCTTAAGTAATTACTTTAATTAACAATCCATAACTAAATTAAATTTTACTCAGTTAATCCAACCTCAATTTAAGTTCATTTCACACCTTAAACAAGTCAAATTAAGTCCCACCGTACCAAATAAATTGACCTAACCTTATATAGTTTAACAATTGCATAAAGCCAAGTTTTTCACCTTCCTAACCATTTCGAACGATCGTGGGAATGTGCCTTATACATCCCACGATCGTGGGATGAGTGAACCGAAGGTTCACTTACCTACAACCTTCAGTTTGTTTCCAAAACTTAACTTCTTCACTTCCATTCGACACACCTTTACCAAAGTCAATCCATTTCCCTTCAATTCTACCTTATTCATGCTTCAATACTTCATCAAATTAATGTACAAACCAATTAAAAAATCATTCAATAAGCATCTCACAATCCATGATCTTTCAGGTATCAACTTGCAAAGAAAAAGCTATCAAACAAGTATTATGTTCTAGACATCAATTCAATATATATTCTATCTAACTCAAGCATCATATAATTCATATTAAAGTATGCAATCAATTTTAGCATTCCCTTACCATCTTAACCTCAAATTTTAACTCCAAAGAACCAACTATTCTAGCCCTTCCAAGCAATAAGCACACATCTAAGATTAAGGTGCAAATTTTAGCATTAACAAGACAACAACACAAAAAATACCAGAACCTACTTCTTGATGTAGTAACTTACAAAGATTCCAAGTGAAGATGATCCAAAATCAAGCAAAATTCTAGAAGTTGAGAGGAAACAAGAGGTTTCGGTGGATAGGAACAAAGTGTAGAGAGAAGGCTGTAGAAACTTCAAAGGTGAAGATGATTCATCACTTGCCTAACTTTTTGAATACAAGGTGTCTTGGTTTGCAATAGGCACATGTCACACATGAAAGTGTGATACTTGTCCTTCATTAAAGCAAGCTACATGTCTTCATATGTGGCAGCCAAATGTCACAATTCAATTAGGCCATTTGTCACTCAACCAATGTTTCCAAATGTCAATTCATTAGCTATGCTAAATGTCACTAACTCATAAGCTTAGTCATTCTAATTTTCCATGTACTAACTTGACTTGCCACTTGACAATTTTCCTAGTCCAAATGTACATCTTAATACCTAAATTCTCTAATGATATCAATTAATTCCAAATGACTAAATATAATTCATTAGACCAATTTTAACACCTATAACATTCAAATCATAACACAATTTTAACACCTATAACACTTGTACTTTCATGAATATGTAACATTTCTACTAGGGTATAATTTTGGGCCTCAGAATTCTCTCCCCCTAAAAAGAATTTTGTCCTCAAAATTCATACCTGATGAGAATAGTTGAGGATACGGAGCTCTGATGGTCTCTTTTGGTTCCCATATTGCTTCCTTGAGCCCATGGTGTTGCCATAATATTTCTACCAAAGGTATTTGCTTGTTTCGGAGTTGTCGGACTTCCCTAGCTAAGATAAAAATAAGTCCTTCTTCAAAAGTATAATTTGGTTGTCCTTGATTTTTTGTACGGGAATCAAAACAAGTATCCTTTGCTTTGAATAGATGATTTGTTTAACTAGCTGCAGGGAGCAACGATCTTTTCAAAGATTGATTTCAGGTCAGGCTATCATCAGCTCAAAATTAAGGTGTCTGATGTAAACAAGATAGCTTTCAGGACACGGTACGGACATTATGAGTTTTTAGTCATGCCATTTGGATTGACCAATGCTCCAATTGCTTTCATGGACCTTATGAATAGGGACTTCAAGGAATATCTGGATTAGTTTATCATAGTATTTATCGATGACATTCTGGTGTATTCCAAGAGCGAAAGGGAATATAAGGAGCATCTCAGGATTATGTTGCAAAGATTGAGGGAGAGGGAACTTTGTGTTAAGTTCAGCAAGTTGAGTTTTAGCTTCATGAGGTGATATTCTTTAGACATGTAATTTCTAAAGATGGGGTACATGTTGATCCGAGGAAGGTTGAAGCAGTGGTGAATTGGCATGCACCTAAGATAGTGACAAAGGTGAGGAGCTTTCTGGGTCTGGCAAGTTATTATAGGAGATTTGTTGAGAGATTCTCTATGATAGCTGCTCCGATGAATAAGTTGTTGAGGAAGAATCAGAAATTTATCTTGAGTGAGGAATGTCAGAAAAGTTTTTAGGAGCTCAAGCGCATATTAACAAGTGCTCTAGTTTTGATTTTGCCTTCTAGAGATGAGGGTTATACACTATATAGTGATGCCTTAAGAAAGGTTTTGGGTTATGTATTGATGCAGGGAGGTAGGGTGATAGCTTATACTTCACGAAAACTAAAGCCTTATAAGTTGAATTACCCAACTCATGATCTGGAATTGGCAGCAGTAATCTTTGCCTTAAAATTTTGAGGCATTATCTATATGGGTTTCAGACAAGGATCTTTACTGACCATAAAAGTCTTAAGTATTTGTTGAGTCAAAAGGAACTGAATTTGAGATAGAGAAGTGTAGGAAAATCCCGGGGTGTCCATCTCATGGACACAGTGCGGAAAACAAAAATTTTTGTTCCGGGACCTTCCCGAAAGCCAGGATCCATGTGTAAGTATAACT
>JANKOD010000008.1:18692648-18705706 GCA_026284645.1 Erythroxylum acuminatum | reverse complement strand
TCCGGTAAAGTTAGACCGAAAAGAGAAAGATTTTGAAAGTTTAAAATTATTTTAGTAAAAAAAAATTGCGGGTCTTTTATGCACCTCATACCTAAGTTGGAGGACTAATTTGGGCTTTGTTTTCCCTTTATTTAATAGTATATAAAAAAGTAATAAAGGATTATACTCCCTTCTGTCTAAAATAAAAGTCATTTTAGAGGGATGCACACTTATTAAGAAAGTTAATGAAATGTTTGATATACCCTAATTAATTGCATGTTGAATTGTCTTGAAAATATAATCTGTGTAATTAGGACGTGAGAGAAATTAAAGGGTAATTTTGGAAGTAAAATTATAAACATGCATAAAAAGTGACGAATGACACTTACTTTGAATAATTAAAATCCATATAAAACGACTTTTATTTTAGATAAGAGGGAGTACTTTTTATGAAGTATTTTAGTTTTACTATAGAACTTTAAAAGGATAATAAAACTATTATAATTTACCAACACATTTTCAACTCATATATTAAAAATTAATTAAAACAAATAACTACTCTGTTGCTTATTTCTATATGTCATCATTCTCAATATAAGTTATATTATGTAATATTATATTAAATAAACAAAAATAATAGTAAGGATAGAAAAGAATTTGAAGATAGCATCGAAAACTTAAAGATAAAGAATGAGTGAAAGTATTATTAAATAGATAATGAAATGGGTCTTATTTTCTGTTAATGATCTTCTGCTTTCCCATAATAATCATGCCGCTGTTTTACAATAGTCTTATCCCAAATACGTCGGAGGCAAAAATTCTTAAAACTAAGGAGATATTATTATATTAACGTGGAAAACATGATTTATATTTGTATTTGGATTTTTTTTTATTACGAAAGGAAACTATCAAACTAAATTAGAGCTCTCGGGTAGACGGCGCCTTGCGCATCTCAGTGGAGAAGCTCTTGGACTCTAAAAGGGGGCTCGGGCAGGCGATAAACGCCCGGGCTGCGAATGCCGGCAAGGCTGTATTTGGATTTTTGATATAACACTTAGCAAAATGAAGCGTAGATCAAATGCCTAGTCTTGGTCTTCTTTCTGATAAAAGGTTTAGAAAAAAAATTATATGAGCACGCTTGCCATTCGTAACGTTTGTAGTTTATAAGACGTGGAAGTTACTCCACACCTAAGCTTTGTGTGTGCGCATATAGGGGAAGGAAGGGATGGAAGACAATGAGATAAAGAGGAGAAAGTCACCCTAGAAACTATCTTTACAATTTCCTTGTCAGCAAGTGGAATTTAGTCTTCATGACGTTCTTTCCCTAAATAATGTGAGACAGTTGCTGGCAACTTGTGCCTGCTGTTTCTGTCCCACCACAAGAGAGGACAGAAGAAAACGGAAAGCTGGCTGTGAGTGACATGAAACAACTCTTGCCAATACCATACCTTAAAGATATGAATCTGTTAAAGAAAAAACAAAATCAAGAGCTGTTTTTACAAATATCCCAAATTCAGACGAAATAATCTATTATAGTATACGCCTTCATCATTTCCATTTACCCAGTTCAAGCAACTAGAGTATATGATTGACTGTAATAATGATTACGGTGGCTTGATTGAAGAGGAGAAAACTTGGGCAATAATTTCACGAGCACTACACAATTCAATGGCTGTGTTTCTTTGTTGAAAAAGGAACAACATTTGGGTTGAGAAGGCAAGGCTCTAATGGTGATGAATTAAAGAAGTCTAGTTCAGTGCCTCCAATCCAAAGCATTTCGTCTGATCATTATTTTAATGGGCAAATGAGGTTTGATCTGGAAGGCGTGTAGTAAATTACCATCACACGGTCACTTTAAAGCAGTCGGTGTCCTTTCCCTCTCCCTTTCCTAGTCAAACTAAAAAACACCTACCCACCACGAATATCGACAGTGTATCCGTGATCATATTCTGTCCACAAATATCTCTGTATTTATTATTGTATTTATATAGTTTGATTCATCGGGATCAAAATATTCTGTTTCACGAGATGATGATAACTTTTAGTGGGGCTTTTCGTTTCAGCTTGTTCTGACTCCTTGTAATTTGTATGTGCATATATAGGCTTCACGTGTGTCTTTCTTTCTGCAGTAGATTCCTTTTGCTTTTAGTCGGGGATTTCTGCTGCTGTTTGTTACGCCCTAGTGCTTATCTACTTCGCTATATTTATTTACTTATTCTCGCGCTTGATTTCCAACTGAATTATTGTTCTGATCATAGCCCTTTGTCCAATTTTCATAAGCTTCAAGGTTCCTGCTTTCTGGGTTCCGTTTCGCAAGTAGTCGAGTGTTTTTAACTCAAATTTGGGTTTCTTCTGATTACAATCACTTGGATTGGAGCCTTGAAAGTCTGTTTTAGTCTTGAAAGTTCTGATATTAACTTGAATTTGGGCCAATTCGTTCAGAACAAGAGCAAAATGGAGGGTTGTCAGTTGCTAAAGTTTTTTGTGTTCGCTGTTGTGTCTGCGCTTTGTGGTCGTGTCATGAGTAAGGAATGTACAAACATTCCTACTCAGCTGTCATCACATACATTTCGATATGAACTCTTGTCCTCAAAGAATGATACCTGGAAGGAAGAAATGTTTGCATACTATCATTTGACGCCAACCGATGATTCAGCTTGGGCTAATTTGCTACCAAGAAAAATATTGAGAGAAGAAGAATTCAGCTGGGCAATGATGTACAGGAAGATGAAAGACCCTTCAAAATCCTCTGGAGATTTCCTCAAGGAAGTTTCACTGCACAATGTGAGATTGGGTTCGAGCTCAATGCACTGGAAGGCACAACAAACAAATTTAGAGTACCTGTTGATGTTGGATTTGGACAGGTTGGTCTGGAGCTTTAGGAAGACCGCAGGCTTGCCTACTCCAGGCACTGCATATGGCGGCTGGGAGGCCTCAGATTGTGAGCTACGCGGCCACTTCGTTGGTTAGTTTCATTTTGATTCGGCGTGATACTTCTTGCTGTGAGCATGATGTCATTTCATTTCCTTTAAATCCTTGTTCACTGTTAGAATTTCCATACTGCTTCCGAGTGGCAAGACAGATTCGGGCGACTAGGGAGTTCAATCTTTTCCTCCGTTTCTATTGACAGAATGAGTCATCGTTCTTTATTCAAAAGAACACTTCTTGCATCATATTTTGGCTAACATTCAACTTTAGGTTTGCTTCTGAATTCTATGATCTATGGAAAAATAACCACCGCTGGTGAAATTATTCGTTTCTTTCATCATATTATATAATTGTTTACCTTAGAAAGCTTTGGGGGATGTGTTTGATGTGTCCATCAATTATAATCTATAGAGAAACAACACTCTACTAGCATTAATCTTCATTACTTCTGAAAGTCATTGCTTCGGAAACTTTAGGTTGTTAATTTGTGAGCCTTTAAATTTCCAGTGGAGTTCATCTGGGAGGACCTGCAGCACCTCTGACTCTGTCTCCACACATGAACATAGGACTTGGCACCTTAACTTCTATTATTGCAATATTGTCGAAGCTTCAACTAAAATTTATTGCTTGTTACTCCAATCTAATAATCCCTGTGATTTTCTTTTTGTTCTTATATTGAAGGGCACTATTTGAGTGCGTCGGCCAAAATGTGGGCTAGCACTCACAATGATTCCCTCAAGGAGAAAATGTCTGCGGTAGTGTCTGCTTTATCTGTCTGTCAGAATAAAATAGGCACAGGATACCTGTCTGCTTTTCCTTCCGAGCAATTTGATCGTTTTGAGGCTATAAAACCTGTCTGGGCACCTTATTATACAATTCATAAGGTGGAATCTTGTTTTTAATTGTATCATTCATGTAATCATACTTCACGTCCAAGCGGTAATGTGATGATTTTTCTCTCTTCTCAACCTCACAGATCTTGGCTGGTCTCTTGGATCAATATACTTTCGCAGATAATTCTCAAGCTTTAGAGATGACAAAATGGATGGTTGATTATTTTTATAGCCGAGTTCAGAACGTCATAGCTAAACACACTGTTGAAAAACACTTTCAGTCACTCAATGAAGAAACCGGAGGAATGAATGACGTCCTTTACAGGCTATTTACAATAACAGCAAGTTCTCTATTCTGTTTTAGCTTCTCTTGCTTAATTTCTCACAACCATGTTTTGGAATAACCTTCTTGTCTCATTTTATAAAATGCCTAATTCATTTGGAACGATCTTCTTGTCTTATTTAATTCATTTAAAATTATTTCCCTAAATCATTTCCTACAGGATAGGCGTTTTAACATATATGGCGTGATAGAATTATGTATCAGTTTCTTTTTTTCCCCTGAGCCAAGCAGCATGGTTCCCCAATCTTGGTTTCTAACGCAAACGTCTTTATGTCTCTGTATGCAGGGAGATCCAAAGCATCTGTTATTGGCTCATCTTTTTGACAAACCATGCTTCCTTGGTTTACTTGCAGTACAGGTACCTTCTTTTCTTTATTGTCATTTGAAAGATTTTACTTGCTGCTTTGGCAAACCCAATTTTTCAGTTTTTGTTTTCATTTGGTCGTGATCAGGAAACAGCATGCTTATTCTGGTTTTCATGAAACAGCAGCAAAATATTTTAGTTAAACTTCTGCCCTTAAACTTGGCCTACATTAAGAGTTTTCATTTTAGAGCTTAAAGTTCACTGAAGCTCCTATTGGTAGAAAATGAAATGTGTAAACTAAAATGGCCCCATGACTAAATGGAATACTGATGTTCTCTTTATACTTAAGCATAGAGTCGAATATTGCTGCCAGTGTGGCAGCCTGCATATAAAAGATAGAGAAATGTTAAGCATCTACTTTGATAGGCAAAATTTCTCTGCTTAAGGAAACCTAGAAGCTTGTATCCTGCTTAACGCTTTTCAGAATTCCTTATCTTCTAGGTAATGTTCCCTTTATCAAGATGAAACTTAAGAACCATAAATAATTGTTATGATGGATCCACATCTTGTCTTTTTCAAGCTTTTGTATGAGAATGGAATTCTGGGATACAAGGTAGATGCAAAGAGCAGATTGGAGATTAGATGGAGGGGATTCATTGTTTTTATTTTTCCACTCAAGGAATGATCTATTAAGCCTAAAATGGTGTATTAATTTTAGTAAGTTCGAAAAAAAAAGAAAGACAGGATTGTAGTGGGACATTTAAATCTATGCAATTTCCTTTAGATTACAGCAATAACTTTCTTCTTTGTTTGTAGGCTGATGACATATCCGGCTTCCATGCTAACACTCACATCCCCATTGTTATTGGATCTCAAATGCGTTATGAAGTCACTGGTGACACACTTTACAAGGTGAGTCGCTTCAGACAAGAATATCCCTTCATAATGAAGCCCTTTTGCCATTCCCTACTTTCATTTTTTGGAGAAGTTAGAAAATCAAGGCATGTGTAAATCACCTATATATGATTTCTTACTGAAGGATTGATGTTATAAAAGATGAACAACATTAGTTTTTGCTGGATAGTTTAATGGTCTTTGTTAAAATAAAATTTGTGATGTTACAGGATATAGGAGTTTACTTCATGGATATAGTCAATTCTTCTCACAGTTATGCCACTGGAGGGACATCAGTCAATGAATTCTGGTACGAAGAAGAGCATCTTCATGTTTTAATGAGTTTATATCAATTTGTTTATGTTTCTTGGTCAAAAGAGAGGGAGGGAGAAAGAAAAGGGAAGCTTCTGTGTTGAAGTTTGTTAGAGCCGTTTTCCATTCCAATATTAGTAAACCACGTTTTCGACATCCACAAAGTGGTCACTAGCTTGTTTCCCTGTGTTAATCCATGATTAGGTCGGATCCAAAGCGATTGGCTAGCACATTAACAACTGAGAATGAAGAATCATGCACAACTTATAACATGTTAAAGGTATCTTGCTCTAGATTTTGTTTTCCCATTTTTCAATTTGGTGGTTGAAGAATTTCAATTTTGAAAATTTAGGGTTTACAATATGCGTTTAAGTACATTATGTTAGATTCTTTTTCACACATCTTTGTTTACTAAGATTTTTCAGAAATAGTGATCTATTACAATGGTTTCTTTTTCGAATTTCTAGAGATAATCCATTTTCTACAATGAGTTGGTAACTTTGATGAAACTTTTTGATGCAAAATTACCGCATGAACTTGATGTTACCACATGAACTTGTAGGTCTCTCGAAACTTGTTTAGATGGACCAAAGAAATGGCATACGCAGATTATTATGAGCGTGCCCTGACAAATGGTGTCTTAGTAATCCAAAGAGGAACAGAACCTGGAGTGATGATTTACATGCTTCCACAAAGTCCTGGAAGTTCCAAAGCCAGGAGCAATCATGGATGGGGAACACCAACCAACTCTTTCTGGTGCTGTTATGGAACAGGTGTGGGAGTCAGTGCAGCGTTTTGAACTGCCATTCTCAAGAGAAAGTCAAACTTGCTAAATTTCTTTGAATCTCACAATCTTTGTCCTTGTTTCTTTTCAATTTTGTTTATCTAACATGTTAATCTACTTGCATTTTGTTATCCTCAGCTAGTGATGGTCAAATACCCCTTCTATTGTGCTAGCATTTGATAATTATGCTACTTTGACAGGTATTGAATCTTTTTCAAAGTTGGGAGATTCCATATATTTTGAAGAAGAAGGAAACGTGCCAGGCCTCTACATCATCCAATATATATCAAGTTCTCTTGACTGGGAATCTGGGCAGATTATGGTTAATCAGACAGTTGTTCCTATAGTCTCCTCGGATCCCTATCTTCGAGTAACTTTCACCATTTCTCTGAAGAAGGTACTTTTTAACAAATAATTTATGCACGAAAGACTTTACATCAGCATCCTCTAGTAGTATTGCTCCACAACACATCTACTCTGTTCCTCTTAGAAATAGACTCTTTTTTTTTTTTTTGGAGTGACTACTATCTGAATTGAGTATTTCTGAGTTGTGTATTTTTAACTCTACTTCATTCTTCAAGGGACTGCTATGTTTTATACCTGCTGCAATGTTTGCAGGGATCCAGCCAATCTTCTACCTTAAACTTGCGCATACCATTTTGGACACTTTCAGATGGTGCTAAGGCAACATTAAATGCTCAAAGTTCATCCCTACCAGCTCCAGGTAAAAAGGCATATTTCCCAATGAGTGCTTCACCGATTGTATCAACTTGTATCTAAGGGCTGTTATGTTTGGATTTTCTCTTTTTGTCTACAAACAACCAAAGGAATGCTAATCATTACCTTTTTATTCTTATTTTTGAAAAAACCCATGGAATACTCTTTTATTCTACATCTATTGCAGGTAATTTCCTCTCAATTACAAGGTCATGGAGTGAAGGTGACAAACTTAGCCTTCAGCTTCCCATCAGCTTAAGAACAGAAGCTATTAAAGGTACTATGACAAGAAGTCTGGTTTACTAATTCAATCAATATGATGATTGTTTTTGGCGTAGATACTGCATATAGCTGCTTAATTATTAGGTTATGTGACTGACAGTCTTGAATCGTGTTCAGATGATCGGTCCGACTATGCTTCTATTCAGGCAATATTTTATGGCCCTTATCTACTTGCGGGCCTTACAAGCGGTGACTGGAACATCAAATCAGGGACCGCAAAAGGTCTTACAGATTGGATAACTCCAATTCCGTTGGCTTACAATGATCATCTAGTATCTATTTCTCAAGTGTCAGGAGATTCGGCTTTCGTCTTCACAAATTCAAACCAGTCAATCACAATGGAAAAGACCCCGATGTCTGGCACAGACGCTTCTGTTCATGCCACTTTTAGACTCATCTTAAGTGATCCCTCTTCATCAGAACTATCAACTTTTGAAGATGCTATTGGTAAATCCGTTTTACTAGAACCATTCGATCTTCCAGGAATGTATCTGGTACAGCAAGGAGAAGGTAACAGCCTTACGGTTGGAAATGCTGATGACAGCAATGACTCTGTTTTCCGCCTGGCTTCTGGATTGGATGGTAAAGATGGAACCATATCCTTGGAATCAGTAAGTCATGAAGGCTGCTTCCTTTCTACTGGTGGGAGTATCAGTTCTGGCGTAAGTGTAAGGCTGAGCTGCAAAGCGAAGCAATCAGATGTTGGATTTGATGAAGGAGCCAGCTTTCTGATGAACAAGGGACTAAGTGAATATCATCCAATCAGTTTTGAGGCAAATGGCGAAAACAGGAATTTTGTTCTTGTTCCATTGCTGAGCTTGAGGGATGAATCTTACACTGTTTATTTTAACATTCATGCTTAAGAAATCTGCTTATATTTTAGGGGAGGGACCTAAGAAAGCCTTTAGGAATAGGAAAATAGCAACATAAGGTTATTTCCTTCCATTGATTACATGACAAGGGGTGACAGACGATGTTACTCCCTTGCTCATAGTCCTTGCGAAATTAAGCGTGTAACCGTCCAAAACGACATATTAGTTGTCACTGATCCTGATGAAATAAGTAAGTGGGATGCCATAGAAATTGGCGGTGAAGAATGGATGCAGTTTGTGCATATTTGTACTTGGGTTTTATGAATCATTTGGTCAACCCTTGATTGACATTATCTACCATTAGAGCTCTATATAGATGCATATATAGCAGACCACGTCCTCTTTTTTTGGCCGGTTCTTAATGTTTTAAAGGTTTGGAACAAAGTAAAAAGGAGGGATTTAAAAAATCGGCAATAAAAATATATTTTATTACTAAAATTTAATATCTATACATAAGTGCTAAAGTCATAACTTTATATACTCAACAAAATACTAAATGATTATAACAATGGGTAACATCTTACAAGTATCAACAGCAACAAAAACATTAAAAATAGTAGTAGTAACAACAAAATAGTAGCAACAATAACCAAACAGCAATATCATATTACTAAAACACCAGGAGAACTGCACTAACAAATACATAGATAATCATGAAAACCAATTCCTTCAAACATTTTTAGATACAAAATCATTAATAATAGTATCAAGATCAATATTGTCCAATATACCCTTCTCGATACATAAAATAGCTAAATTATTCAACCTTTTTTGTGACATTAATGACCTCAATTAAGTTTTCAATAATTTTAATTTTGTAAAACTTCTTAGTCACAGGTATAATCAATAGAATTTGATAAGCAATTGAAATTTTTGGATAACAATATGTAGCTTTGACAAGTTCATGAATTTCAAGTAATGATATTAAATCATTTGACAAAGTCATTTGCAAGACTTTTAATTCTCTTAGTTCATTACCATCCAATGACCTCAACTTCTTCGAATCAAATAAGAATCTAAAAATACTTTCAAATGTCATTAATTGTTCAAATTCATTCTTCAATGAAGCAATTGCTATATTCACAACAACTAAAAAGTAACTAACTCTAAATGAATCCTTAGTTTATTATATTTCTCTATCACGATCATTTTCGTCAAATTATCTTTTCCTAATAATACAACGTCTAGTTGAAATATAGGCTCTACATTCATCTCATGTGTAAGACTTTTGACAATAATCATACTAGAGGCAAATCCTTTATTTTTATATTTCTTTTAAAAAAATACCATCTCATTTCTAATTACTCTATAGTAGTGTTGATGCATATAAATTTAGACTGCAACTTTTTACTTACTATGTTAATAGTGAATAAATATAATATTAAATAACTATACCAAGTAAAAACTCAAAACTCTAAAGTACATTAACTAAAATTTCTACTTAACTCTTTGATTTAGCATTATCATAAGATCTAGATAATTCCATCAAAGCTAATCTTATTTGAGGACTTTGAAATCTAATAACTTTAACATTTTTTTATTTAACTCTCCCAATCAGTGTAGACATTGATTTCATGGTTTAGCCTGAAACATTATCAAGTAAAACCTTCCACCTTTTAGGAGAAATTGAAAATAATGCATATATATGTTACACATCTTCAACAAAATGAAATAGATTTAACACAAGAATGTGCCATATCACTAAGAATAAGATTAAGATTATGATAAGCACATGACATTTATAATTCTTTCGGATTTATTTCAAGTAATTGCTTTTGAACCCTTTGGTATTTTTCTTTCGTATTAGAACCATTGTCATAACTTTAACCCCTCACATTATGGATGATAAGATCAACAAACTTAAATGAATTTAATAATTCATTGAAAAGTCTCAATTCAGATGTGTTATCTACTTTCAAAAACACTAAAAAGTACTCCTCTAATTTTTATTTTTTAATTGACATATTCATACATTGTACTAACATATTCATTTGTTCTTGATGGCTTAAATTTGGGATACAATTAAGAATAATAGAAATGTTAGAACTTCTAACATAATAGGCCAAAAGAGAAATCAACTCATTTTGAATTTTGAGACTAAGATAATGATGATAAATTTCATGATTTTGAATTATTACATAAAATTCAACAATCATCTCAATCAATCCAAAAATTAACATTATTATCTTGGTAAAGTTTGTCATTGGATTCTCGAAAAGCCAAACTCCGTTTAGCAAGACATTTCACAATAGAAACTATTCTTATCAAAATTTGTCTCTAACATTCTTTCCCCTTTACAAATTCTTGTTTCAAATATTTATCAATAGTTTTATTTTTACTCAATCTTTTTCTTAATTCATTCCAATTCCTCATGTTATTCATATGTTCATCACTATTCTTATTTTTTTAAGTCTCGCACTAAGATGCTTCCAATCTCTAAATCCATCATTTGCTAATGCACTTTGTTTGTTATTATATTTGAATAACTTATAAAAACAATATCTACATGTTTAGTGTAAACCAACCATTTTCTATTGTTAGTCTCTCCATTACTCAATTTTTTTTATAATAATAAGAATATGAAAAATATCGTAAGGCATTATCTAAAGGAAACACAATATTCAATTCTCTTGTAAGCCCTTTTTCAACTAAAATGTCCCATACTCTATTATCAACACTATCCCAATTTTTAAGATCATTAGTATCCAATATAAGGATTAGTTACTTCTCCGCACTTAAATTTTCTAAATTGTATCCATTTAGTACATGATCATGCTCTTTCAAATTACTAACATTATGAATATAAATCTCATAACTTAAATTTTCTTTATGTTGATCAAAATTGTCTTCACTTGATTCCTTAGTATTCTCACTAGAGAAACCTACTCTTTTAGTAAATTTATTAATAGCTCCTTTTTGAGATTTTATTAATTGTTCTACTTTTTTCTTCTTTTCTTTTTCCTTTTATCACTTCAAGATAAATATTCTTTAGGCAACATCATATAAAACAATTATAATACAATTGGACTAGAAAAAAACAAAAGAACTCGTACGGAACTGGAAGAAGGAGACAGATATAATATAACAACAATAGCTTGAACATATATCATAAAATTATATCCATGTAATTATATATCTACAATAGAGGAAAACAACAAAGAGAAAAATATTCTATATAAAAAAGAAAAAAAGAGTAATTTCCTATGATATTTGTAAAATAAAAGAAAAATAAATTATCAGGATAAATTTTGATTTGAAGCATCATATGATTTATGTTAAAAAAAGATAATGACAAGAATTAGTTTAAAAACTTGAAAAATAAGGAAACTTATTACAAATATACAAAAGATATTTGAAGAATAGAATATGAATATTCAAATTAGATAATAATGGGATGATCAAGCTTGAATAGATTGGATTGCATTAGTAAAGCATGTCTTATAACATCCATGTAATAGTGTTAATCAATATAATTAAATAGCCATAATAGTGATAATTAAAAATTAATGTTTAAAATGAACTTTTGACTTATTTTGTTGTAATATTAGGTTAAGAAGTCATATTATGCTAAAATAAAATTTCAAATAAGTTTGATAAGATTTGATTGAAATAAATAAATTTATAAAGTTTATGATTATAATTCTTCTACTAGTAATAACATATTACCATTGATATATTTAAACATTTTTCGGTTATGAAATGTAAAAACATTTGTTCATAGATTATCTAATATCTATTATTGTAAGGATTAATTTACAAATTATTATATTGTAAGTTATAAATTTTTAACCGCTAATTGAAACATGATTTTTGTACGAGCAAAGGGTAACACATAAACTCTAAAACAGTCAGTCACCACATAGTTTACCTGCATTCATCGTAAGATGACATGCAGAACAAGTTAGAAATAAGGCAAGAATGGTGATAAACTATAAAAAAACTAAATGATAATACAGTATTTGATGGATATTTTCTTCCACATAAAGAAAGTTTAATTAATAGAACCAGAAATAAAAAGATTTTCTCCAAATTTGATTGTAAAAGTGGATTTTGGCAAATAAAAATGCATCCAGATAGTATTCAATATACAAGATTTTCTACTCCACAAGGACATTATGAATGGCTAGTAATGCCTTTTGGATTAAAAAATGCACCTCAAAGCCTTACCTTCAACTCGAGTTTTGGGTAGAACAGTGGTATAAGAGCTTAAGGTCTTAGCACCACATCATGAGTTAGACTCCCTCTACCCGCAGAAATGCGCAGGAGTGCTCAATGGTTCTTTGAACGTTCGCTAACCAACGGATGCATGGTAGACTTAAGTAATTTGATTCCGCCCTACCTTCAACTCGAGTTTTGGGTGGAACAGTGGAAATGAAGATCAGAGCTGTTGGGACTCGATCTCAGGAACCGGATCCCAACCGGAAAACGGAAACTAATCGGAGCGAAACGAAAACTCGGATAACAAATGACGAATGATCACAAATCCGACATCCGCGGACTTAAAACTTTAGAAAAGCGCCGACGCGGAAATCCTAAGACATTCCAAATCCGGTATAATTTTTTTTAAAAATTTCCTTTGCTCCTTTCTTTTTCTTTCAATCTTATTCCCAATCATATTATTTCCCACTTTCATCGTTGAACTGAAAACCTATCTTTAACAAAACTAATCTCTTATTCTTATTCTTTTCTTTTTCATTTTTTTCCATCTTAAATCCATTTTCATACTAATCAAGACCATATAGTTTTCCCTTTCTAGGAAACTATTCCTCATGCAAAACTCAATTCACTTAATTCTTCTTAATCATTTTCT
>JANKOD010000008.1:18619631-18631854 GCA_026284645.1 Erythroxylum acuminatum | reverse complement strand
TCGGGAAGTCCCGGTAACAAAAAAGTTTTGTTTTCCGCACCTGGTACATGTGATGTACCTCCCGGGATTTTCCTACATGTACATCCTTATTTTGCTTTGATTTTTTATTCGAGACCATATTTTTATCCCATGCATTATCATGAAAATGATTAGGCATTCTTTGTTGTTTACAAGCTACATTAGCCAAATTTATATGAATTTTCCTTTGTTAAACCCTCTTAAGCTTTATTAACCTTTCTTTTTTGTGCTAACCATATTACATGCCTTAAACTGAACCAAATGCCTTACCCAAGCCCTAAAGCTAGTGGAACATTTGTTGATTATTGATGATGGCAATTGTACAAAAATCTAAGTGTAGGGGTGTACATACATAAGGGTTGGTTATATTTTTTTGAATGTCATTTTATGAATTTCCTATATTGATGTAGTTTCTTTCAATGTTTATTTGAAAAAGAGAGAAAAATAAATATTAAAAATATTAAGAAAATGTTTACATACAAGTATCTAGGAGGAAATGCATATGTTTCCAAAAGATGTTTATGATGAGTGTCTCCTCCTAAAATTGCATTGAAGGGGTAATTTGAATATGATGCATATAAGGTAGATGTGGCTTTGAAAGATCACTCTACGTAGTTCTATATATTGTCATCAATTGTATGAGTGATTCTTTTGGTTGGTTATGCTTTATGTGGTTTGTGTGTGAGAGCTGAATTTGAGCTAATAAATATAAGTGTTGCATTCATCATAGTTGACGGTACTCAATTTTGAATGAATGTTAGTGTATGTGCTTGATATTTCATTGAGTGTTACTTTTGCTTCACTATCTTGATGGCTTTTATGCTACACTACCCAAAATACATCTCACCTTATCTTTTCCCTCATTACAACCCTAAAAAAGTCCTTTGATTCATGATAATGCATGTGACTTTTAATGGTGGAGAAATAAAATAATATGTAAGGTTGTGGATTGTTATGATCATAAATGGTGTTTGAGTGTACCTATTGATCTATCTTATTTAAACACATATTAGCCAAGTCTACCTCTAGATTGCTCAATTTCTAAGAGTGAGGAATGGTGATTGGTCATGAATTGAAGCTTTGAATGTTGGGTTCTTGCTAAGGTTTTTGAAAGTCATTCATTTTCACTTATAATTGTCTATTCTTAAGAAATATGGAAAATGAGTAAGTGTTTTGGTTTGTAATTTTGATTTTGATGGTTTGCATGAGGATGGTCAGTTGGATTTAAAAAAACAATAATGAACATCCTAATGCTTCTTATAGGGAGGATGCTAAAGCCAATTCCTCTACTGTTATTGCATCTACTATTATAATAGAGGGATATGGATTCAATTAGAGATTTTAATTTTGACTAAGGTTTTATAATTAGAGTTTGCTAACTAGGGATTTTAGGGAATTTAGTTAAAAACTTAACTAAAAATTATCATAAAATAACTATAATTGAATAAAAAATATTAGCCAATGATGACATAGAATTTAATAAATGAAAGTTTAATCTCGTTAATTTTTTATCTACTTAGGGTCTATTTTGAATTTTTTTAAGTAAATCAGAACTTTATAAAGAATAAAAAAGTTATGTACAAGCAAGAGATACCATAGGTAATCTCTTAATACGCAAAAAACAAAATGGCATGCATCTAACTGCCCTACCATTAATTGCCCCTAGTAAGACCTGTATGAAAGACTTAACCATTATTATGCCAGAGCATAAGGTGACATGAACAAGCTAAAATCAAGTACCGCAAATGCCCAATTATACACCAAGCATTAACACAACATCAAAGCTCCATGGAATCCGTATTGCATTTGGATCGCCGTCGATGCCCTTGGAAGAATATCCTGGCTTGTAAGCTCTCTACCTCCATGGCTACATCCTTGAAAGTTCTTGAATTCCTTTCGGACCAAATGTGGTAAATGTTATGGTTCAAGTTACATTCTGATGAAAATGTTAGGATTCAAATTACACTTTTAGCCTTTCTTTAGTTAATTTCTAGCAATTATAAGGAGACTTCAATAATTAGTTTAATCCTTTAGATATAAATAAAGGTATTATCAAATAAGTTTATAAAGTATTGGAGTGAACTACATGCTAGAACTAGATTAAAATGATTAACTTAGGTAAAGTTGACTATTGTAAGCGTGATACACTTGTGTGCTAGTGTGTGAGTGAGCTTGAATGAAATTTTAATAAATTGTGTTCTCATTTAGTTGAGTATATTGCTTATGTTCAATGTAAGTTAGAAAGCTTGGTGTATATTTTTAAGAGAATTGAATTAGTGAGAGTGTATATTATGGTTTTTCTTAAGTAAGATGTTACAATAAATTCAATTTATAAAGAACTCAGGAAGTAGATGTAGACTTAACAATGAGATCAAATCACTATAAATTAAATAGTTATTTATTCTCTTCTTTCACTTTTTACATTATTGCTTTATTTTATTGATAACTTATGCTTTATATTCAACTTTAATGTGAATTAAGTTTTACTATCACATTCTAGCTCTATATTTCATCATTATAAGTCCTCTTTTTATAATATTAGTCAAAAATAAACTTAAAATATATAGGTTAGATATTAATATTGAACGTACTAACATGAAGGTATGATTGATACCTTTATTATCACTGTTATTATTATTAAAGATAATGTTAATTATTTTAAAATTTGAAACATCTAATTTATGCCCCTTAAATTTCTTTTAAAATAAAATTTTAAATAATAATAAAATTATTATTATTATTTTATGTAATTAAAGTAATATCGAAAGAATGAAATTATAAAATGATATGTGTGAAATCTTATATGTCAAAAACTTCAACAAAACCCAAGTTTGATAATTTAAAGTTTATAAATTTTTGTAATTTTTTTTCAAAAATGTGAATATATTATGCCAGCAAGGACACCAATATACAAAGTATCAAGGAGAAAACTTTATGTTTCAACAAAAATTTTCTTTATGTTTCAACAAAAAATTTCTAGCACATCTCCATAAAGCATAAAACAAAAAGTTAAGGTAAGTATGGAGTGTTTGGGATTAAAGCAATTTTCACATGGAATTGATCTACATATTACGTTGGTGCTTGTCTTTGTATATAAATAGATGACCTCTGATGTTTTCGGCTAGCTCCCTGATGAACATTTCACTGCATGAAGCTTGATTGGAAAATATTCTCCTATTTCATTTATCCCATATGCTAGAGACCAATGATAGGTATAGATCATACTATGTTTTGCTAGGTGTTTTAATGTATTTTTAAGTGCTTCTTAGAGGATTATGGTATGTATAGGCTTAGAGTTGTGTTATTGTGTGTGTTTTTATCATATTCTAAGTGTTTGTGTGGTTTAAAGCATAAATTCAATCTTAATTTTATATTTCATGAGGTATTTAATGTATTTGTGAGTGTTGGAAAGTAGGAAATTGAAGAATAAAGAAGATGTAGTAAGCTAGAAGCAAGGCACGATTATGCATGGACTGCATGGGGAAACATAGCCACTGCCACAATCATGCCTCATGGAGCACAATCGTGCCATTAAGGGTAAAAAATGGAGCATGATCTTGCCTCCAAGGGCATAATCATGCTAGAAGGTTTCCAAGCACGATTTTTTTGTTTGTTTTAAGGTTTGGGACTATTTTTAGAACCAAACAGAGTAAGAAAACCCTAGACACATCCCAAGACCCTAATACATTATCTAAGAACATGAAATACACAAAAAAGGTAGTAACCATTGCATTAAAGTGAATCAAAAGTAGGAGATCAAGAAGAACATTTGAAAATTCCAACATTCCAGATCAAGGCCTAAACAGAGTTTTTATTCTTTTCCTTTATTTGTTTCATTATCCTTGATGTGTAATATGATTTTCTTGATGTTAAACATGTTCATGGAGTTCTAAATTCATATTAGAAATATTTATGGAATTATTTTTTGACTTTCTTCATTGTTGAATTCAATATTATTTCCAGATTTTTGTGACAATTGTTCATGCATAAACTTGACAAAAAATTAAGAGAGTGAGTAAAAGTAATTAATGTTAGATTGTACAACAAAAGTTGACAGTTTAATAGACCCACAATTATCAAATTAACGATCAATCAAATAGAGATCTTGGTTGAAAAATTGATTATCTATTAGCTAACTTCGCATATAATTGAAGACTTTAGGGATAGTTTGTGAATCGAGAGATTGTAAATCTGGAAATTTCAAATTCAATTAGGGTTAATTGATTAGATCTTGAGAGAGAGTAATCAATACTTTAGGAAATCTAGGATCAAACACACAAAGGAAATAAAATAGGGAAAGAATAGTTCTTAAGTATTCAATCTTGATCAAACCCTAGTTTTAATTGGCAGCTCACTTGTTATTTGATTACTTGCTTTGTTTTATTTATTTATTTCAATTTTGTTATTTAAATTTAATTCATTTCAATTTTTGAATACCTTATAAAAAGTTAGGTTTGAATTGTTAACTATTGTATAATCCTCGTGGGAACGATAACCTCTTTTACTATAAGATACAAACCGAATACTTACAAGTATTGATAGTTTTATTATTAGATATTAAACTTTCTCAGCAACCAAATAGGATAATGCAATACGAAAGATCCATCTGTCCCTTACCTTTCTATGTTTGATTTGGACAGTTCAATTATTGATGTCATTCCAATCTCTACGTGGATTTCCTAAGCATCATTTCTTTAGAATTTCTTTTCAAGTCATATTAGTAAAGTCACATTTAAATAGGACATGATCCAACAATTCTTGAGCTAATTTGCATAAAGTGCACCACTTTGGAATGTTTAGAAATTTGGATAACTTGTATAGAGTTGAAAGTCTTCTTTTCATTGCTAACTATAGTGTGTGGGAGGCTCGAAGGAGAGCACTACTAAAGAGTTTCGAAAGAAGCATTGATAAAGCTCCTTATAAGGTGCCATTCTAGGTGATTTTATCTTCCTTATCGTGGATCAGTATGAAGTTAATTATAAATGTTGAAAGTTGGAAGTTGGTAAGGTGTTTAAGATGAGTGATTGATGAGAGAGGACATAAGATACAGTGGCATTAGGTTGGAAGTAAGATTTTAGAGGTGACAATTCAATAAAGCTTTCCAATGGGCCATAATGTGACCAATTATCAAACCAAAAAAATGAGTTGATTGCATTGCCAATCTTACAAAAGAAAGCTTGTTCGTTCTTGTCCCTAATATTGATTCAAAATTTCATAATTGAGGAGGCATTTAGAGGCATGTTAAGACACTAGAAGTTGAAGTTTTTAATGTAGTTCACACGTACCCATGTAACCTAAAAGGCCTGCGTATCCTTGAATAATCTCTAGATTCTTCTAATTAACATAACCAGATTTGTGACTTTGTGTGAGACAACTGTATGCTTTGGTTAGCCTATTTCAAATCACTTGTTTTTTTCCTCGATTTTATTTTCCTTGTGAAGACCATAGAAATCTTATAAGTAATATATCAATGGATTTTATTTTCCTTGTGAAGACCATTGAGTGAGTTCAAATCATAATTTATCAGCTAGGCTTTGCCTTCTAATGACAAGGTTTTAAAGCTCTAACTACTAATTTTGTTTTGAACTTTTTCTAGTAGTGGCTTAAAAATCAATGAAAGAGGGTTTAATAAAGGAGATTGTAATGCTAAGATAAATCAATGAGAGTTGGAGGTGTTTAAAACTTGCAAGTAAGGAAAAATAGTAGCTTGATGAGCAAAACTAGCAAATAGAAACATCCCACTTTTTCCTTTATTGGTAGATAATCTTGAGAGCTTACTAAATAAGTTCAAGGTTGTAGTGAGGGATGAGATGGAACTAGCATATGCTTTTGGAACTGTCATAGGCTTTATCCTCTTTAAATATGCTTGAAGTCTTTCTATCACCGTAATGTTAAAAGTTGGACTTATTGGGCATTGCTTAGTCGATTCAATGAACATATCTAGGAACCTGTAGGCTCTTATGGAGTTTAGTATAAAAGTTCAATCCACTGATTCAAAAGTTTTTTGGAAATCGATCTTTAGAGTACAATTTCTAATGCTTCTTTTCTTAAGGTTGTGTTTGAATAATTCTTAAGTAAGAATTGTGTTGTCGATTTTTTTGTATGGTAAGTATACACCCTGGGAGTGATCAATGTGAGCTTAAAGCACATGTTTTGGTCTATCAGGTAATAGATTGAGATAATTTTGTAAATTGAGTTGTAGCAAGCTAACGGGAGAAAGTCCTTCATAGAGTTTTGTTCATTTCCTTTAGTGATAAATTTGATGAATGTTCTGTTTATCTCCTTTAGCATCTTTCTTTCCTTGAAAAATTCAAAAGTTGCATCCAAAACTAAAAACTTTTTAGTGTCTAAGATTTCTGAAAAAAAAAAGCATTAAAACTGTCTAGTCCTAATGTTTTGAAGGAGCTGAGTGACTTCAAAGAATTCTCAATTTTAGTTATAGTGAAAGGTTTGATAGGAATTCAATTTCATATAGGGACAACTAATCTTGGATGATTTCTTTGATTAAAGGGATTAAGAATCGAGTAGGGGAAGGTGTACCCAAGGAGTCGGCGCTTTCTTTTAGAAACTCTTTTTATCTACTTAAAAGGGTAATGTCTTTTTGTAAAATGAATGCTCTACTGGAAGCCTTTCTAGTTATGTTATATTTGTGAAAAAATGTGGAGTTTTTATCATCCTCTTTCAGCCAACAAATTCTAAACCTTTCTTGCATGACAGGGTAATCGAATTTAAGAGCTTTTGTGTAATTTTGAAGAGCTTATTTCTTAAGGTTTTGAAGAAAAGTGTAAGAAGGATTGAGATAAAGGTAAGATTTAGCTTTGTTGAGAGTTGCTTTTGTTGTGTTTAAGAGATGGTAAGTATTTCCAACAATCTTTTTATTAAGGATTTTAAGTTCCTCTTTGATGCTTTCGAAGCCTTTTTTACATAGATGAATAGCTTAGTGCCTTGAACATTAGAGTTAAGACCCCTTAAGATAGATTCTTTGAAGGCATCCAACTTAACAAGAAAATTATTAAATCTGAAAAGGAACTTAATTGGTTTACTTACAATAGAAAGTTGCACAATGGTTAAGGAATGATCCAAAAAGATTAGGTTGGGGAATAGGCACAAAGAGGATAAGCTTGAAACCATTCCAAATTGGCAAGAATTATGCCTAACTTCTTTCTTAGATGTCAACTTTCCTTTTTTAATTACTCTAAGTGTAAAAGTTGCCTCCAAAATGTTTTTTACCTGAATATCATTCGCACAGTTTCTCAGGTCCTTACAATAACTCTTAATATAACTATTTCCATCAACTTCATTAGGATGTAACGTGGAGCTAAAATCTTAAAAAATAATCTAGGAGGCTTTTATTGTTGAAGATAATTCTAGGAGATTGAACTATATAGTAGTTCTTTGGGAATCACAAGTGTATGCATATATATTTGAGATGTGGATAATATGAATTTCTTTCTTAAGCTTGATTATTATGATATCATTTGATCAGTGATAAGGGAGCCTAGAATTTCAACTTTATCCACATCTAGTAACACCAATATTCTATCGTTATGGTGATAAGAGTAGTTAATGACCAATCTCCATTGCTTTAGGAGGATTTCAAGAAGGTTACAAATATCCTCTTAATCCTTAATCCTAAAAATTGCCATAAGTAAGGCTTATTCTTTAAATTAAAGTTCCTAAAGGGAATTAATTTCCCTAACATTTCAAGTAATGATAGTCATGTTCTTGGAACAGAAAAAAGATGTCTTCCTCTTTCTGTTAGATTTTCTTCTACTTGATACTTTGAAATCCTCCAGTTGTCCAAGGGATGAGGGGTTATCCGTTGTCATTTCTAATTACATGGTCCTCACCATTCAATAGGTACAGAAATCATAATTCTTGAGCAGATTTAACTATATAGTTTTTAAAAATTGCATTTGACTGCTTAATAAATATAGTTTTTTGTTTTGAAAAAAGAAATTGAATTAATGAAAGAAGAGTTAAATACAAAGTCTGAAGATAAGGAAAAGCCCTTATCCTACAAATCAACAATAGAAACTACTATAAAACATATAAATAATAGAGAGCAGTAGCTACATCATGCTTTTGACATACAGAAATCTCCAGCACAAAAGATTAGTGTCGTATACCATAGCAATACTAGCGACAAAGATCGAGGACCCGCCTTTGAGAAGATCAACCGCAAATTGATTTTTAAAGGCGTAAAGTTGTGCAAACATTGGAACTATAAGTAAGATGGAGATTCTTTGACAAAGCAATCTCACGAATTTCTGATATGATCAAGGAGATCAAGCTGCCTTTTGAAGAAGATTTGTTATGGAAGCGTCGAAGATTCCGTTCCCTCCAAAGTGAGTAAATACAAACTCCCAATACAACAATAAGAACTGGTCTTCTAAGAGAAGTAAGGGAAGAAATACAATTTATAACATCAACAATAGGTGAACCTGGATCTTTCCAAGAGTATAAAGTAGTGATGTATGCCCATATAGTGTTGGTGAAGGGGCATTCGAAAAAGAGGTGCAAGCATGATTCAATCTGTAGAGAACACATGGGGCAGGATTAGTTAGGTGCTTGGTAGAAATACTTGTCTAGAAGAAGGTGTTAGATTCTTGAGGAGTAGGGGGATAGTTGGGCTGGAGATGGGATAGAGTTCTAGGAAGGTTCCACGAGTTCCCATCAATGAATGCCATCATCCGTGTTTTTAGTGGGAACAATGGGGAAGCTCTACAAGAATTAACCTGCTGAATTAAAGGGCCTTCACTAGACCAATTATCATACCAAAGGGATACCAGTCGTCCATCTTTAATAATATAGGAAGTCTCCTGTTGAATACCATCCCTTAATTTCAAAAGCTGATTGATAAAGGAGTATGTACCTTTCGGTTTGATAGCCCATATGTTGTTTCCTTTAAGGAAGAAGACATGCAACCACTTTGCCACAAAGTATTCTTATCCTCCAAAATCCACCAAAGCCTTTTAAGAATCAAAGAGCGGTTAGAAGTTTTAATAGATAGAATATTCAAACCACCTTCTTGCTTTGGATAACAAATGTCGGCCCACTTTACCTTGGCTACACCCGGGGTACCATTCGAATGGCTCCATAAGAAGGTTATAAGGACCCTTTCAATCTCTTTGATAATGCCTTGAGAGAGGAAGATGTGGGAACTCCAATACACGTGCAAAGAATTAAGGATGGATTTAAAAAGCTGAATCTTACCCGCATAGGAGAGGGACTTATTCACCCAGGATTTTACTCTTTTCTGTATCCTCTCTAAAAGCGGGCAACAATCTGCATAGCTGAGCCTCTTAGTCGAGACTAGGAGACCAAGGTAGAGAAGGGGAGGATTTTGTTTCTTCATGCCCGTTTCCTCAGTAATGGAGGATTCCATGGTAGCAGCTCCTAAGGATAAAAGGAAGTGGCTTTTGAACAAGTTCATCTATAGCCCTGATACAAGGCAAAAGATGCGGAGTGCGCGCATAAAAGTTTGTATAGACGCCTAATCAGCCCCACAAAATAAAAGAAGGTTATCTGCGAAGCACAGGTTAGTGAGGCCAATTGGCTTGCACTTTGTATGGTATTTAAAAATGGGGTTGGAAAGAGTCTCATTTCTTATAAAATCAGTTAGGATTTCCATAGCTAGGATAAATAAATATGGAAAAATTGGGTTGCCCTGTCTAATTCCTTGTGCGGCTTTAAAATAATGGGTAGGGGATCCATTAATCAAAACCGAAAAGGACGCTAAGGTAACGCATGCCATGACCCATTTGATAAATTGTGATGGGAATCCAAAGGCTGTCAACATAGATCATAAGAAATGCCAGTTGATACTATCAAAAGCCTTGTGAAAGTCAATCTTTATGGTACAATTTGGAGGGCTATTAGATGTAGAGTAACCTTTCAATAACTCTTGTACAATAAGAATATTGTCGCCTATATATCTACCCGGTAAGAAGGCACTTTGGGTATCACTAATCAAAGGTTTCAAGACTTGCTTCAATCTATTAGCAAGTATCTTAAAGATCACTTTATAGAGAAAATTGGTGCATGAAATGGGACGATAGTTTGCAAAGGTGGAAGGAGCAACCCCTTTCGGAATTAGACACAAGAAAGTTCTGTTTATTTCTTTAAGAAGTATCCCATTTCTAAAAAACTCATGTATAGCTTCCTTAACAAAACCACCGATAATATGCCAAGATTGTTGATAGAAGTAACCATTAAAGCCATCTGGCCCAGGAGCTTTCTTACCATTTATACCAAAGACACATTGCTCAATTTCACTATCCTCCACTAGCTTAATTAATAGGTCCAAATCAGAAGCAGAAACTTGTCTAAGGTTGAGAGGCTGAACATCAGAAAGGGTAATAGTAGGGCTGGTTTCAGCGCCAAGTAAGGAGCTAAAAAATCGGAACACTTCTCCCTTAATATCCATCGGATTGTGAAGAACATTACCATTAGGGGAAGTAATGGAATATATCTTATTGCGATTCTGTCAAGATAAAATCGAATGAAAGAAGAATTGTGAGCAGCAGTCCCCATCCTGTAACCAATGAATTCTGGCTAAGAGAAACATTAGAAAGTTCAAGAATACCAAACAGAATTTACAAGTTTGTCTCAAAATACAGTAAGTTGGATAAAGGAGATTACAATGATAAGGGATATTTAGATCAAATTTACTTTAGAGATGGCTAACAGGTAGAATATTAATCATATTAGAAGCTAAATGTATAGAAACTGTGCCTATAATAAAAGTCCAAGAAGGAGAACAATCATCAAACATCAAAATAAAGCTCTAAAAGGGAGGTTATTAGATGATAAAAGGACTCTACTGTAATTGAATGGAAGTTGTGTTCTACTTGGTTTCAAAAAGAGAAGCTAGAAGATGATAGTAGCTAGTATACTTAGACATGGTACTATACAATGGAAGAGGGTAATAATTGTGATTTGTATTAATTGAGTTGATAAATTAATAAGCAGTGATCTCTAAAATTTTGTTGCTATTAGATCATACCAAACCTTGTTAATCCCTTTGGAGTTTTTATTAATTCATTCCAATTTTTAAAAAAGTAAAGTATAATAAGATATTATTAAAACTTATTTTTCTTTAGATTTACATTAAGAAATAGTCTCCTATCTCATGTTTGGATTGAAGAACCACTCAAGTACAAAAGACGAGAATTTATTCTCTAGTGGTTCCAAATCTCTTTAAATCGTTTAGAGCATCCAAGAAGTGATGAATATAAGATTACTTTGTTTTCTAGGACCAAGCATGCAAAACATATGATAAAGTATAGTTATAAATAACCACATCGTAGCAAAATTTTGACAAGTTCCTCTTTGTTTTAACAAACAAGTTTAACTGAACAAGAATGAATAATTTTTTCCCCGAAATTGAGAAAATCTGAGAGGAAAGCATTTAGAACTTGCTCTAGATTTCAGGTTCTACCCAAAAGGGTTGTCATGTATTGACTTTTAAAGTTCTCCATAGAAACCATGCTTTAACATTCATAATGAAGAGGTTCAATTGAAACAGTTTATAGGCCATAAGTATTTGCCACTGCCTTCGTGTTGGCATCTTTGTTGTTGCTCCTAAGATTAGTTAGGACCTTATGAATGTTCCAATATGTCGATAATAGAGGAAAATATTTGACGTCTATAAAGATGAATTTCAACCATTTATTGGTTACAATTTAAGTTGCAAATTGTGTATCCATAATAACTAATATAGCGAAATAATAAAAGAAAAAAGAATGCAATCATTTGTATGGTTACATTACTTGTGATCACTGTTGGTAGTTACACAAGATGTAACTTCCGACGGTTATTTTCGTCCTCATATAAAAGGAGAATTAAGGGAGTGGAAAAGATTATTGCAATCATTGCAATCCAAGAGAAAAACTCCCTTCATTCTTCTTCACGTGAATTACACCATCAAGGATTAGAGTTTGGGGCGTGGATTAACGGTAACTCTAGTAACCAATTGTGAAATGTGGACTAGCAAACATAAAATAGATCGACCACTTCCGCATTAAGGTCAGTCCTTAAGTATAAATCTACATTGGTATCAGAGCAAAGTTTGCATTCACGTCATACTTGAAAACGCCAATGATTAATTTGAAGAACCTTTCTTCAAATATAGATTTGTCTCTTGTCTTTGTTTTATATGACTATCATATAAAAACGAAAACAACGTTAATATCTTATGCTT
>JANKOD010000008.1:18554800-18566162 GCA_026284645.1 Erythroxylum acuminatum | reverse complement strand
GACTTATCGGTACTGGACATGTGTAAGTCGACTTATCCAATGTACAAGTCGACTTGCACACGACATACACTTACACTATCTATAGTGGAAGAATAGAAACGAGAAAAAGAAAACATATGAAAAGTGAGTATTGTTACAGTCGAGATGGAAGAGACAATATTCTTTTGACTATAAATAATGATTCTACAAATTGGTGAGTGATAGACTTAGCACATCTTATTATATAACTTTCAATAAGGACTGATTATGTTCTTTTAAAGAATAGAATGATATTGTTAGATTGGATGATGATGGAAAACGTGCAATTAAAGGTAGCCATTCATTGCAAATCAAAATACATGATAGAACTGTTAAAACATTGGATGCCTAATATGTGCTTAAGCTTTAGAAGAATCTAATTTTTATAGGTTCTCTTGATAGTTAAAAGTAAGTTTTACGGTAAGGTTAGACAACTTAAGTTGGTAAAGGTGTGTTGATTGTGATGAAACGAAAATTATAATATACCATCTATGGTTAATGGGAAAGAAAATAATAGAATCAGTGGTTTTTTTCTCAATCGTCAGGGCAAAGGATGATAGTATTGCAGTATGGTACATGTGAGTGAGTCTATATTAGAAAGTAAGTGGTGACGAAACTTTACAAAGGAGCTTGTTGAAGGATGAAAAATATAGGAAGGTAGGCTTCTGTAAGTTTCTTATGCTTAGTAAAAAGTCTGTAGTAATATTTAAGGATATAGTGTTTAGGGAGTGACATATGTTGAGGCAAATATATGGAAAAGACATGTCAAGGTCAACTTTAAGCATTACTGGTTCAAAGATGGTACAAGTTGTACTTTAGAAAAACCTAGAACAAATATTAAAGGGGTAGAAATTCTAGTTCAGGAGATAGAACAATGTCAAAAAGAAAGTATTAGCATGGAATAGCTAAAGATAGAATAAGATAGACCATCAAACAACTAAGGAGATATAGTTGAAGACATTCAGCTATGTATGATCTTACTATCAGTGATGAGGATGAAACTATCTTTTAAGAGACTAGGAAATTTCAAAAGAAAGATAAATTGATGGGTGATATGACAAAGGAAAAGGTCTCACAAGGTTAAACAATTGATTGCATCTAGCTAGATCTTGTTAAAAAAGGTTCACACTTCAGATGATGTAATTGATATGTTAATAAAGTTGTTTCCCTAAAAAAAATTAAAATATAGCTTAGACTTGGTGAATGCTCACATAACTTAAAGGCTTTAGGGAAGGGTATGGCGGGAGTGATTCTTGGTTAAATGGAGAGCTCAAGTTAAGGTAGAGAATTGTTAAATATGCCTTAAATTCTTTGTGAATACTAAAATCCCATAAGCTAACCAACATCGAATAGAAAAATTAGGCTGACACTAGTCTCGTATTTGTCGAATAGATTTCCTAGTTAAAAGTAAACAAAATTTTGTGTCAAGTGAGGGACAGACATCAAACTCGTGACTACCAAATCTTGTGCAATTGATTGGATAATCGGATATTATGCCCCATTCAGCTTTCACTGAAATCATATATCAAAATTCTCATAAATTATTTCACAAATATCAACTTGAAATAATTATCAAATTTTATTCTATTAAATGAAATAATAGTGTTTTTTATGAATCCTTTAACCCGAGACCTAAACTAATTATGTCAGTCTTTAATGACACCCAATAGGGAGGTGAGGTGGGGAGACAAATTGTTGGTATATAAAATTCAATAATTTTTCTAACCAAAGAACTCAATTAAAATCAAATAATATAAATGAGAATGAGGAAATTTTTTAATATAAATCAATCAAATAATTTAGAAATAATTTAAAGAGGAAAGGGAAGAGAGAATGCAAACTGATTTACAAAGTTTTGACAACAACTCTTGTCTACATCTATTTTAAAGACTATTATTAGAATTCTACTATAATTTTTCTTTCAAAGTAAAAAATAGCCTTTGTACAAGCTTTTCTGGTAAAGAGGACCTTTCTTATGATCTTTTTCCAAGGTAAGGAGGAATCCTAATCCCACTTGGAACACTCTAAGTACAATATATCCAACACCCCAATAAAGGATTACGACTAAAAATATCTCAATTATTCATTTGATAGGTCTAAATGACTTACTTATACAAATATGAGAAAATGATGCTAAAATGATTAAAAATACTTCAAATGTGTGTATACAACACCCAAAACCTTCTCGATACTAAAGTCAATGAGAAAACATCTGTTCATAATGTTTTGGGAAACTAGACATTGAAGCAAAGAACTGGCCATTACAATGGCTATATGTAGAGGATTGGTCGATCATTATAACATACTAATTGACTAGTATGCATTAAAGGCATCAGATTCACTAGTTGTTGGAACACTAGTCGACTAATAGGCATATTGATAGACTAATATGACACATTGGTCAACCAATACCTCAACTAATGTTACAGAAAACTCATGGCACATCAAATTTCACAACTTTAACCTATATTAGTTGACCACTAATCCATATAAATCAACCAATCACCTCAAAAATATGATTTTAACAACTTTAAATAGTCAAAAGGAATTTGTTTAATCTAATTATGATTTAAATACTTCATAAAATGTTGCCTAAAAAGTGTTTGAAAGATCAAGAGATTTTTTATTAAAATCAAAAGCTTTAATATTTCTTGATGAATGTAAAAACTCATGCAATAAAGTGAAACAAAATGCTTATGACTGGTGAGCCTTTTAGAGCATCAAATTAACAAATTGAGATTACAATTAATATTACAAACTCAAGAATGACCTTGATAAGTCTCAATCTTCTTATGTTCTTAGTTTGATCTTCATTTCAATTGTTGTAAACTTTAACTTCTTTTTATCAACTTTGTAAGTTATCTTCTTGAGTTTATCACTTCAATTTGTTTTTATATTTCTTTTCATCAAAATAATAAACTTAATAGTAATTATGTTTTGTTATCATCAAAAATTCAATCAGAACCCTCCTTGATTCAACAAATAGATTTCTTTCTTGATAAGGATGTATCAACATAAGTTGTAACCTTAAATAGGTTTTATCTTAATTTTTTTTCTTCCAATTTTCATCTATATCATTATAAAGGAGTTATATCCAATTCTTATTTCTTTGAGTAATTCTTGAAACTCTTTGATCTAGCCTCCAATCTATTATACTTATTCTTTAGCTATTAGAAATCAATATGCTTTTTATAAAATTTTCTTGAGGACTTATCTTAATATTCTTCCAACCATATTTGAAAAGGCAGTAGTTGTTCAATTTTTGTTCTTCAGTTCTTCAACCATTGATGAGACTAAATATATCTCTATTGCATCATTCTGTATCCCATCTTTTACGTTTATTTCTATATACTCATTTTAATTGTTAATATCGCCCAAAGCTTCCATCACTTAGAGTAACTAAATGGAGTGACAACAGAAAGAAAAGTTTCTTAAGGAAGAAATGGCCACACAAACAATTGGGATGACTCATATAAAATAAGAAATCATCTAAGAAAAGGATATTAGGGTGTAGCTTAGTCATAAAAACTCTTTTAATCATGGAATGACTTATATGTAGTAAGAAATCATCTAAGAATACGAATGTTTACATGAAAAGGAGATTGGAAGAAGCATTTAAATATTTATATCTTCCCATGACCCAAATAAGATTATTAGCCATAACTTCATTATTACACTAAACCATTTTAAAGCATAGGGGAAAAGGGACTGCAGTTCTTAGAAAATTAATTTTCCAACCAATTTAGCCAGGAATATGTCATATTTTAATATTATGAGATTTACATTGTAAGTTATGCTTATATTCCTCAGCCTCAAAATATGCCATTGTCCCTTATTTACAAATTAAGTAATCTTATTTATCTTGACATTAAATCTTATATATCAGTAGAAAATTTTTGTACGAGAAAAAGATAATTTTGCCTTGAGCAAGTTTTGAGGTGCAAACATCTCACACCAAGTTTTGAGGTGCAAAAGTCATATGCTTAGTGTTAATCATATTGATTGAAGTGGCACCCATTTAGAATTCTCACTATCAAGCAAGTTGTTGAACCTAAGAGGGGTCGTTATAGGTGCTCATTATGAAACTCTTTGCATATGAGAAGTTCTAAAACTACTTATATAAACAACAAAGAAGTAGTTCTTCATATTTTATCCATTGAGGGAGTCTGTATATAATTGTTTGCTAGATGCTATTAGCAACATACATAGCTTACCATGAATTTGAAATACTATTAGACCTAAGTTCAGCCACTTTGTAGGATCCAAATTTCACTTCTTCATCTTTAGAACTTGGCTATAATAGTCTAAATAAATGATTTTGCATAACTCAGTCCTTTTTCAGCACTCCTAAATGCAACCTAAGCTTTTTCTTCTTTATTTGACACCACTTCTTAACTGTAACCTAGAGCTTTTTCCTTCTTCTTTAACATCGCTTTACCTATATTGAAAATCCGAAAGGATGTAATAGTTTCACAAAATTTCTAGTTCAGCTGCAATTGTTTCTAGCATAACCAAAAATAGAAAAATTAAACACACAAATGATAAATAAACACCAGAAATTTGTTAACGTAATTCGCACACCTTGCTTATTTCTGCCTCACCTAGTTTAAACAACTCTCACTTATGATACAACAATATTTTTACTCAAGACATTACAGAGCTGACTCATCTTACCCTTGACATTATCCCTCATCCTCACTACCCGTGAAAGTAAATCACACCCAATAGTATGGCTGCCTCATACTAACCTCAACAAAGGATTTTCTCAACATTATTTGATAATAAAGGATGAAAATAAAATAACTCAAGTGATTGAAATAAAAACGAATATTAAAAAAACACTTGAGAAAAAAAACCAACTCCCTAATAATGTAGCTTCGTCAACGAAAGAATGAAAAGTTGTCCATCAAAAGAATTTGCTGTGAAACTTCAAAATCATCACTGGAACAACCCATGCATAACATCTAAAAAGTCACCAACGAAACAAATGTCTTTCCACCGAAAACGTTACAAACTATGAAGCTAAAAAAACACCAAGACTGTTGGAATTTTTTCACATAAAAACCACTAGCATTGATAGCCCAAAAATTCCCTCACAATAGACAAAAAACACAGCTCCCCAATATGTAAAAATCACCAACAAAATAAATGTTTCTTCACCGAAACATTGCAAATAAAGGAGCTTCAAAATCCACGACGCCAACTGGAATTTTACACACACCATCATCGCTATTGATAGCCACTAGAAACACAGACGATCAACTCCCAATTAGCCTAGATAGTAAAGAGATAATCAAGAGGAAGGCAAGTCCAATCTCAACATGAGAAGAAAGAATGTCGAGAGTAGATGTGTTCGCCTCCACCCACATGCAAGGGTCATCAAGACCCTTCCTATTCACCCATAAAACTAGAACTCAAAAAGGAAAAAATCCCTGCTGAATCACGTAAAACACCAATTAGAAAAATAGCTGCTTGGACTTTCGAAAACAACAAAAACTTCAATAAAATGCGGCTGTTATAATCCCACAAAAAAAACAATTGTCTAGCCAAGTCACGCTAGCACCAATAAAAAATAATCCTAGCTACATTGACTCCTGATCAACAACATAAACTTTAAAAAGACGCAGTTATCAAACATTCCACCTAATCACCAATTAGCAGCCATATAAGTTGTGATATTCCTAATAGAAAAATCATCAACAGATAGATTAATAGTTTGCCCTAATCAGCTACCAGATATCATCAAAATTTAACTTCAATAGACATGGGAGAGGTCACGGTAGAAGATTCTGTCAACTATGTAGTAACGTAATCACTAAGGAGTCTTCACAAGATGGCATTCTATCTTCATTAATTTGATTTACAAAAGAGTATTTACAAGATAGAGTTCTATCTTCATACAATCTCTTATCAAATATTATCCAAGATAGGTTTTTAATTTCGACCATCCAAGTCCAGCTATAATCGACCAATCGACCAATCAAATCTAATATAATTTGAAGCTAATCAACATTGTCTTGAATGTCCAATTATCAAATAATACTAAAACTAAATAACACGATATATAATAGATATCCTAACAATATCCCCCTTTTTGGCATTGTTTGTCACAAATTTGAAACTCCCCTTAAAGGAGATAACATATGAGACAACTCCCCTTAATAAATCAATAAGATCCAAACACAAGCAGTTATCCGAAGATACAAATATTCAAAGCACCAAAAGTAACAAAACACAATCAACAATGCAAAACCAGATGTTCCAATATAGTTTTCTCCCCTTTGGGACAAAAGATACCAAAAAGCAAGACTAATGGTCAAATCTCTCCCTGAATTGAATAGTCACAAAAAACAATCCTATATTTCCCTTTGGAACAAAACAATGCCAAAACGAAGAATAACTTCAATGCGATCAATCTCAGTGAATAAAGAGGCATAAGAATCAGTAGTAGGTGCAATGGAAGAATCATAAGTATGTCGTGCAATAGTTAATCAAATCACTAGGCAACACATCATAACTTACATCAAAATCATTCACATACGACTGATTAAATCCATAGACCCTAAAAATGCATTCATCATAATCAAACTTATTCGATCTCCTCCTCACATAAACAAAATAACAGAAATTGCCCAAATTTATACAACTCACGAGATATAGAGAAACTAAGATAAAACTTGATAAACCCAAATCATAGAAAATCGGAATATTCCTACATGTCTCCAACCAATCATCAACATATTCCTGACATAACTCCACAAATCAAAATCTAAAAGTAGAATTCTCAAATCATCAAGCAGAGCCTCATACTCACATCAAATATACTATTCAAAATGTAAGAAAAAAGCCAAACACACACTAATCAATTAAACCTTAGAAAACCCATAAATAAAAAATCAAAAAGCTTAAATGATAACTCCTTCGAATCCCCTTTTTTTGGAAAACAAAAAATGTCAATATAGTTTAAAAATATAAATTACACAATCCTTGTGCCCCTAAAAGAAATTCAAACTTGACCTTATTCCTTATTACGTTATCTTTGTCATCAGTTTCTTCTTCTGAAGCAACTAAAAGATTCTCTTTCTGACCAGTTTCTAATAACAAATAACTGTGAATCTAGACAATTTCTTATTTTTCCTTTACTATGTCTTTATGCTTGTAATTGACCCTTTCTAACCCAATTATGTTCTGGTAACGTAGGCTACTGCTGGAAATTTAATGGAGAATGTTTAGATTTTTGGTTTTGACCCCGTTGACATATCATTTGTAGCTGTTTGTAACAATTCGGCCTTATGTGACCGATTACCCCATAAAAGTGACATGTAGGTATAAACTTTTGATTCTTCCTTAAGGTTTCTCCTTTGACAAATCCAGCATCATCATTTTTCTCATCATTTAACTTGGAGCATTCATCCTTGTAACCAATACCTTGAACGTGTCCTTTAGTCTTTCCAATTTCTAACAATTTTTCTAGCTTTTTAGTACCTCCATTTAACATTCTTATTCCCTTTTCCATACTAACCAGCTTTAACTTTGTTTCTTCAAGCTCATTTATGGTAGATAACAATTTCTTCTCTAAATCTTAAATGATGTTTTTTGTAGAAGAGTTTTCCTTTATTATCTTTTCATTTTTCTTACGTTTGCATCCACTTTGCATACATTAACTCATAGGCTTTGTAAATATTCTCACTTTTGTCATCTGAATCATTGTAATTACTGTTATAATTTGAAATTAAACTTTAGACTGATCCATCAGCATTTTTTTTTGAAATTTTGGACTGATTTACCTACAATTTCATCATCAGTTTCTCCCTTCCAAGCAACTAGACTTGTTGTATAAAGCAAGCAACGTAACACTATTCACAAATTCTTCTTCACTATCATACTCACTTTTGGATTCATTCTCACTCTACATGCTTGTATAAGACTTTCCTTTTCTTTTCTCAAAGTGTTAGCACATTCCGCTTGCATATGTATGAAGCCTTGACATTCATGACATTAAATTTTCTTCACTTCTCTTTCACCATTTTGAATTTTAGCTTGTTTTTTAAAATTACTATTTGATGAGCTCCCGTTGTTTTCCTAAAATTGGATCTATGCTTCTTCACTTTCTTTAAGCACTTGCTAAAATTTATTGTCAATAACTCCATATCCTCATTCTCATCGGATTCATCTCCTAAGTCATTCACAACTTTTCCAATCTCAATTTGCAATGCCAATCCTTTGTTATTCTCTAGTTTATCTATCAAAAAATTAATCTCAAAGTTGGTGAGAATCCCAATTACCTTATTCAAAGACAATTCAATGATATCATGGGCTTTTTCGATGGCTGCAATTTTTGGTATGAATCTTAGAGGCAATGATCTCAATGCCGTTTTAACAAGTTTCACATTTGAATACTTCTTGCCAAGTTGATGTGCTTGGTTTGCTATGTCATGCAGTCTCTCATGAAAGTCTCTAATAGTTTCACTCTCATCCATCTTTAGCTCTTCAAATCTCATAACCAACATCTGAAGTTCCGAGGCTATCATAGATTTTGATCCCTCATGTATAGTTTGCAAAGTTTTCCATGCTTCTTTCGTCGATTTATAGGCTGATATCATAGCAAAGCAACCCTCAACAACTGCACTGAAGATGGCATGCAAGGCTTAAAAATTTCCAAGCGTTCTCTCTTCTTCAGCCCTTGTCCACTCAAATGCATCTTTAAGCACTGCTTCTCCCTTTCCATCCGTCGTTACTGGATGTGTCCAGCCATTTAAAATTGAGTTCCATGCTTTTGATTATTGTGCCTGAATGAATACTCTCATCTGTGATTCCCACGTAGGATAATTTGAGCCATCTAACAATGGTACTTTGATGATTGATGTCCCTTCTCTTATAGCCATAATTGTAAAATATAGATCAGCACCAACTTGATGTACTAAGTTCTAATTTGGTGACCCGCTCAGATACCAATTGAAAATCCGAAAGTATGTAATAGTTTAGTAAAATTTTTGGTTCAACCGCAGTTGTTTCTAGCATAATCAAAAACAAAAAAATTAAATGCACAAATGATAGATCAACACCAGAAATTTGTTAACGCAGTTTGGCATACCTTACCTACATTTACGCTGCCCTCACCCAACTTAAACAACTTTCATTTATGATACAACAATATGTTTATTCAAGACATTACAGAGCCGACTCACCCTACCTTTGACACTATCCCTCATCCTCACTACTGTGAAACTTCAATATCATCACTGGAACAACCCACACACAACAATTGAAAAGTCACCAACGAAACAAACGTCTTTCCACTGAAAACGTTACAAACTATGAAGCTGCAAAAATACCAAGATTGTTGGAATTTTTTCACAAAAAAATCATTATCATTGACAGCCCAAAAATTCCCTCACAATTGAAAAAATCACCAACAAAATAAACGTTTCTTCACTAAAATGTTGCAAACAATGGAGCTATAAAATCTATGACGCCTGTTGGAATTTTACGTACACCACCACCGCTATCGACAGCCACCAGAAACACACACGATCAACTCCCAATTAGCTTGGATAACAAAGAGATAATCAAGAGGAAGCCATGTCTAATCTCAGCATGAGAAGAAAGAATGTCGTGAGTAGATGCGCCCTCCTCCACCCACATGTAAGGGTCTTCAAGATACTTCCTTTTCACCCACAAAACTAGAACTTAGAAACGAAAAATTCCTAGTTGAATCACGTAAAACACCAATTAGAAAAACGGATTCTTGGACTTCTAAAAACAATGACAACTCCAGCAAAACGTAGCTACTATAATCCCACAAAAAAAAACAATTGTCTAGTCAAGTCATGCCAGCGCCAATAGAAAACAATCATAGCTACGTAGACTTGAGAAAGACACAACTACCAAAGATTCCACCTAATCATCGATTAGTAGCCACATAAGTCACATTATTCTTAACAGAAAAATCAGCAATAGATCTATTAATATCTTGACCCAATTAGCTACCAGATATTGTCAAAAGTTAACTTCAACAGACATGGGAGAGGTCACGGTAGAAGATTCATTTAGTTATGAAGTAACATAAATCACCAAAGAGTCTTCACAAGATGGAGTTCTATCTTCATTCACGTGATTCACAAGGGAGTCTTTACAGGATAGAGCTCTATCTTCATACAATATTCTCTTACCAAAATACAATCTCTTATCAAATATTTTCTAAGATATCTTTTTTATTTTTAGCCACCAAGTCCAACTATAATCAACCAATCAAATCCAATAGAATTTGAAGCTAACCAACATTATCTTGAATGTCCAATTATCGAATAATGTTAAAACTAAATAATAAGATATATAACAGATATCTTAACATATATAAACCTAATCCTTATGGTCCAAACAACTTATATAATATCGATCTGTATAATCTTTAAAGCTTCTGTAGTCATTCAATGATTCCAAGATTGACACGAATTCACTTATATTTTAAAATTATCTAGATAATCATAATCCAAACAACAAAATTTTAATGCAATACTTAATTACACTTAAGAGATATAAAGTATTTGATGCATGACATCAACAGTTTAGTGTTGGACATATTTCACAGTCTGGTTTACACAGAAATATCTACATCTCAGATGAAATGTTCTTGATAATGGTTGATGTACATAGGTTGCCCATCAGATTTATCATAATAAATTGGACTTCCATCTTTACCTTCTTTTTGTGATAACTTCGGTTGATATAGTACATAACCTACTTGTATTTTTAAATACAACAAAATAAGTACCCTAGACCACCTAGGTTACGCATCCTAACCGTGCATCCCCTTCTCGATGACTTGTTCCTAGCTAACTGGTACCCAAAAGGTGGTAATGTAGTTATTCCTCATCTTATAAGTTCATTATTTGCAATTAATTTGCTTATATATACATATAAACAAATATAACAGTGGCTACATAGAAGAAAGCATTTTTACTCTAAATGTATGTAGTACGTATTTCTTCCTTAATCTTAGATGGTAGGGCATATCTCACTCTTTTTTTTATGTTTTCCATGCCGTATAACTTTTTAGAATCTTCAACATAAAAAAGTTTAATATAGTTTTCGATCTAAGAATAAAAAATAATAATATAGAAATAAATATCAAGTATCCATTGATCAACTTAGTGTCTGTTTGGATTGGCTTATACCAGTAGAGCTTTTCTGGGAAGAACTTTTCTACGAAGCCAGTTGATTGTTTAACTGTCATTTAAAAGAGAGCTTTTTTTGAAAGAGCTTCGTACAGTAGACTGTTTGACAACATAAAAATAAAAAGTACTTTTAATTTTAACTATATTTTATTTTGTAATAAAAATTA
>JANKOD010000008.1:18528411-18540485 GCA_026284645.1 Erythroxylum acuminatum | reverse complement strand
AGAGCTTGAAAACATAACTTACCTTGAATCCTTACCCAAACAAAGGGTTTCTTGAATCAAAAGGAAGCTTGAGCCTTGCTCTACTTTTTTCCTTCTTGGATTTATCCCAAAACTCCTCTTAACGACTTAGAAAATCACAAACCTAGCTTTTCCTCTTTTTCTTCTCTTCTTCTCCTCTCATACGACACCTTCTCTGCTCTCTCCCTCTCTATTTTCGTTTCTTTCTTCTTTTACATGTAAGCCTCCTCATTTCTCTTGCTTTTATACTCTTTTAATGCTCAAAAGTCTAAAATGCCCTTAATGAAAAGCCTAAGTTCTTAAATGACTTAAGTGATATGCCCATATTACCCCTTAAGCATTTATCACTTCTAACACTTCAATTAAATCATGCCACCTAACCTAAGTAATGCTACATGCTAATTAATCTCAACACAATTTAATCTATCAAGTCTCCAAAGTCCATCTAATCATGCTTAAGTAAATATAAAAAAATCAGGGGCCAACATGTTCTGGCATTGCACATCATTTTCCTCTTTTTCTTACACATGTAATGCTCGCCTTGTGACTAAGGCCTCTCCCTCCACCAGATATTGTTCTTCATCACTCTCATCGTCATTTGGTGGTAATTCATCATCAGGTTCACTCTCGAACTCAATGTCTCCATTTCCCTTCAAGATTATGGTACGTCGATTTGGACATTACGATGCGATATGCCCCCTACCCAAGCATTTAAAACACTTAATATCTCTATTTTGAGTTTTTAAATTAGAATTACCTTTCTCCTTACTAGAGCTCACATCCTAGCTCTTGTAAGACTCAAATTTAGGCTTGTTATCACTCTTGGAATTATAGTCTGCCTTCTCCTCCTTTTTGTTCCAATTTGATTTCCAAAGGGAACTAGCACTCGAATTCTGCCCAACTCACATGGAACCCTTCCCTTTAAGTTGCTTCTCCTCCTTCATGGCCATATGAGCCATGTCCTCAAGCTCCACACAATGCTGCAACTCAACAACATTAGCTATGTCCCTGTTCAACCCATGTAAAAATCGTGCATGGTTGCGTCTGTATCCTCATCAACATTTTCTCTAATCATGGCAATCTCCATCATTTTATGATAATCCTTAACACTTTTGTTTCCTTGAGTGAGTCCTTGCAATTTTTTGATACAATTCCCTATAGTAATGATTGGGAATGAATCTCTTTCTCATGATAGTCTTCATTTCTGCCCATGTACGAATAGGTCTCTAACGGTTTCTTCTTCTAGCTGAAACAATATGATCCCACTAAATAATTGCATAGTCGGTGAATTCAACAACTGCAAGGTTGACTTTCATCTCTTCGGAATAGTTATGATAATCAAAGACCGATTCCACTTTCTTTTCCCACTCTAAATAGCCTTCAGGATCATTCTTTCCTTGAAATGATGGAATGTTCATCTTGATGCTTCCCAAGTCACGGTCATATGCATCATGTCTTCCACCAAATCTCCTTTCACCTCTATTATTGTTAAATTTGTCCAATAAGTTACCATCATCAAAATTAGCATCATACCCTCTATTATCAACATAAGACTCATTGTCATCATGCCTCTCTCGCCTTCTAGCATTAGGAACATCTTGATGCTTCCCAAGTCACAATCATATGCATCATGTCTTCCACCAAATCTCCTTTCACCTCTATTATTGTTAAATATATCCAATAAGTCACCATCATCAAAATTAGTATCATCCCCTCTATTGTCATCATGCCTCTCTCGCCTTCTAACATTAGGAACATCACGAACGAACTATCCCTCTATGCAAATATGCAATTTTAGCATCTTATCTATCCATTCTATCCTTTATCTCTCCAAACATGATAGTAATGCATTCAAATTGTTGTTACATTGCTTTGAGCATGAAGTTGTCACTATTGTATCCTTCACTAAGAACACCCTTATCCTTATATGTCATGGTTGTAAATCTACAAGAAAAATTAGAAAATACCTCACCAACACTCCCTTAAGTGTTTTCGTCAAATTAGTGTCACTCAACACTCGTGTTTTCTCTCTTAAATTGGCTTTTGTTATAATGAGCTCACCCTCCTGCCTTTTATCACTCAAACTCACTCTTTAGGCTCTTTAAAGAACTAGCCAAACAAAACCAAGATAATTTAACCTTAAGCGACAAACTCACAAGAATGTAACAAATCGGCAGAATTAGAATGATTGATAAGAACTCAAAAACACAGTAGGAATGACAAACCAATAAATGTTCACTGGATAAGATAGTGACTATTGTGCTCAAGAAATAAAAAAACTGGTCTGGTTGCGTTTGTAACAAGAAACACAGAAAGATAATTTGACAACTAGTGTTCAAGTTTTAACAAGGCTAACCAGATTCTGATTTGCACCTTTCTTTCTTTCTTTTTTTCTTTTTTGTTTTTCTTCTACAAATCAGAATATAATAACTTAAGTAAGAATCTGCACAATGTTACCCAGAAATTTAAACAAAACAATCAGATGTTCGAATGAGCTAGAGCACAAATAAACACTTAAGGATATGAAGAGTCACAAACAAACAAAGAACACAAATGGAGAATCCGCCTAGAAAATGAATCTGACTAGAAAATGCATAATTAACAATGGGAAAATGAAAAGACACAAAGAACAAGAACAAAATCTGTAGAATCTGCCCAGAAAAATGAATATGTATAGAAACTAAAGAATTAACAATGGGAAAATGAAAAGATACAAAAGAACAAGAACACAATATGCAGAATCATTTTTTTAATAGATAAGAAGAAAAGAATGAATCCAACCTGATTTAGAGGCCAAAACTCTAATACCAACTGATGCAAACCCAAAAAATGACTAAATCTAGATAGCCATAAAGCAAGACAGATTCCACCTCCAATAAAGCTAAATCAGGTCACAACAAACACAAATAAAGGATAAAAAGAAGGATATGGACGCCAATAGATGAGAAGAGGGAGTGATAAGTCAGGTTTGAACACCACAAGATTGAATCAATCCTGATAAGTTCTACAGTTAAGAGAAGTTTCTCTCAATTCTCATAAAAAGATGTCAAAAGTTGTTTTTGAATACATAAGATGCATATTTATATGCCCTAGGTCTAAACCTAACAAAAGAAGTGAAAACAAGTCCATCTGGTATGCCCATTAGCCTAAAATTCGTAATACCCAGCCTTAATGAGCTAATCAGCCCATTTAAGACCTAACTGGCTCTAATATATGCCCACTAAGTACTTGGACCACATTAATAACACTTGGGCAATATGTTCCACCTTTAAGGCTTCTCTTTTGGCTCAAAATAACTTGTTTGGTGCAAATATCTTGACTCATCCCATTAAGTGTTTCCTTCATCTTCTTAGCCCTTGACCTTGTAATTAGACCATTTGAAATGTGCAAAAGGTCTTTAATAGTTGTCCACACATTGGCTCCTTGTTTCTTATCACAAATAATACCAAATATCCTGAATTAGACTTTTTAGACTTAAAATCACCAGCCATGTTAGCTTTAGTGTATCTAACTAATATGGGCTTATCGACACCAAAATACAAATACATTTTAAAAGTATCCTACAGGTATTTAAATATCCAATGTTCCTTGCTAATGATTGAAATAAACATGCTAAGAACCCCAAAATTATTGCAACGTCTAGGATTGTACACACCAAAGCATACATTAAACTACCGACTACTGAAGCATCCAAAAATTGCTACATAATTACCATCTCTTCTTCGATAAAAGGACTTTATTCACAACTCAGCCTGAAGTGATTAACAAAAGGAGAGCCAATTCTAAGGATTTGTTTTGTTTGTTCCAAGTCTTTCATCGCAAAAGACTTACTTAACTACTTATTTAATTCATTTATCCTAAAAGCATTCTTGCAAACAATTAGCATATCTTCTACATAAAACAAAAAGATGATGATCTGTCAAAGAATTTCTAGAAGAATACACAATGGCTAGTAAAAGTCTTTTTATACACTTATGTCCCTATAACTGACTCAAACTCCTTGTACAATTGTCTCGATGCTTGCTTCAATTTATACAAGCTTTTCTTTCGCTTACAAATATAGTCTTCTTACCCTTTACCATGAAACCCTCTAGCTGCCCTATATAAATGTCCTATTCTAAATCACTATGAAGAAATGTAGTCTTTATATTCATCTGCTCAACTTCTAAATCTAGGATAACTCCAAACTAAACATAATATGAATAGAGGACATGTTAACCATAGGAGAGAAATTTTCATCAAAATCAATACCTCTTCTTTAGATAAATCCTTTTGTCACCAATCTAGCTTTATACTATGGTTGTAAAGTAGGTTGTTATTGCTTCACCCTATACACCCACTGGTTCTTTATAGCTCTCGTAGCATTCAATAATTTTTTTCAATTCAAAGGCGTGATTCTCATGCAACGACTTCACTCAACTTTCATGTCTTCAATCTGCTCCTTTCTAAACTCATCTTCGTGGATTCTTAAACACTTTTTGGTTAATAGATATCTGTAATGTTTAATTCATACTCATCAAAAGAATATCTAGTAAAAGATTGTCTATATCTAGACCCTGTTCATAATTGTAAAGGAGTGGGACTTTCTAGTATTATAATTGGAGGCTTCTCTTCATTTTCTTGTATAGAAGCATCCACAAAATCCTTATGCTTATCCTATTGTTGTTCATTTCCATTTTGTTTTGGCATCATAAGATATTATCTTAATGTCAGCTGGATCATTAGACTATGAACTTGTCTTCTTAACTTTTGTAATATCTTATATGGTATTATCTTTCACAAATATAACATCTTGGCTTCTAACAAACCTCTTCTCAATATGATCATAAAATATATAACCAAGTTCAACTTGACCATAACCAATAAACACTTATTGCCTTGTCTTAGAGTACAAATTTGACCTTTCATCTTTGGGAATATGCACAAATGAATTACATCCAAAGACTCGTAAATGATCATAAGAAACATCCTTTCTTAACCACACTCTCTTTGGCATATCAAACTTCAGAGGAACATTAGGTGACCTATTCAAAACATGAAAAACAATACTTAAAGTTTCTACCCAAAACGTCTTTGGCAGCTTTGCATGTAATAATAAGAATCTAATATGTTTAATGAAGTGCTAAATACCTTGCTCATTGTAATACCGTTTCAAATTTCTAATACTCACATGAATAATTTGAATTCAAGTGCTTCAATTTCTTCCCTGTATCTCTCTTAACTTAGGCTTGAAATTGCTTGAACACATCTACAGTTTAATTTTTTGAATCTCAAAGTGTACACCGACATCATCCTTAAGTACTTGTTAATGAAGGTAAAAGTAATAAGCCCCACTAAGTGATCTAGTCTTTTTCAGACTACATACATTAGAACTCCAACACCCTTAGTTTCCTTGTCCTAAAAGTACCCTTGAAAGTAACTTTGGTTTTGTTTTCATGCAAACAGTGAACACATCTCCTCAATCATATATTACTTATCCCAACTAAGCTTTTTTCTTGACTAGTATTGACATTGTTTTCTTACTCATGCGATCGAGCCTTTTGTGCCATATCTCAACAGTTTCATCGCTTTCTACTATATTAACAATTCTTTTGAACGCCTGCATCAAGTACAATGTTTAGAACTTCTTGCCTTGACTCAACTTCTCTTGTGAATTGTCAACTCTTATTTTAGACAGACATTCCCAAAAGCATACATGTTGCAAACCTAGTTTCCAACCTTTAAATAATTCAAAGGCATTTTTTAACACTTCCTTTGTTAGAACCTGGTTTAATATATACACTATCATTTTAAGAGCTTCATTCCACAAGGACCTAGGAAGCTTCGAGCTTCTTAGCCTTACTATACCCAGTAAAGTTCAATTTCTTCTTTCAGTCACACCATTTTGGTTTAGAGAATCAGGCATGTTATATTGGTAAACAATCCCATTTTCTTTAAGAAACTACACAAATGGACCAAGTATTTACCTATCTTTAGTGTATCTACCATTATATTCTTCTTCTTTATCTGATTTCATGATTTTAATTTGCTTACCACATTGTTTTCTCTACTTTAGCCTTGAAAGCTTTAAAGACATTTAATGCTTCATTCTTATTATAAAGTAGGTATAGATACATATTGTGAGTAATTATCTATAAATGGGATGAAGTATTTGTGATCATATGAGTTTATATCTGGACTAAAAATATTTGTATGTATGATCTCTAATATGGTTGAACTTCTATGGGCACCTTTCAGTGTCTTATTAGTTTGCTTTCCCTTTATACAGTCCATATAGGTTTCAAAATTATTAAAATCTAGAGTACTGAATACTCTATCCTTTCCTAGTCTTTGGATTTTTCATGGCAAAACATAGAAAAAGTTTCATTCATAACACATCTTTTAATACTAGCATGCGCATGTGCTATATTATAAAAGGCATTATTTTGCAAATCTAATCCAAAAATACTTAAAATTGTACCATTTCTAAGAACATTTGATTTAAAAACTAACTTTCTATTAAACAAGAAAGAATATCCAAACAGTGTAAGCTTTGAAATAGAAATTAGATTTCTAGAAAAGTTCAAAATATAACAACTCTTTCTAGCTTTAAAATATGCCCATTCTTTAGTATGACATTAGGACCTCCAATGGCCTATACATGTAAGCAAATTTTATTCCCAAAAAATATGCACTCCTTACTTCCCACCAGATTCCTTTAATTTTGGTAGCCTTGTAACACATTTGTAAAGTGAATTGTACAACCAAAATCAATCCACCATATGTCATGACAAATTTTAGCCATATTAGATTCATAATAGACAAATGAGATATTAGTGCCTTTAGACTCAAGCTATTTCTTGTACTTTTCGTAATCTTTCTTTATATGCACTTTCTTTCTATAGAAATAACATGTGGATTCCTCTTTGATATTTTTTTGGGTAGGTATTTTACCCTTCCCCTTATGGTTGTCTTAGCTCTTGGGCTTTTCTTAGATTACCAAATGTCCACTATTAGAACTTTCCCTTTTTCCAACAGCAGCCTTCGCTTCTCTTGTACATACATGGCCATTAATTCATTGATTAACTATTTTTCTTTATATGTACTATAAGATATTTTGAAGTGACTATATGGTTATGGGAGTGTGTTCAAATTATAGTGCACAAGGAAAGAATTTGACATCTCAACCTTAAGTGTCTTCATCTGATCCATAATGTTCAGCATCTTCATGATGTGCTCATGCACATTTCGGATAGTGGTGAGTTTCATTGAAGAGAACTTCATTATTAAGGTGCTTGAAAGTTCATTGTCTAAGGTTTCAAATTGCTCATCAATGGTCTTGAGCAAAAGATGAACATTGTTGTACAGGTCAACTGAACTATGAATAGTAGCAAAAATGTTTATTTTTATGAACATGGTACTCAGTCGGTTAGACCATTCCCATTTCTCATAAAGGCCTTTAGTATCTACAGAACAATATAGTTCCTATTTCCTTAGAGCATAATCAATATCCAACCACCCCAAATAAAGGAGAATTATCTCCTTCCAAACCTTATAGCTCTCCCTATTCAACTTGGGAATGTTATAATTGATATCAACATTTTAAATTGCTTTACTTATAAACATAAATGCTTCAAAAACAAAATTTGAGGATAATTATTTCAAACGTATGTCTACCAATGCAAAATATATTTACATAACATAAATCTAAAACATAAAAATTGTCTGTGGGATAAAATTTTTAATTGAACAAGATTTATGCAAACTTTACAATAAAATTATTAAAATAGTTCTTTATTCCTAATTTATGTGGGAAAATTATGAGAGTTTTAAGATTTTATCCTAGCTAATTATTTTAATATAACCAAATTTCTTGCAAGATAAATTTATTATACTAAAACAATTAACTACAACTAAAGGGCTCAACACCTTTTATGATTAAGTACATAAACGTATAATTTTATATAATTAGGGTTGTTGCAACTAAGCCCTAACAATAATAACATTAATCATTGAAACATTTTTTCCAAATTTTATTCAAAATACATGTATATAAAAAATAGACACAATAAATTATGTGAATAAAAAGAATTAATAATAAGATTCATACAAATTATGAATGTTTCATACAAATTCATAAAGCATTTTAATTGTGAATTTAGATTTCAAATATTTATTGGGCAAAGTATACAAAGATAATTTAAACGCCAAACTTTATAAAATACTATATTTAGTTTAGTTAGCAGAGGCTTACCATGCATCTTAGATGCACAAAAGTTTGAGCCTCCCTAATTGCAATGTGTGTTTTTCTATTAAAATGAAAATGACGTTGTTTGGTAGAAGAGAGGGTATTCTTCAACCTTTAGTCAGGTTGTATGACCCAGTTTTTGAGCTATCATATACCAAATGAAGACTTGATGTCTTAAAACAAAAAACACGTTAACAACTATTGTTTTAAATATAGGAACTCCTCCAAAATACTTAATCTAAGATTTCTAACTTTAATCAACCAAACAACTTAAAAAATTGACTATAAAATGAAAATTTTAACTCGAGTTTTTTTAGTTCAAAATTTTTTCAGATTTCGAAACTCTCTAAAAACTAAAGCAAGATAGAGGTTTGATGATCTGACACAAAATGAAAGTTTGCTAAATAACTTGCAAACATAGCTGTAAGTCTATATTGAACTTTATGTAAAAAAAATCATAGATTTTACCTCACACCATTGTTAATATTATACAAATGTAGTTTCTATCTTTTGACACACAAAGCTCTTCCAATCTCTCTAAGCTCACTTTAGGTGGTATATATGTGAGAGCATACAAGAAACAGGAACTTAATATCCCAAGCTATCTTTATATAAGCGAGTTTCCATCAAACTCGCCATATAACTCAGGAAATGACTACCTGAAATCATCGTAACATTACTAATGCTCTGGTGAACATTACTAAACTTTTGTGTAACCATTGAACAACTCTATAATATTTATATATACTAGGGTTGAACTTTCTCTTTGGGTGATTTGTTATGTACCCATCTTCACATCCTTTTTGAGATCATACCTGCTCAAAAAATAAAACACTAATTAATGAGAAGAAGATAAGTAAACTCTATGGAAAGGGCTTGGTAAAGCTTTGAGGAGAAGAAACCATAAGGCTTGCTTGGGCTCACAGATTTTTGTGCCTTAGGAAACAAAAGTTGGTCTTGATGATAACTATATAATATTTTAAAATTCAAATCAGGTTTATTTCCTTGCATAGGTAATGATGTAACTCTTAAAAGGAAATGATATCATAGGATAAATACTTCCTTTCTTATAGGAACCTTCTTAATAAACATACCTTATTAGAAATGATTCCACAACATCCAGAAGGATCTTACTATTTTGAACAATTAGCTTTGAAATTTTTGACAAAGCTTTTCTCTTAACATTGGAAGAATCCAACAGAGATGATATCGAAGATTCGTTAGATACAAAGTCAATTTATAATTAAAATGAAGCAACAACTAGTTGAAGAAAATGTCTACTTAAGGAAGAGTTACTGCATTTGCGAAAGACACACAAATTTACGAAATACTTTAGCAACATCAATATTCTTGAAAGTCATATCTATATCAAACTCCTTGTGCCTTAGAAAGTGAAATCACTCTATTAGGAAAGACTTTTAAACCCTTTATACAATTTCTAAAAGCTTGTATTGAGCCTTAGAAAGTGAAATCACTCTATTGAGAAAGAATGTTAAACCCTTTACACATATTTTTAGAGCTTATAGAAGCTTGTTAAATACTACAAGTGCGAAAGGTTGAAGAACCTTGAAAAATATATACTTGTGAGCTTGAAAGGGCTCGTGAAAATTTACTATTTGGAGTTTTATAGTGAAATACTCAAGTTAAATACTTGAGGGCTGGATGAAGGCTTTGCTATAAGTTAAACTAGTATAAATTGACTCTGTCACTCTCTCTCTCTTAATTTTTAAATTTTTGCATTACAGTGTGTGTGTTTAATTTACAAGAGGCTCCCTCACTTTTGAAATAAGCTCCTTTTGTTTTAATATTGCAAGAGGTTTCTTTCATTAACAGGCTCCTTTCGTTTTTTTACAGGCTCCTTTCATTTTTAACGGTAACAAGCTCCTTTCATATTTTGACAGGCTCCTTTCGTTTTCAGCAACCTTCTTCTATTTGTTGACTTTTCTATTAAAATTTAGCAGGTTCCTATCGTTTACATGAATTGATAGTAACGTAAAAACTTTTTAGGTCATACACAATTCAACCCCCTCTTGCATGTGTTTACTTTATTATTTGGTATCAGAGTAAGGATTCACATTTATTATGTTTTACAACACATGATAGATCATGGAAAACAATTTAAGAAGCCTTGAAGGACAATCCATCTCAAAGCCTCCTTATTTCAATGGAAACAACTATTCATATTAGAAAGAGAAAATGACTATTTATCTTCAATCTGTAGATATCAAAATCTAGCAAGTTATCAAAGTTGGAACCACACCTTCTGCTACTGATGAAGTATAAGTGTGAACAGATGCTGATAGAAGAAAAGCACAGCTGAATGCTAAAGAAAGACATTATCTGATCTATGCACGTTCTCCATAATAGTATGAAAAGATATCCTACTGTTCTACAACAAAAAAAATGTGGGAAAAACTTTAAGTTACTTTTGAAGGAACGAATGAGGTAAAGAAACATAGAATAAACCTTTTAGTGCATCAATACGAAATTATTTGCATGAAACAAGGAGAAACTATAGATGAATTCTTCGGATGTTTCAACAATGTAATCACAGCCTTAAAGAACTTGGGAAAGGTATATCCCAATGATGAGCTTGTAACAAAGATTCTAAGGTCACTGTCAAAGGAATGGAGACCTAAAGTGACAGTTCTAGAAACTGCAAAGGATCTCAACAATATTTCACTCGACTAGTTAAGAGGAAACTTGATGATCCATGAAGCCGAGCTTAGGCGAGATGAAGGTGTAGGAATTTCATGTTACGGATCGGGTAAATATTAAAAATTTTAAATCCAATAACAATGCGGATCGTTTCTATTATTTCTAATTCTTCTTATATTTTGTTTTGCATCATAATCAAGTTTATATTCCTACAAGAGGAAATGTTAAACCATACCTTTGGTCTCTAACAAAGTTGTATTCCTCTTCGGTTCACCTTGAATCTGAAACAAGAAGGACACCGAGTTCGTGCTAGCGTTCTCTTCGTCCTCGCCTAGCTTCGTCACCCGTTTCTTAATCGATTACTCAATCGATAATTGTTTTTAACAAATTACATAAGAGAGAGATAAATGGCTAACAAGAATGAACACTATATCCTCATCTAACCAGATCTGTGTAAACCTTCGTATAGCATCAAAATCCTTTTAAATTCCCACAGCATTTATGGCAATTAAATCATGAACGGGTGTTTGAAACAGCATGGTTAATTCATGACCTTTCGGTACTATAACAGTGATAACTTCTTCTAGAGAACCCCAAACGACCTGAAACCTTCACCATTGGATTCTACACTTCAAGGGCTATAAAATCGACAGGTCATTTGTCCAAAATGGTTATCGTTTGCCATTTCAAATTCCTTTTCAAAATCACCATAAAAACTGTCGCAGATTTGATGCTATAATAATACATGTTCTCTCTCTCTTCATTTGTTAAAATAAATTATTTTGGGCTTGGGCTATAAATAAATTTATATTTCATGAAATTTATATTATCCTCATAATATGCATTTCAAATAAATTTATTTCCCGTCTAGGCTATCACGTCATGTGACAATATTTTAACATGTATCGTTATTTCATCAACATGAAATCTTATACACTGAAAATATATATTCTTGTTTCCCATTCAGTTGGTATGACCTATATCGAGGATCTGTGTTGTGTTGGCAATGAAATACAACATTTTATTTCATAAGCTGTAAGCGGTATTCTAGCTATACATTACAGCTACCCAAACAACATAGATGTTTAGTAAACCTTTTACGTAACACGATCCTTCTAGTAATGTTATCATTAACATTACTTGTGTCCATTCCTTGCCTTATGATATTATG
>JANKOD010000008.1:18494716-18505166 GCA_026284645.1 Erythroxylum acuminatum | reverse complement strand
TATTTTATTTGAGTGCAGTTGTGCTAGAGAGGTGTGGTCACATTCTCAATTGGGTTTATTTCATTCTAACTCTGTTGCGCTGCTTGCTTGGTTTTCATTTGTCGCACATACTTATATTGGTGATGATTTGTGTTTGGCTATTTCCATTTGTTGGGCTTTGTGGAAGAATAGGAATGATTTGGTTTGACATGGCCTTAAGCATTCAGCTCAAGTTATTCTTTTTCTTGCCCGATCGATATTGAGGAATTGGGCTACTGCTAGGAGATGCCAACCTGCAGCATTAAGCAACTCCCTTTTCGCCCCTATTTTGTGGCATAAACCACAGGACGACTATTTTAAATTCAACACAGATGCTGCTATTTTCAAGGAGTCTAGAAAGACTAGTACTGGCTTCGTTGTTCGCAATAGTAATGGCGATTGTATAGCTGCTGGTAGTAAAATTTTTCTAGGGATTTTGGATCCGTCTAAAGCAGAAGCTATAGGTATCCGTGAGGCTTTAAGCTAGGTTAAAAAGAATAACTTACATTCTGTTATTATTGAATCAGATTCGCAATTGGTTATTCAGAGCCTTCTCTCAATTAGTCGCAATCGGTCCGACGTAGATTTGATTATTAATGATTGCTTATTTCTTTGTCATTCCATTAATAATATTCATTTTGGTTTTTGTAAAAGATCTGCGAACTGTACAGCTCACTCTCTTGCGAGAAATGCTAGTTATATGTCAGGTCTTGTTTATTGGGATTTATCTTTCCCTGTTTGTATTTATTCAGCCTTAGCTGCTGACAATGGTTATTAATGAAGTTTCCTTCTTTTGTTTTTTTTAAATAACATTCAGTCGACTTATACCTCAATAAATCAACGTATTGATCATAAATTAACATTTTCAAAAGATTTTTTTAAGGAATTCAACTTAATCTTGACAAAATCAAATCTTTAAAAATTTTCCAAAGTTGACAAATTAAAGTTGAATAGGGTTTCTTTTTAAAGGCTAATAAAAAATGCCATCTTAAAATTTGAAAACATAACAAATTAAGTCCAACTTAAAATGACATGTAATTATGAACCTAATATATTGTAGTATTTTCACATAATACCAGATTCTTAAAAATTACAACATCCAATAATACTAAGGATCAAGTAGTTATTATTAAAATAATGGGGTACAACATTCCTTAATTTTTTTGAAACAGAAATAATATGATATTTTGTCAGTTTTGCAACAAGTTTAGAATATTTTATGGAAAATAATATTGTTTTTGTAATTTTATATACTATATACATATACTATTTTACTTTATAAAATTTATTTGACTTAATGCATAAGGATCTTAAAGAAAGGATAATATTGTTTTATGAGTTTTTAAAGATATTCTATTTGAGATTAAATTCTAGTATGGAAGGAGATATTTGAACATACATTTAATTTTTGAAAGAATATATGTTAAAATTTTCAAGAATTTCAAATGCCAAGAAATATTGAAAATTAAATTTTATGATGAAATAAAAATTAATATAAGAAGTTTTAAACCCTTTCAATTTTCTTTGTCCTTTTTTATTATTATTAGAATCATGTTCTATTTTCTAAAAGAATCTAACAACCTAATATGAAAATTAGTTAACTAATAGTGTGCCATTAGGTATTAATGTAATATATTTTTAATATATTTAAAGATAAAAGACATTAAATGTTCTTATACTTTAAATAACTTTAAAAAATCTCATAATCTTTAAAATTGTAAAAAAAAAACATATTGTAATTTTTATTTTTAAAAAAATTCTTTTCCAACTTTAATTTAAAAAATATTTATGAAACACATGTGACATGAATATCACTTATAAACTAATCAAATGTTATTGATATGATGACTCAACTCAACTCTTAAACCTGACCCAAATTAATTGAATTTGACTTAAACTAAAAATTTATTATAATTATCTTAAATTATAAATTTGAATCGAATTTAATTGATTTGGATAGTGATTAATAACTAAATTAGCTTGTTGTGTCATTAGCATGAGGATGGCAATAGGCCTTGGGTAGCAAGCTCAAGGCAATCAGCCCGGGCCCAAAATTTTTTAATTTAAATGTCAAAACGACATTGTTTTGTTAATATATGTCAAGGCTCGGGCAGGGCCGGGCCTAGGCAGCTTGAGCTTGAGATCCAATTTAAAAAAATGTAACCCAAAGCTTGGTCAACCTAGCCTTGGCCTGATCTCAGGTCGAGTCGGGGGCAGGTAGCTTGAGCTCGAGGCCCAGATCTTTTTCAGAATGGGGCCCGAGGCCTAGTCAATCCGAGCCTGGCTCGTTGATCTCAGGCATGATCGGGCTAAGCCCGGGCCCTATTGCTACCTCTAATCAACATTTGATTTATTTATGTACGATGATAACATCACATATATTTTGTCGTTAATTTAATGAAAGTAAGAAAAAGAATTTTTTTGAAAATAAAGTTTACAAATTTTTTTTGAAAATTTTAAAGATTAAGAGTTTTTGTTAAAAGTTACTTAAACTATAAGATTGACGTTTATATTGTTCCCTATATTTAATTTAATGATTGCTAGTAATACTTGGTATTAATTTAATTTATTTTCAATAATGTTTATAACTTAACTAAAATAAATGAAAGTTATAAGATTAAAGTGTATATATATCAATGTAATTTTAAGACTATTTGATTAGTTGTCCCTACTTTCACAATGATTTATATGCAGGAGTTTTCTTTGCTTGACCTTGTATCCTAAAATTATGAGACGAAACAGAAAGCATTTAATTGGCATATACCCTTCGTGCTCAAATTTCGACCTCAAACCGAAGTTGACAAGCCTACTCAAAATGGTGACAAGCACCCAAATATCTTAACCACAACAAAACAAAACCTCTGACCTCTGGCCCATTCCCACTCTATAGTCTATACCGTCCATTGGCTCCTCACATTCTACCAAACACTTGGCGTTCCCCACGTCTCTCTCACCTTTGCCCTTTCGCCTTCTCAATCCGGACTTTTCATTTCACCTCACTCTATTCTTCCTGATTTTCTCCCTCCATCGCTTTTCATATACTAGACATTGAGGTTCATACACTTAATAACCTTTCCTTATTTTGTTTTGTTTTCAGTCTTCAATATGGTTCTGATTCGCGCTGGATATTGGACATTAGATATCGCCATTTCACTTCTTCATATGCTAAGTATTAAACCTTCTTATCATAATTGCTATCTCCTTGCAATTATGTGAATCCACTTTTGACGAAACTAACTATTCAGTCATGCTATTAAAAGAAAATGTCACCAAATTTCATGATAAAGGTGAGTTGATAAGGAGCTCTTCTGATTTAATGAGGTCGCAGATTCACACCCTTCTTATGTATGCAGCTGTTTAAAATTTGAGATCAGAGTTTTGCCTCCCGCAAAAAACCTACCTGATTCGAGCAAGAATTAGTCTAGATATAAATGGTTTAAAAGTACCTTCTTATCATTAATTAAGATTCTCCTAAAATACCCAAGAGAAAAGAAAAAGAAAATGTCAACTTGCCTGCCTGGAATGATTGTGGTGCAAGTTGTAACAATAATGGAAGTAAACTTTGGCAGACATTTGATTGTTGTCCTTTCTTATGTTTGATTACGTAGTTTGATTAAATTTGACAATCTCTGTAAGTGGAGGGTGGTGGGGACGGATAATTAATGGCTTCTTTGGCTTGTTTTTTCAATTTTCTTATGAATTATTTATAATAAATAAAAACCTGACAAGACAACATTTACTGATTATCATCACTAACAAGTGACGTGAGCGGTAGTTGTGTTGTGTTCGTTACTTTATTAAGAAACAGAACAAAATCAACTATAATCACCAACTACGCCAATTCAAAAGTAGGATTCAAATGATCTGTCATTTTTCAAGTACCTACATGTTCCAAACAACATTCAATCATACAATAATTAAGAGGGAGAAAAATTAAATGGATTAAATATTGTAAAAATAGAGGCCACTAGAAAAAACGATACAAGTGATTTGAAGCTTCAAAAGTGTGGCTTAAGATTCTTAAATTACCTATCAATGTCTGTACTGTCAACTCATTAATTTTCCTTATATCTCTAATACCATTTGATTGGATGGAAAAGGCTGCATGTATCCACCATTGGTCATTAAGGATCAAAACATGTTTTTACGGTTGGTTATTGAGATTTGGTGCATGCTTTTACTATTCGCCATTAAGATCTAACGTGCCAGAGTATGCTAAAAACATTTTTATCTGTTGTTCCCTTTAGGGGTGCTCGAGTTGGCGGAGTTGAGGGACATAAGGGTAAAAGGTCCTCTGTTCGATTCCTCCTATCTAAGCTCTTTTGATCGAATTTATCGTACAGGGCTTATCTAGTGCGAAGTATTCAATTGGCGTGATTTGCAAGCTATTGCGTTAGTCTGAAAGTTTACCCAGTGTGCATCCAAAAGATAGCTATTACAGGGGTTCCTCCATTTCAATAAAAAGAAAACTTTATCTGTTGTACTTTAAATCCTTAATCTTCTCTTCTTTTAATAGAAAATGAAAAGAATAATGTGCATGTTTTTGAACACCAAGCCTTAGTGATTAAACTTTCATATGTTTAAGGCCCAAAGGGCTAAATGGACCCTAACGTTTACATTAGTATACAAAATAGATCCTAAGTTTCACGGTGTTCAAATTAAACCTTATCGTTTGGAAAACGTTCAGATTAAATTCTAACCACTAATGTTATTAGGGCATCATCATTTATCTGTTGATGTGGCCCAAAACTTTCTGACGTGAATTTTCTTTTTGAAATTTGTGGATGTGGGATTCACTAGAAGTTGACGTGGAATTTTTTTAATGAAAGTGGGTCCCACCCCTAAGTTAAACGCTACATTTTGTAGCGTCTTTGAAGAAAACGCAACACTTCTCTCTTAGCTTTGAAGTTAAACGTAGCAGACCTAGAGATGCATCATTTTGAACAAAACTTCAAACATTGTGTTCTTCCCTCTTCTTACAGACAAACCTAATTTGCCAAATCTCCCATCTTCTTCAATCATACAATCCCTAATCTCCCATCTTCTTCAATTTGTAGCGTTATTCGTCTTCTTCTTCAGGTAACAACAATCTAAAAGGGTGAGAATGATTGTCCACCACTCTTAGGAATTGAGGATCAATGTCACTGTCATTGTGAATCAAAGGTAACATTTGATGTATGATATGGAGTGAAATGCTTTGATTTTCACTTCTTCATACCCTCATTTTTGTATATTCAATTTGATTTTGAATGTAAATGGAAGTTGAATTTGTGATTGGTTTGAGCATGGAAGTTGAATTCAATGATTAATGTGAGCATGGAATGTGAATGTGAGATGATTCAGAAGTTATTGGATTTTATACCAAATTGTGCGAGTGTATTAACATTGGAAGTAGAGATGTGAGATGGTTACAGCCTCGGAGAAACATAAACTGCATTGAGTATTATTAAAGCCTATGATTCTGTCATTGGTTTTGAGTTTGCCCCTAGGTACTAGCCATATTATGAATAAGTTGATTTCAGCCTCTAAGAAACACAAACTGCATTGAGTATTATTAAAGCCTGTGATTCTGCCATTGGTTTTGAGTTTGCCCCTAGTTACTAGCCATATTATGAATAAGGTGGTTTCAGCCTCAAAGAAACATAAACTGCATTGAGTATTATTAAAGCCTATGATTCTGTCATTGGTTTTGAGTTTGCCCCTAGTTACTAGCCATATTATGAATAAGGCTTTAGCTTGTTTTTTCTTAGGTTGTTGTACATATTTTTCTTATGCAGAACCTTTAAAGTTTCTTTTATGTTGTGTTGCACCTCTTTTGTGCATGCTATGTTCTTAATGAATTTAAATGGGGCAGGAGGTGTTAGGTGTATTTGATAGAGATACAGAGAATAACTAACGGTTGATAATGCTTAACCCAAACTTGATTCTCCCAGTGACAAGCATTGTTTTCTCATGTAAGGGGAACATATTTGAACTATTACTTTGATTTAAACTCAACCTAATACCTTCACAACATCTATCTGCTATTCACACCTTAGTTCTGTTATCCATAGATGTTAGTTTGATCAGCCCTATGTATGGGTTACACCGTTGATATCAAGAAGTTGGCCTTCTGCATGTATCTACTTATGTAATCCTATGTGAAATTAGTAACTTCTTGCACTTAAAACTGTTTTCTGTGTTTTTCCAAAAGTGCTATTGTGAAAGGGAATATAATTGTTATTTACATTAATTGTCGGTTTTCTTTATTTAAATTTAAATTAAACCACGTTTATTTTGATTCATTAAGTTAAGATCTAATATCTATTAGGGTAACATAACATGTCCTTATCATGGCAATATTCTAGGTTATAAGTTCAATGGTTCAATTTGTACGAGGAAGAAGGAAACTTTTTGAATTTTAGCTTGAAAACATTGGGCTTTCTTTGCTAAGATTGATTCCTAAACCCATTAAGTGATTTGGATTCATAGCTTTTTATACATTATTAAAATTGATTGTGAGCATACTAGGCTCTGAATTTATTATGCCTTAAATTGGTGTCGTTTAAGGAAGAAAGGCTAAAAAATCGACAGTGAAGGTTGGGGGTACCCTTTGATAGTTCACTTCTAAAGCATCAAATGAGCAAGAAGTGAAATTATTGTACCATTTATGTAACTAGTTTACCTATGACAAACCAAGTAATATGACTAAAATAAGCATATATGAATGATATGTCAGTGGAGCATATATGAATGATACGTCATCTATATAAGCATATTGTTTCCATATAAGAATGATACATCTATATGAGCATGTTATTTTTTCCATCGATGTGATCTGTGATATCCTTGAAAGATGGTGGTTTCCTTCCATATAAATGAGCATATGTGAATGATATGTTTGTGGAGTTTTTTGACATATTGTTTCCACTCCGAAAAAGACACTATTTGAGATTGTGGACATATTGTTTCCACCTTTGATTAGAAGAACTAAGAGAAATAATATAATTTTGCAGTAACTATTCAAAGATATGGACGTGGCGTCTTCAAATATTACTACATTAAATTCAAATAATAATAATCTAGTGTGTTATTGTGGTTTAAGAGCTCTATTAAAAATTCATGGAGTGAAGATTTTATGGATGCCCTAAATATCATGTAAGCTTATTTTTCGATAACTTAAAATTGTTTGTATATATGTTTAATTTTTTGCCTAATAATTATCAATTACCTCTGAGGTTTGAATATGTGAATTTTTTAAGTGATACGATGACAAATTTAGCGAGAGAGCTATTGAAGTAATTCATAACTTGAAGAAAGAAGCAGCTAGTGTGAAGTAGGAGGCTCAATGAAGCACAATTGAATCATCTTTAACGTTCAAAATTGAGGAGCAAATAAAGCTAATGAAAGAAGACATTATTTTGCTGACAAAAGAGAACAATGAGTTTAAATTTGTTGTACTAATTATTATAGGGATTTTTGTACTTATTATGAGTTTTAAAGTATGGTTTGTAGTGGACAAGTAGAACTAAATTGTACTATTTTAAAAAAACTTGAATTATGAAGAATTAAAAATCCTTATTTGAACTAATATATTTTGCACTATGTTTTTTCTTTATTGTTTTGTTATTCATGAAGTTGCTTTAATGAGCGTAATTAGTAGTTGATAAACTTATGAACAATTAATTATTCATATGGCCTCATCATGGACAATTAAATACAAAAGTGAATCATAATAAACAATCGGAACAACATGAACAATTATGATTATATAACAATAAATAGTTGGAGCAGTATATATAAAGTGATAATATCACTAAAGTGATTACAACACAATGCGTTTATGTACAAAAGTTATGCTATCTATTCGTCCATATAAACAAGATTAATGTAAAGTCTGCGAGTCAACCACATTGCTTCCCTCATTTGCATTTGACTGAGAAGGTTGATCATGTACTAGTTGATTTATTGATGATCTTCGCCTCATTGCTTCAGTTTGTAACTATTGAGAAGTTATGATAGGTTGTCCTTTGAACCTCAAACCTCTTAGTTCAAAGGACAGTTTGAATGAAATATGGATCAATTTCTCTAAACTTCCATTTACGATTATGCGAATAGATACCAACCTACAAATAAACATGTCGTTAATAGTATTCAATCTTAAAAGTAATCAATAAAGGTTGATTATGTAAATATACTCACAATATTGTTGTGTTGAATTGCTACAACAACATGTTCAGCTTGTGAGGAGACGTCAGGGATGGCCTAATAAATATTAATCAAATAGTGTCATAAATGATCATTAGATATATGAAGCGATACATAGTAATTAAAGAATGTGTTGTACCTGTGGTTTTTGCTAAGCTGGTTTAGTTGATGAATGATTGTTACATTTTCTGGCATTGTGACCATAATTGCCATATTTTTCACATTTTTTTACTTAACCCTTTTTACTAGATTTGCTTGGATTTTTCAACTTAATAGACTCATTTACTCCTCTTCTTCTAGCTGTTTTAGGTCTTCCTAGCATAACTATTTTGACTAAGGGGTTTATTAGTTTTTCATCAACTGTAGCCCAGAAAATTGGAGCTCTAGTAGGTTGCAACACATGCTCATACAATGCTATGAATTTGGACTTCTTATAGCACTCATCCACATATGCCTCTGGCCGTTGTTTCAAATAGTGAACAACACTTATAACATGCTTGTAAAGATATCTATACAACTCTCACACCCTACAACTACATAATTAGTGTCTACCAATCCTCACAATATACTAGGCATCACCTTTGGAAACTTTATACGCTCTATCACCATTCCAAACAATTCTCCACTGCATAGCATCTTTCTTATTCCTTTCTAATTTCTTCACAACCTTGGGTGCAACTCCTGACCTCCATCCGTGTACAAATTGTCTCCTATCTGCATGCTTCTACATCACTATGATTTTAATTGTTTCTAGCATGCTTATAATTGGTCTATCTCTAGCTAGTAAAATCCATCCATTGAATGTTTCACTTATGTTGTTATCAACAACCGAACATTTGGATTCACAAGACTGTTATCATCGTGCCCATCTCTCATTTGGATATTTGAGCAATGATGATGCACAACTAGGTGTGATTTTGTCCAATCTTTTCAATTGCTCATTAAAATCTTCTGCGTACGTTGACCAAGCACAATTCCAAAATTGCTTTTGCAAATCTTTTCCTTTTCAATTCATATGCCAATTATGGTATATGTGCTTTGCATATATACAATGATTGACATATGATATTGTTTCTTCCACTGCTCTAATCAATCCCTATAACAATATAATAGATTAAGTTTGTAACATCCCACCCTCGATGAGAAGGGTAGAATAGTAATTTGGTAAAGGGTTAAGAGGGTTTAGGATTTATTGTGAAATATTCATGCATACCTGATATGTGAACAGTGGAATTTTGCACATGAAAAATAACTGTACATGCATCTATGACATTTCCCGGTATTTGTGCCTAAATGAAATTTTATTGTGGATAATGTGGTATTTGTGTTTGGAAAATTAATTGGAGTGATTCCTTGTGTGTTTTACATTTTAGGGAAATTTTAGAAATTTTTCTAGAATTTTCCGGGGAAAATTTTTAGACAAAAAAAATCGCCAAGTGGCGAACCGGTTGGTTTTCGGTACCAAAAATTTCTGTCAAATGGCACTAGAATGTTGGGTACATTATTTTGGAATTGTAATTGGGACCCTTGAAAATGGATTGAAGATTTAATTTTTTATTAGGATTATTTTATCAAAGATTATTAATTGATTTTGTCTTTTATCTCTTTAAAGTGCCAAGTGTCTTGATGACACACCTTCAATTCATTTAATGCTTGTCATTCATTTTCGGCAACTCTAAATAGGAAGAATGAAAAGATGATTGTTACTTGGTTTGTTCATACATTCACGACTCTTCTAAAGTGAAAGAATGAAAAGATGAGTTAATTACTTTATTCCTTCATCCATCTGAAACCCTCTTCTTCTTCCTCTTCATTGATTTTCTTCAAGTGTTCTAGTTAAAATTCCTACTCTTCTCATACCTTAAGTGCTTCCCTTTCATACTTGCAAGCTTAGACCTCCTACTTCCTTACTTTGATAGTGATTGTGTATGTGGAGTGAAGTGGAGAAGTTGGTGTGTTAATTGAAGGATTAGAGAGTGGTAGCTTGTTAGGTGAGAATTAAATTACATGTTCTTTTCTTAGTAGTTAGATGCATTAATTGGGAGTTAGTGTGCATGAATTATGACTTATTGTGCATTAATTTCATAAAGCCTATGGATTGATTGTTTGGGTGCAATTTCATGTTTGTGTGAGGATGAATAATAAATGTAAGGGTAGTATGTGTTATGAGGATAGTTTGAAGTGGATTTTATGATTAAAGATGAATGGAAATTAAAGGAAGCAAGTTGAGTTTAGGTGCTGCCAA
>JANKOD010000008.1:18483177-18494616 GCA_026284645.1 Erythroxylum acuminatum | reverse complement strand
TGATTGTATATAGTAGTTGTGTTAAGTTTTCAGAGGAATGTACAGACAGATAAGACTGACAGTTGTGTAAATTACTGTTTTTGATGAAATGAATTGGAAAAAGTTCTGGTTTTAAAAAGTTGTAATTTTATATGGATGTTTATTATTACGATGCCATGTGGAATATAGTGATATTTGTCCGTAGTTCTCTTTTATCGTAAGATATGTACCGGAATGACCTGCGGGCGTTCCGGTGGGTACTCTACTGTAAGGGGGCTCTACAAAGTTAATACATAATTGATGCAACATCTAACCATTAATCAATGAAAAAAAAGTACCTTTTGCATATCTAAAATTGTTGTTAGTCCTTCACCACTACCTAACTCTAAGTCCGAAAACAACAAACTCATAAACTAGGTACAGGAATCAGTGTTCTCTACCTTGATAATTGCCTAAGCCAACGGATACATAATTTCATCACCATCCCTCCCAACTGCACTCAATTGTTGACCTTGGAATTCAGTCTTCAAAAAACATCCATCAATACCAAAGATTGGCCTCAAATTCCTCCATCCTCTTTTCATCGCATCAAAGCATATGTATAATCTTTTAAACTATAGAAAAATGATAAAGATGTATGAATTAATGAATAAACTTCATAAATAAATAAATGTTATAATTATCATTGTCAATAATATGTAAAACTTAATTTTGCACACTTGTAACAAACTAGTTTATTCATTTCTATCCGGCTTTAACTCAATTGTTGATCCAGAATTATTATTCCTCAACTCATCAGCGTATCCTTATAGCTTTTCATATTCATTCACATAATCACTGACCCTTTCTTTTCTCAATCTCCTCTTAACAGATCTAAACATACTTGAGATGACAAATATATTGAGCTTTTCTCGACATTCTTTTACCATCTTCATTGTCAAGATACTAGGCTTCTTAAGTATTTTGTCCCTAAAATGTCTCATTAGGAACTTAACAGAAACCAATTTTGGTTTGTTGGTCGTAAAATGCCTATGCTCATCATTGTATTTCGCCACTTCAAAACACAGTTCATTCTTGTCACAAAAGACATACAACTCCCATGGGCATCCCTCAATACATCTCACTCTCATCCTATATCTTTTACTTTTTGTAAACTTCACATTGTAGCCTATCTACACTATGTAATGCACAACAGACTCTCTAATTTTTTTTGCAGAGCTAAACTGCATCCCCAATCTCCAATTTGGATCAACTTCGGATGGATTATGCCTAATACGTCTACTTGTTCTTCATAATGCTTCACCATGCTCTTCTCTACTAGGATATTGATCACTACTAATAAAACTATCAAAATATGTTTACTCAATTTCAACTGGTTCCTGGTCATCAGGAATATGAATTTATGTAAAACCCTCGTCATGCTCATCATCATCCACCTCTTCATTATCTCCTTTTGTCAACTCCTAAACCAACACCTTCAGTACTAACTTTTTCAGTAGCTCCAGAACTTTCCTCCTCACACTCCCTATTGCCATCCTCTCCTCCAGATATAGGCAATATGTCAGGTACAAATGATGGGGTGTCTAACATATGAGTTACATATACATCAATCATTTGGTAGATTTTCATCATATTAATAAGCCTTAGACAATTTTCATTTAAGTCAATCAACCTCAAAGACGTACTAAACTTAAAATTGGATATTTTGTAATAGGCTTTATTGACTTAAAGGTATCCTAACTCCTTCCCCATCTCACATATTTGCCTATAGCTAACAAAATCTAGGTCTACTTTATCAAAAATACTTAATTCCCCATCAATTTATTTCAACTCTAGCTCTCTAACAAACTTTCCACGATAAAACAACCTTATGCTTCCATATTCGACCATCATACACTTATTCACAACAAATATATAAAGGAAAGTGTATCACCAAAAAACATAGATTTAAATGATATTATCAATAATATAATGAATACTACGTGCATAATTATATGATTAGAGGATCACATAACCAAGTAAACATTTCAAATTTGATAAAATAACCCCAATAAACTTAATTCATCTTCTTATTATCAATATTAGCTTATGCATCATAAATTGTCACAAACTACACTTGTATTCTCTACTCATTTATAAAACATTACACTTAGTCCATACAACATGTCACCTTTCAAGGTCAAAATTTAAAAATATAGGATCAAATTATAAGTGTTAATACATTTAAAACTCAAAATGTTGTTTAGTATTGATTGGCTTGCATAGTTGAGAAACACAATATATATTCAGGTTTTAGTGTAATATACATCTCATTCAACTTCTTTTTTGGTGAATTAACCAACATAGATTTTTGATAAAAGAGACACTAATATATTATAACACATACAGTTTCATAATTAACCATATATAACATGGATAATATATTGACACTTGACGTGTAGTATATAAAGAAAATGATGAATATATAAGGAAAACCATTCAAATAATTCAAAAGCAAGCCTATATTGCTTTATTCAAATCACAGTATTCACATTAAGTTCTTGCCATGCCTATTAAATAATTTTAAATTGAAAAAGAATATAAATGAGATAACTATTTGGTTTGTAATGAACTACGCACTAAGATTAAAACTGTTTTGTTTACATTAAAACTCCAAGACTACCTTTTCATTTTCTTCTAAAACTCATTGATGTTCATGAAGATTCCTTCTCTATATGTATCATTTCACAGTTGAAATTGGTAGTGTCTTGATGAAAGTAAACTTATATTTCCACTTTCGTTTTTGGTTCCTTAGTTTATACATAAGAACAAATATTTTGATGAAACCATTATTAACATTTAGTGAGGCCTAAATTAGTAGACCAACTTGAACAACAACTATAGGGGACCACAACTTACATCAAACACCTCAATAAGCATAAGAGACCACAACATACAATCATAAACAAATAAGCAGATTTAGGGGACCACACAAGACGTAAAAGCTAGACAAGAGTAGACCTATCACGATGAAATGTTGACTTCTTATTTAGACACTCAAAGAGCGTGTGAGTTGAGTTGCTTGGTGTGCGCAACAACAATAAGAAATAATTATGCTGCAATCATCTGAGGAAGAACACAATTATGGATTGAAGTTCATAGATGAGGGATTGTGTGAACATGAAGAAGATAGCATATTAGGTGATACAACCAGCCTTCGCAATGGAGTTCCACGCCTTACACATCAACCTGACAAGCTACACATGCCAAATGGTCCAATTCAAGATTGATCATGAAACACCCAAGATTATGATTCTTTGAATCTTTGTTTGATCCTTGCTTCAAGATTCATCAAGATTGCCATCTTTAACTTCAAGATTTATTTTTTTTCAACAAGGACGAGTCTTTCCATTCAAGAACATATCAAGATTTGCTTTCTTGAATCTTTTATGCTATTCTTGGAAATTCAGATTAGGCAATTAACTCTTTTTGCATGAAACTTACGTTAAAACTTCAAATTAGCCTATTTTTATGCAAAAGCCATTGAAAGCACATTGAATTGCCTACTTTAAATCTTGGGCAGATTTGAAATTTGTTCTTTGAGCTCTCAAGTGTTTGTTGAATTTTACAATATATTGAGTGTCTTTCTTTTATTCTTAGTTTACTGTCTTGTTTGTGCCTTTCTTTGCTTCCATTACATTGAATTGGACAATCTTGCATTCATATTGTTCGATTATAAACAAAAATCATTGCATTCACATCTTTTCCATCCTTGTATTAGCATACTATTTTATTTCTGTCCGTGCAATACTTTGCTTCTAGAATTGTTCTTATTTCGTTTCTTGTTAGGACTTACTTGTTCTTTCCAATTCATTTGGGTTGCTTGCTGTTTGCTTAGTTTTGTTGAATTGGTTTATGAAAAGTAACTTTAAAGACATCACTTGAGAGGTAAAAGGCAAGAGGGTGAGCTTATATAGTGAAAAGCCATTAATATTGTGAGAAAACACGAGTATACAATCTGATTTGAGGGAAACACGTGAGGGAGTGATTGTGAGGTCCTTTCTAACGTTTTCTTGCAGGTTTACACCATGTCTAAGACAAATGATAAGGATGGTAATGGTGACGGGAAGTCTAGTGACGGAAAAGGGAGTGACAATGAACGACAAAATAAGACTTTCATTACTTTAGCAGCTATGCAAAATCAGTTTCTAAAGATAGAGAACATGTTTAGAGATGTCAGTGACAAGTTTGAAAGACAAGATAGATTGATCAGAGCTTTACAAGAGTTTTTAGATAATATGAAGAAGTTATTGGTTATGAAGAAGATGATGAGAGGGGGTAGTATGCCACCAGAAACTATGGAAGAGGAGGAAGAGGAGATAGAGGCCGAAATAGAGGAGGCCATAGGGGGAGAGTTGAAAGGGGCAGAGATGAGGAAGAAGTTTAGAGAGTTGATAGAAACATAGGAAGCATCAAAATGAAGATTTCGTCTTTCCAAGGGAGGAATGACGCAGAAGCCTACTTAGAGTGGGAAAGGAAAGTATAGATGATATTTGCTTGCACGACTACTCAGAAGAAAAGAAGGTGAAGTTAGGAGCAGTTGAATTCTCTAACTATGCAGCTGTTTAGTGGGATCAACTACTTCTGAATAGGAGAAGGGCTAGAGATAGACCTGTTGAAACATGGGAGGAGATGAAGTCCATCATGAAGAGAAGTTTTATGCCTAGTTACTACTACAAGGAGTTGCACCAAAAATTCCAGACTTTGAGACAAGGTACTAAGAGCGTAGAGGACTACCACAAAGAGATGGAAATGGCTATGATAAGGGCTGATATTGAAGAAGAAAGGGAAGCCACCATGGCTCTTGCTGGTTTGAATAAGGAGATAGCCAACATTGTAGAGTTGCATCACTATGTGGAGCTTGATGAAATGGTCAACACGACCACGAAATTGAAAAGCAATTGAAGAGTAAAAGCTCCAACAAGGCTTACAATTCTGGTTCTTCAAGTTCTTGGAGTTCCAAGTGGCTTAAGAAGGAAGAAAAGGGCAAGGACAAGTCCAATTACTATAGGGACAAGTCCAAAGATAAGGGGACAACCTCTAAAGGTACGAATTCTCACCCAAATAGTGTTTATGCATCTACTAAGAACAGGGATATTAAAAGCTTTAAGTATTTGGGACTTGGTCATATTGCTTCACAATGCTCAAATAGAAAAGTTATGCTTTTGAGAGATGATGGGGGAATTGAGTCCCAGGAGAGTGATGGAGAAGAAATGCCTGAGCTTGAGGATTACAGTGATGTAGAGGTAGAGGAACCTATCCAAGTCGAAGACCTTGTGGTTAGGCGTACTCTTAATGTGTAGGAGAATGTAGAAGTAGATGGGTTGAGGGAAAACATCTTCCATACTCGTTACTTAATCAATGGTAAGATGTGTAGTATGATAATTAATGGAGGGAGCTAGTACAATTTTGGTGGAAAAAGTTGGGGTTGCCTATTATTAAACATCCTAGCCCATTCAAGCTACAATGGCTCAATGAATGTGGAGAAATAAAGGTACATAAGCAAGTCAAGGTTGCATTCTCCAGTGGGAGGTACTCTGATCAGGTTTTGTGTGACGTAGTACCAATACAGGCGGGTCACATATTGTTGGGGAGGCCTTGGCAATATGATAGGTGTGTGATCCATGATGGCTACAAGAATAGGTACTCACCCAATAGGGGAGATTAAACCTTTGTTTTGGTGCCTCTAAAACTGAAGAAGGTTCATGAGGATCAAATGAGGCTTGCAAAAGCCATGGAAGAACAAAAACAAAGGGAGGCTGAGAGTTTGAAAAAAAGAAAATGAAAAGAAGCCATTCAAAAAAATAAAAATAAAGGCCCAATTGAGAGAGATTGCACTAGTGAGAAAAATAGAGGGAAGTGTAATAAAAAAAGAAGAGTGAAAGAAAAAGAGTACCTTCTTTACAAAATCAAGAGATTTGAGACAAGTGTTGTACACACCTAAACCCAATTGAGAGAGACTGCACTAGTGAGAAAAAAATAGAGGGAAGTGCAATAGAAAAAGGAGAATTGAGTGGAAAAAAGAGTGAAAGAAAAAAGAGTACCTTCTTTGCAAAATCAAGAGATTTGAGAAGAGTGCTGTACACACCTAAGCCTTTAATTTTGCTTAACTATAGAGAAATTCTTTATAATAAGGCTGACCTTGACTCTTCCGTACCTAGTATTATTAAATCTATTCTGCAGGAATACCCAGATGTCTTTCCAGATGAGATGCCCAAGGGACTTCCACCTTTGAGAGATATTGAACACCAGATAGATTTTATGCCAGGAGCTCAAATTCCAAATCGCCCAACTTATAAAGTAATCCCGAGGAGATAAAGAAGCTTCAAAAGCAAGTGGATGAACTTTTAGAGAGGGGACACATGAGAGAAAGCTTAAGCCCATGCGCAGTTCCAGTATTATTAGTGCCAAAGAAAGATGGGACTTAGTGCATGTATGTGGATTGCAGGGTAGTGAATAAGATAACAGTAAAATATCGCCACCCAATTTCTTGATTAGATGATATGCTTGATGAATTACATAATGCTTGTTTATTTACAAAGATTGACCTTATGAGTGACTATCATCAAATTAGGATGAAAGTAGGAGATGAATGTAAAACAACCTTTAAAACTAAATATGAATGGTTGGTCATACCTTTTAGTTTGACAAATGCACCTCGCACTTTTATGAGATTGATGAACCATGTTTTGCGCGAATTTATTGGCAAGTTTGTAGTTGTATATTTTGATGATATTCTAATTTATAACAAAAACCTTGATGAGCATGTTTTATATCTTAAATCTATACTAGAGGCACTTAGGTGTGAAAAGTTTTATGTTAAATTTAAAAAGTGTTCATTTTATATGGATAAAGTTGTATTTTTTAGCTTTGTTATTTCCACCCATGGTGTTCATATTGCTAAGGAGAAGGTTAAGGCTATCAAAAACTGGCCTACTCCAAAGTCTGTTGGTGATAGATGATACAATTAACAAATTCAGTCTACCAAGTCGAAAGCTGGAAAAGAATATAATATAAAATAAAATAAAGAAAAAACTAAAAGGAAGCGGTAAGGGCAGACTTTGGTTTTGATTTTGATTTTGTTTTTTTATTTAATTCGGGCGATGGCATCCATTTATGTTGCAAATTGTCGATTGCGATATTTGGGACAAATGGGTCCTCTAGTAATAATACTAACATGGCCTTTTCTCGGTAGTGACGTCACAAATTGGCTAAAGCTATTGAATCCTTTTCAGAAACTGCTAACTAGGCTCTACTTTCTTATGCTTTGCTGTCTCTTTTGTCTGTTGTCGACGATCGTGCTAATTATATATGATACGAACACCCGTTTATCGTCACATTTAACACTTACTATTATTATTTATTTTAATGAACACTCAATAATATAAAAAATATTAATAAATTTTAAATAATGAATTGGATTTAATTTTGTTATTGAGTAAGAAATAAAGATATTATAATTAAAAAGCAAAGAAAAAAAGCATTTGGAGCGTGGAGAACACCGAACTTTGGCTGACATCTTTATCAATCAACTAAAAGTTACGTGAAGAAGCAAATTACGTAAAAATAATTAAAAAAATAAAGTGAATATTAATTTTTGTCTGAAATAGTTAAGTTTAGTTACTAGTCATGAATCGTGACTAGTAATAAATCACAATGTTGATTCTACTCACGCACTTGCCAATGCTATGATTCTATCCTTCAATTCAACCTATTTATTCTTTTTTTTTTTGTCTTAATTAATGGATTTCTTGTTTATTTTATCTCTTGTCTTGTGCTTGTGGAATGGAGTCTACAGTTCTCATCATTCAAACCATAATATGGTAGAAGAAACAGCTGCTGCAGAAGGATGATTATTTTATCTCTACGTTTGGTACATCTCTTTCTCATCTTCAAATTTTAAAGCTTCAGTCTTTGGATTCCATGGTGGGATTTTCGCTCTCTGCCTTCCTTGTTTCTCGAATAGCTCAAGCTCTAACCTTTCTGTTTTTTGCTCTCTGATGCTCTTAACTTGATGAGTTGATATACAATAGTAGTCACGTTTTTTTATTCGTTTACCATATTCGGTCCCCCCTCTGTTTCTCCAACCCAATTACTTCTTATCTTGTTTTCCTTATATTTTTTCATAAAATCCATTGTCTTTTGTTTCCAACTTTTAGATTTATTGTGCTGTCCCTTCTTTTTGTGCAATATGATTCTCCTTTCACTTTGTTTTTGATTTACGCATCATATGTTGCTGAGCTCCTTCCAAAGTAAACACCTTGATCTCAATTAAGTCCATTGTTTTTGGGTTTTGTGCTTCTGTGCTGACCACTTCACTCCTCATCTTCCCTGTTATCATTTCTTCTTTCATAGGAATGAAATTTCTTGTTATTATAGACTGACACGAGTGGCTGGTGGTGGTTGCAGTAGTCGTTGTTGTTGTAGAAGGAGGAGGAGCAGTGTTGTGCGAGAGCTTGTTGCTTTTGATTGTTAGTTTCAGTTTTATTTATGCTGCATTTTTCGCACCATTTTGTGTGTGTTTTAATTCATAAGCTGAGTTCTAAACTCCGTTAAGTGGCTTATTGTTCTGTTACCTACAGTGTAAGTCAGGCAACATATGCTTTTCTTATGTATAAAGATTGATATGACCTCTTGTGTCAAATTTTGAAACAAGTGCAGTCAACCATGCACTACATTTTAATCTGTCCATTTGGTCTTGTCATATTTTACATTCGTCGCTCTATAGTTTTAGTATGTACATAGATATAGTATGATGGAGTACGGATGTGTCTTCTGGTCATAGATGAAACTAAGATGGTACTTATTACAGTTCCGGAAAGCTTATTTGAAAGTCCTTCTGACTGTTCAGGTTGCTCCATTTGAAATGTAGAACAGTAAAATGAAGAAACAAAGTGGTTCTGTTGGTGCATGTAAATATTGAATGGACAATGAATGTGGGAAATATGACCACGAATGTGGATGGAGGAGTTTGCCATCTATTAAACTGAGATTTTCAGATGTTTAAAGTATTCTGACAGGTTTTTGTGCTACTCTTTTCTTTTTTTTCATTTTCGTGGTAGTTGTTTTTGGGTAGAAGTATGGCTCCCTCTGTTTCTTCGATAGTCACATTCTCGTTACTCACATTGTAGGTTGTTTTTGTTCTTTTGTGCTATCAATTATCTAAAATGCATGCAACTTGCTCTGAGGAGATATATATGGTCTTCAATGAATCAAATAGCTATTTACATATGTACTTAGTCTATGGTGATTAATCGTATGGTTGTTTTGGTCTACAGTTTTACTTAGTGGAGATAAGCATTCGAGATCAATCTTGCTATCATTTGATGGAGAGCCTCTAAATTGTGTGGTTTAACCTGTGACTTCAAAACTTAGCAGCTTGCTGATGTGACAATTCGCTGCTGCTGAAATCAGTTTGCAACCTAGGTGCAATTGTTGAAGTTTGTTAGACAAATTTAACTCGTCTGGGGATGGTCTAGATCAGTACATATCTCCCTATCATAGAGTCATCTGAACCTTATTGGTGGTTTTGTGAGTCACAGATCAATTTTCATGTTGTTTTTTTTTAAATCTATAAAACCTCATGAATCTGTCATGCAATTTAAATTCGACCTCTCAAAGACTTTCTACTTGATTGTAGCAGATGGCAATGCTAAAGTGTTAGGTGGGGGAAGTTTGGACTATCCTTTTGAGTCATCATGGTGTTGTATTTATGAGAAACTATGAGTCTAACCAAGTAGTTGCCACTGCTCCATCACCAGTTCATGATTTATTTTCTATTGAATCAGAAGGCCAAAGCTCATTGACAAGATAATACTCTTCTTGTCTATCCCTTTCCTAGGAAGAAAATATTTCGGTTCCTGTAGAAATATGCTGACATCCACTGTTCAAACTTAAAAGTATACTTTCAAATCAGGACCAGATAGCCCAGTTTCTCCTGTATCATATATTCAACATTCTAAGAGCACATTTCAGCGGTCTTCTGTGTTCTGTGTTCTGCACCAGTTTGTACTTGTCATCTTCTTCAAGCTCTGAAACTAGTGGGCAGCTTGGAAATTTACCTTTTCTCCCACATCCTTCACATGGCCATTCTGCTTCTGTTGTTGATTCAACAAGCTCTCCGCTGCTGAGTGGTGATGTTAGCAACTCATATATTGAAGAGCATTCTGATGTTGTCATGAAGGATTTTCTTAATTTGACTGGAGACCTCTCTGATGGAAGCTTTGATGGGATGAATTGCCAAAATGACCAAATAGCATTTACAGGGCAACTGGATCTGCAGTTTTTGTCTGACGAACTTGATTTAGGGTTTTCCAGATGCAATTGGTTCAACTTCTTGCTTCTCTTTACTCTCTTTGGTGCATATTGAAGAAAAGCTGGAATTAAGGCTAATATTTGTATTATAATTGTTTAGCTTATGAATCTGAAGACTTTTGTGACAATTATACTTGTTTTCAAAAATGTTACTTTCAAGAATGTAACCCATGATGAGCTTGAAGGCTGACTACAAATGTAATAGGAGGTCCTTCTAGCATTGCTGTTAAATTGCCCTTCAACTCATTTAATGCAACAAATACACAGAGTTTGGGAGTTTGATTGCAATATTATGCAGACTGCAGTAGACCCGCATAAGATAATGATTTCATCTACTTGAGAATAAAACTTTTGATGCAAACCTTCACAATCAAAATGTACTTTCTACCAAACATTTTCCATAACATCAATTAGATTCGAAATTGAAACACAGGTCTTGCTCACCGTCTTTAACCTATGTAAATATATTACTCCATGTCATCCTCTAAAAATTAATAACAGTTCTTCCTCTGTTCTAAAAGTAGTCACTAGTTAATTCCAGAAAGTTTCACAAAAACAAATTTTCACCAAAAGGGAAATTAACGAAATTCTAAAAATAAACAAAAAATAAAACGTTTGTTTTGCTTCTCATAGAATTTCCAGTTGCAACCTCGCATCCTCTATGAAGCTTCAACTTCAACGGCTAACTACTGCAGGAAAAAGACGAAGAACCAAACTTCAGAAAACAAAGTGCAAACCAAAAACATAGCCTAACATTTTAGCTAGAGACATCTGGGTTTTAAATTCACAAAACCATATTATATAGCTCATATGAGCTCTCTTACCATGTCAAGGAAAATGGCAGTTGGATTTCCAGGGGAAGGAGGATTATTATCCAACACTGATGCTTGAGTTCCTGCCTTAACTCTTGCCTCGCGGTCTAAAGCAGACAGTATTTCCATTTCTTCAAGGCCAATCTGTCTCTCAATCACATCAATGTTCTCCTGAAGGACTTCCATCTCCCCAAATGGTAGCTTGAGATCCAATGCCTGAACCCCGATGGTAATTGCCTCATCCTTCTTGAATCTTAAGAAAGGCATACAAAGCTTTTGTGTTTGTTTAAAATTT
>JANKOD010000008.1:18380012-18402810 GCA_026284645.1 Erythroxylum acuminatum | reverse complement strand
CCCAATATGACAATAGCATCTATTTTTGACAATATGCGGATGGGTCTTTCATGTCCTTGTTGTTATATGTCGATGACATGCTCATTGCTTCTCATGACAAGTGTTTAATCGACAATTTGAAATCTCAACTCAGTAAGGAGATTGAGATGAAAGATCTTTGTGTGGCAAAAAAGATTCTCGATATGGAGATACAAAGGGATCGACAGGCTGTGAAGTTGTTTCTATCTCAAAAAAACTATATCCAGACAAATCTTGACAAATTTAACATGGGCTCTTGTAAGCCTGTCTCGCCCCTCGATGCTCATTTCAAGTTGTGGTCTGATCTTTTTCCAAAGATGGAGGAAGAAATAAAATGTACGTCAAGCGTTCCATATTATAGTGTTGTTTGTAGTCTTGTGTATATTATGGTTTGCACAAGACGTGATTTGGCATATGCAGTTAGTACGATGAGTCTTTTTATACACAATTCTGGCAAGGTTCATTGGGATGTTGTCAAATGGATCTTTCAATATTTGAAGGGTTATTATGATCTTGGCTTGGTGTTTGATAAGAGCAAGGCAAAATCTAATAATGTTGTTGGTCTTGTGGACTCTGATTACAGTGGTGACCTCGATAAATGAAGGTCTCTCTCTGGTTATAATTTCACTTTGTGTTCCAATGCTATTAGTTGGAAAGCATTACTACAATCTATAACGACTTTGTCTACTACAGAGGCAAAATACATTGCAGCTATAGAAGGTGTGAAGAAGACTACTTGGTTGCTTGGTCTTATTACCAAGCTTGGTGTCAGACATGATATTACTATTATGTGTTCAGATAGCCAGAGTGTTATTCATCTTACCAAGAACGATGTCTATTACTCCAAACCTAAGCATATTAGTGTAAAGTATCACTACATCAGAGACATTACTGCTGCAGGAGGAATTGTTGTGAAGAAAGTTCACACGTCTGACAATCCTATGGATATGTTAACCAAGGCACTACCTATCGCTAAGTTCGAGTATTGCTTGGACTTAGTTAGTGTTCGCAGCATTTGATTACCTTTTGGGGTTTTATATGGTGATGAGTAACTCGTCGAATTGAGCCAAGGTGGAGATTGTTGAGTATATGGCCCAAATTCTTCTACATCAACAATAAAATTGTAGTTACAAATGTTGGCTTATTTGTAAACAAATCTAAGACCGGGTTAAAACAAGATGTCGATGACTATAGTAAACCAAAGTCATCATTTAATACTTAATTTAATACTTAAATACTTATTAACATCTCAAGCCAAGCATTTAATGCTTAAATCAATGCAATGTTTTTTGGTGGACAACACAATTATTTCTGCCAACTTCGAAAACAAATTATTTTATGGTGCAAGGTAAAGGCAATTTTGAGCATTATATATACATCTTAAACTCCTCTATTTTTATATACGAAAAAGTTGAGACAGTTAGCAAAATTTGAGAGTTTATTTTCATCAATATTAGCTCAAATTTGTATTCACTTTTATTTTAGGAGAGAGTTTTATTTAGTGAGATTATACACAAAAATTTATATTCTCGTTGTGCTTAAAGGATTTAATTTGTACTCTTCTCTATTATAGTGAATTTTACCATTCATCTTCATATGTGGAAGTAGTCCAACTTGAGTGAACCATGTAAATCCTTGTGTCTCACTTTTACTACTATTCTTGCCCAAATTTTATTTTACTTCTCCCTCGTTTTGATCTTGATCTTGCTTGCGCTACCACCCAATACCATTACAATGGTTGTTCTCGTCCATGCCTTTTTATTTCGTATTCTCAAACATCACTCGTGTATCTTAAATTAGATTGACAATTACATCCCCCCAGACAACGTGAGATGCTATAATAGGATCAATGCAAAGAGTCTATATAACTTCGTCCACCACAAATTATATCTCATAATCAAGAAGGGTAATAAAGCGAAAGGATTAGGAGGAGACCCAAACACCTTCATGCTTTGAGATTGACTTACCACCCTCTATTGTGTAGTCGCTATCTACTCCTTCCTTATGAAACTTGATAATATATCCTATATCACATTTTATTTCTTATGCGAAGTTTTCACACTCACATAATGCTTGCTTTGTATCCATCATAGTGCATGATGATGAGCCAAAATAATTTTTGTTTAGGCTGTGAAGCATAAGAATTAGCACGAAGCAACGACAAAAGAAATACAACCTCTAAAAGAAAATGGACCACTAGAAAAGAAAGCTATAGATTTAAAAAGTATATACAAAATTAAATCCAATTCAAACGATAGATTGAACAATACAAGGCATGATTTGTGATAAAGGGATTCATGTAAGTGGAAGGAGTGATTTGTTATGAGAATTTCGTAACAATAAAGAAACTCATGATGGTAAGGAGTCCTTTGGCAATGGTAACAATTAAAGGTAAATTCACCAATCAAATATGAATAATGCCTTCCCTTACGGTGACTTAAAAGAAGCGGTATATATGAAGATACTTCAAGTATTTATATGAAAAGGAGACAAATGAAATAAATTATTATATAGCTTGCACCAAGTTTCTTGAAATTGGTATAAAATGGAGAGCAAAGAAGCAGTTCGCCAAATGAAGCAAATATAAAGCACTCGCAATCATAATTAATGAAGTAATTACGATTACGAAGGAGCAACTTTACCGATTATTCCAAAATTCACCTTCAAGAAATTGACAAGATAACATTTTCTGTAAATGCAAGAAAGCATATCTTGTATGTAGGAAATTAGTTGTAAGTTCCTGTGTCCTTCAACGGGCGTATATGCTTACGCAGTAAATGAAATTAATTAATTCGCGGCAGAAAATTTTTCATCATCAACAAGCTACCATGATGAACTAAACAGAACGTGGACTACCAGGATGAACTCTCAATCAATATGCATTCTGACACACCAATAAAACCCTAACACACTCCCGATATAAATATGTCATTGACATGCCTTACATAATTCAGGCAATTGAAAGAAATGGGAAAATCTCACCTGTTATAATTGAACATTAGCTTGCAGTGGAATTTGGATAGTTCAAGTTCAACGTGGAAATATTCATCAAAGCACCTTGGTGATTTATTGCTGGCGGGGGAGAATGGGTTTGGGAGCTTTTATGTTCTGATAATGGAAGGAACGACGTTATGTTGCAGGTGCAGCAAATGAAGCCAAATTGCTGGAGAGACGACATGTTTTGGCTTTTGGTAAATATTGAATCCAGTCATCTTCCACCAAATCAATCAAGAGACATTGCATCGTTTTGGAGTCCTATCTAACCGTGTATATTTAAAGCAAGCACAACGAACATTGTATGAGCTCTTAACAATGTTAAGGCACGACCCACTTCCAAGCTGTTGGCCAAGATTATCAGCGCAGGACTTCCCTTCACAAAATATATATAAAGTTGCAACATTTACAAACATCGAAAAAGTTACAAGTACACCATCACAGACCAACTATGAGTTCGTAATATTACAGCTAGCCTAGTAATACAAGAAAACAAAAAATTAAAATATATACGTTTCCTTTTAAAAAGGATCTACTATACATCTAAAACGAAGGAATTTGTCCTCTTTCACTTTGTTCTTGGGTAAGGTAAGAAACAAGTGTTGGATTTGGTTGCAGTGCGATCAGCTGACTGGGTAGAACGTAAAATGCTTTCTACTATTACACGGTATGTCAGTCAAAGTCAGGTGTTTTTCTCTAGAACAGACAGTGCTGGTGTCAAATAGTTGTTGGCTTTGTCAGGCAGATGAGCCACCTACACACATTTCCACAAAATGCACATGCCTAGTTTGAGTCCAAGAAGCAATGATAGTAATTTCATTTTCAGCGTTGCAAAGCTCATTGTTCTTACCAGCTCGTACAGCTCCCTCCCTTGCTCAGCAACATATTCATAACAAACCTTCGAATGAAAAGCAAAAGATTAAAAACAAGAAAAGTACATATAGCCAAGCAGAGTTCAGTTTACTCACATCAAAACTCTTGTTTCTTGCAGTTGAATCATGCAAAGCCTTCACGCAGATATCAGCCACATCAGCACAGCTAATTCCCTGAAAAATTATTACTTTTTAATAGGCTTCTATGGGTTAAAACCTGATTGGCATATCATATCAGAATGGACAGACCAGGATCATAACAGTCCCTTTGACTCTTGCAAAAGATTCATTAATGCTTTACATGAACTCTGTAAGGGTCAATAGAAGCACAATAAGAAATATAGTTCTTACCTGAGAAATTCTATTCCCTTGATCAAATATAAGTGCACGCTGGCCACCAGGCTCCTCCTAGGAGAAGTAATCTTAATTAATACATGAAAACCTTTAAAATATAAATTCCAGTTCTGGAAACAAATTATTCATGGATTCACAGCTCCAAATCTGAGCTTTAAACATCAAGGGTCAACAAATGGAATAGAACATCTACATTCTGTTTTCCAAAACCAAAATTCAAGTAACCTTTGGAGGAATGTACAATATTACTAGCATTTAACCAATTATGGGAGCCTAATATTCTTCTCTTTATTTCACAAACCTCAACAAGCCTTCAACAAGAAACTTAAATAACCTTTAGGGGACCAGGGCGAATGATTGTGTATCCAAGTCCCGATCTCCTTAACGACTCTTCCCCAGCCTGTTAAAAAATTCAAAATCTTCATTCATATGAGGAAAAATTCAACTAAAGTAATGACTTGGAATGAGAGCAGGAAAACCACTAACACCAACCCTTTTGGCTTTTAGAACTTGCTCCCTTCTGGTAGGTTCCACTCCTAATCCTGTACATGAGACCAACACAAAATCTGTTTCCTGCCCAGTCTGCACAACATTGGTTATGAAGCTGTTTCAATACTTGCAAGTAACACAGCATCTACTTATGACAGAAGATCTTGAAGATTTTGCATAAATAGAACTCCGACATTGGTGGAACTAAATTAGTTTGTTTATCATAACAAGCAAAGCCAATGTATAAGCTTGCCAATTGCTAGATATAAAAATAATCACATTAGCATAATGAGGATTGGACAGGATTGTGCCTTGGACACATCTGTTCAGAACAACCCAATAACACTACTTTTTCAATTACAGTTAATTATTGATATCACCTAACCCCTTTCCCACATTTGTCTTGTTTCTTTTGTCCAATAATTTGTTGTATTCTCTACAGAGAATCTAGTATAAATGAGGATATATTAAAACCCATATCTAAATGTTTAGACGATTAAGTATGAAGACTCACTGGTAGGGCTTTTATGTACTCTAATATAAGTTTAAAGCTTCTCAAGTCTTGCTTGGCTCCTGCTAGTCCTTCAACAGGCCTCTGCAGGAAGAATATTGGGAATATTAAGTATAAACTCCATCAGATGCAAAACATGAGATGGCATTAATGTAACAATTAAGTATCCAACACTTTCGAAAAAGTATCCAACAGATTAAATTGAAAGGAAGAATTCACCTGCTACATGGCCATCACAATAATGCTCCCTAGTATTATTATATTATCTGTGCTCATTGTCAGATGTGTACAAGATAAGTCTGATTTGGAGAGATGGAATTCATGATTTCACTTCAAGGTGCTTAGATGTCTCATTCTGTCAAATAGAAAATTTCATTCACCTGCTGTCTCCTCCATATTCGTGGAATGCAGCCAAAGTTATAATGCTAAGCAACTTAAATCCTCAAATTGAGTAATAACAACCAAAGGGTCATTGATTCAAGGTCACAAAAGCAGTACAGAATGCAAGAACAGACCAAATTATGCACATACAGCCTGAATTAAAACATTAAAGCAAAAATATATTTTAGATAAATAACACAACATATAGTCTGAAAGGATATACCTGTCTTCGGGGCTCAAATCGTATCGTTAATGTGTGTACAAGGAATGGATCTAAAGGTGGATCCTCAGGTTTCACAGGACGAAAGGATGAAAATGGCACTCTGACCTGTCATTCACATAAATTTAAATTATGATATCAAACTGAAAACAAATGAGCTTGCAACTGAAAGAAGATATCAGAAACTGGTTAAATACCAAAGGTTCACAGCTATTTGAGCTACATCCAAAAGATCCTTACCCTGCAAAACCCCACTTTTGTACTGATTCTTGTAAAGTACAATTTGCTCTGAGTTGTGTCCGCGGAGGGACCAGCCTCAAGGATTAAAACATAAGATCTTCCATTTCCACCAACGGAGAGCACGAGACCTTCATACCTAACACATGGAGAGTGTTTTTTGTTGGAAAAGGGACAAGTCCTCATATCTATGGGGGGAAAAAAAGCAAAACCGTTTTCGTAGGAGAACATTCCTGAGCAGCAATATTTATGCTTTTTGATATACAAAAAAAGAAAACACAATCAAGCCAACAAGAACTTTAAAGAACCCATTTCCAGAAATACATAGTTCATTCAAGTATCTAATACCTGTCAAGGGTGTAACCTAGAGGAAGTAAGAGCTTCCGTGACAATTCGACATATCCTCCTCTAGTGAAGACATACCCTGACAACAAACATCAGAACAGAGTCATGCAAAGGATACTTGAATTCCTCCCTTATTTCATATTGTAACACATAGTGATAACAAGACAACGGCCACATTGCTAAGCTCCAGATAACTTTCCTAAGGTCCACATTTTTCACCTGAGAAAACAGCATCTCCAGCCTCCGTGAATTCAAATTTAGCATCCATCCCTGCCTCAAACTTCGAAGCAATTACATCCTGGAAATAAGTTCCCTGGCGGACTTCCCAACCATTTAATGAATCTGCAGATTTGAACTTTGCTAGCAGAAGTTTGCTTTTGCTGCTTTTTCCTGCTCTTAGTTGTGCTAGCTTGTTGTTGTAGTCCTGAAATTTTTTTGCAGGAGCTGACATAAGCCAGTGAAGTTTGGTCCAGTGAGAATGCAAGGAATTATATCAAGAGACAGCACGTGCGAAGTTGTTAAATCAGTTAGATTGAACAAATGCAAAGGTGTTTAGGGTGGGTAAGACTGAAACAAACAAAGAAAGTTGGTAAGGAATTGTGATTAACTCACTTGGGAGCTGAAACTCATCATCAATTACTGTTCAAATTCACACACCTGATACCTCCAAAGAAAACATAAAACTACTTCCTCAGCTCAGAATCAGAGAGGACCTATAATTGCGAGTGCACAAAGTTTAGAAGTACTGTATCTTAAAGGCTTGGTTTCCAAACAGGCATCTTCCTTTTCTATTGAAGGGTTTTCTTTTACCTGAAAAAAAGGTGAGACAAGAATAAGGGTACACATACCTGAAAAGCCTTACTGAGGTTGGAAACTCCAACATGATCAACTCTGAAAAGATCGGCGGTAATAGTAGAACGAGCTGTAGCACAATAGATTATCTTGTTGCAACCTTGAACAGCAGCTTTGAGAGTAGAGTAATCACCAACATCCCCTGGTACGATCTCCACTGACCTTGGAAGCAGGTCCACCACTTCCTCGTCAGCCTTTCTAACCAAAGCCTGGATATTTTATTTAGAGCAACAAATTAAAGTAATCAACAAAGTCTAAATTTGGAAATTTTCATCGTAAACTATTATAATTTAGAAATGATGAAATCAAGAAGAACGAAAGGAGAGACCTTGACAGTGTAACCCCTTAGCATAAGCTTTCTAACAACAATGCGGCCAATGCGACTAGTGGGACCAACAACAAGAACAGTGGTATTCTGAGCACCGGGTATGGCGAACTCGCACATGGGACCCTCTCTGATGAGCAAAGCATCCAAAGCCTCCTTGTCGTCGGCGCGTGTAGTTCTGGAAATCTGACCCAACCCTGAAAACTTCCTCCAGACCTCGTCGAAAATCTGCCTCGATTTTCTTCCGAGTCCCACAGGGTTCACATCATCCAAACTCAAAGTTTGCCTTCGCAACAGAACCTCTTGTTCACCTGTTGTTTCACTAGCATTAGGATTCTTGTCCTTCTTCTGATTATTATTGTTATTACTACTTGTATTATTCTTGTCTACGGTGGCTCTTACTCTCAACAACACTTTGCTTCTAGTGGCGGTTAGCCAGGGTCGTTGATGAGGAGAATTAGGAGAGGTGAACATGACGAAAAGATTATTAGTACCCCTCGAACTCCCATTGCCACACGGGCTTATACCAGAGCTTCCTCCATTCATGATCATCTCCGAATATCCCTGTCAAATCAATAACCTTCCTTTCTTTCTTTCTTCTCTCTCCAAAAACAGTACGAATCTCGAAGAACATAAACGATTTCATTTCACGGTTCATTTGAGGTTTTCAATTCCTAGTGCACTTGAGCCACCCAACTTGCCACGTTCGTTTCCTCTAACCCTCTAATTATTCGTACACGTGTCCCGTTTCAATCGTTATCTAATTTTCCTTTTTCTTTTTTTTTTATCTCGTCAATTAAAAATGTTAAAAACAGTGTTATTTATTTCATTGCAAAATAATAATGGTAGAATATCATTTTAATGTTATAAGAATCTACCATCAAGTCCTTATCGTTAAAAAAATAAATGTTATATACATTTAGAACATAAATTATAATTACAATTTCTTTTGATATTAAACAATTTTAATACTTTTTATTTAAAATATTTTGCTCCTTATACTCACTTCCAATTGTTTGAGAGAATTAAAATAAACCTTAATCTTTAAAATTTTTGGCATTAATATATTCCCTTGCCGTCACTAAATATTTATAATTTAGTCATCAACATATTATACCTTAATAAAGCGGTCCTCAATATATTAAAATTTAGTAATGCATTCTTAAAAAATTTACAATATAAATAAGTTCTTAAAAGTCAGTAATTTTAATGTATTTACTAAAGGATGCATAAATAAGGGTTTTCTTTGGAAATAAATGTTCACATACCAATGTTAAGAGATTAGGAATTTATTTAAGTTTTTATAAAAAAAATTATACTTTTTAACATTTTTTAAAGTTGAAAATTAATAAATTATGAGCCAAAAATGGTTATATAGAGTAGCATTTATTAAAAGACATGGTCTAACATATAATATAATAGGCTAGTTTATTATTTTTGCTTCATTGAGGCATGATTTGTTAATAACTTCACAAGCTAGTATGTCAGCCCTATAGTTTTATAATGCTAGATATAGTTTGTTGCTCCTAGGGCTAAATGCCTTGTGTAAATTTCTGGATTCTACATAGTAATGCCATTCTTTTCAATTAAAAAAAACAATTGTGCTTAATTTCCTTATTATTAACCTAATCTTTAAATAATTGAATAAGATAAAATTTTCATATTCAAATTAAAGATATTTTAAAGTGTAATTTTACTGACTTCACTTTAAAGTATTAGATTACATTACTATTTAATCTAATACTTTAAATAGTAATGTAATAGGTCTTGTGTATTCTTCCTTAAGTCTGTATAATAGTACACCAATTTTTCACTTGCATTGTGCTTTTCGACCCTTTTTTGGAGTGAATCCCTTGATAGATGTAGTAGGTTTGATTCATTGGTATTAAATTGCCTAAGACCTATTCAAGAACTATCATCTCAGGGTTAAGTCAAGAATTGTACTTTGAAACGCATTTGACACAGTGGAGTGGAACTTTGTTATTCAATCCTTAAGGGCTTTCAGATTTCCAAACATTTTATCATATCTTGGATTAACCAATGTATTTCTACAACCTCCTTTAGTATGTTTGTAAATAGTAGAGCTTCAAGTATTTTCAAAGGGTCTCATTTCCCCTTACCTATTTACTTTATGCATTAACATCCTCTCATCAAGAGATTATCCACTTTAACCTTTGTAATGAAAGAGGTTTCAAATTTTACAAGAAGTGTGCCTTGCAGTTGATAACACATATAGCCTCTGGAAATGATCTTCTGTTATTTAGTGGGGCTAACAATTCATCTATCTCTTGTCTATTGAGATTATTGGAGGAATTTACCACTTTTTAAGTTTATGTATCAATAAAGAGAAGAGTTTCTTTATGCCCAATTAGTACAAGAGAATCATAGGGCTAGGTTTTAAATATCCATCATTCAAGTACTTAGGTTTACCTATCTCATTCAAGAGAATCACATATCTAGACTACCAATCTCTGTATGAATTAATCAGAAAAAGGGTGGGAAATTGGGCTAATGAAAACCTCTTATTTGTTGGAACTCTCCAATTAATTGTTTCAGTCCTTAACAACCTCTACATCTACTAATTCTCTCATTTCCTTTTGTGAAGGAGGCTTTGCAAGAAGCTTCTAAGAAACTCTCCCTGGTTTGATGTCAAACCTTATGCCAAGGTAAACTGGGATAGAATTAGATCTCTAAAACAGGAGGGGGCTTGGGGATCCTTTCCTTACAAATGATGAACAAGTCACTTTTAGTCTGGGACTTTATTCTATCTTCCATACATACCAAGATTGGTAATTGCTCAAATACTTCTCTTTGGAATGACAATTGGAGCCCTCCTAGACCACGCAACATGCTTCGAACATCTATTCTTTGATTGTTCATTCTGCAAGTTCTTATGGCTAGATATTCAATCTGGATGCAAGACTAACTGTTTTTGACCCATAGATCAAAAACAAAGATAAAGTGAAGTTCTTCCAAATAGCTATGGAGTGTCTAATGTATAACTTACGGTGGGAAAGAAATTGGAGTTTTTTAAAGGCACTAAAAGAGATGTAATGTCAGTGTGGATTAGGAACCTCTCCATCATAAAACTTTGGTTTAGGGAGCTCACTTCTCCCTATTTTTGGACCTGACCTCTATGTGGCACATATAAAGGATTAAATAGAATTCTACAATGGAAATATGTCCCATTACGCCTGTAGTTAGGTTCTCTATGCTTTCATTGGTCTCACTTAGAATTTGTATTACTTCACTTGGTCCGCTACATAATTTTCGGTGTTGTTCGCTTTTGTGCTTGTGTGCTACTTAGGCTTTTGCCTTGTCTTAAAATATTATTTGAACTTCCAGGAAAAATAATTATAACAATAATTTGGTAAAGAAGCACAAAGGCTACGGTCCGTAAAGGTGTTGGTTTAGAGAGTGTTGTAGAGAATATATAGTTCCGGCTTCTCACTTCGCTTGTTGGTAAGAGTTGTACCGTCTAGTTCTTCCGTATAACCCGATCTCCTCTATCTACCGACATGCGTTAGATTCCAGGAACAATCAAATACTGACCAACAAATCTGAAGCACCTTTCACTTCCAATTCTGCCTCTGCCCCTTGAGGAAAAGACAGACGCGAGTCCAAGTAGAGTTTGAAACCAAACCATTAGCCATAAATAATGCTCATGACCTGTGTAAAATTAGTAGAGCATAACAATATTCAATTAGCATTGTTTTGCCCTCCAGAATACTTCCCTTTTAATTCATTACTCTTTTCAATCTGAAGATGACATCCAGCATTGGATCAAATAAAGGAAAACAATAGGAATTTCAGACTAAACGTTTGCACATTCCTTTGCTAAGAGTAACATTTGAGTGAAGATTACAACAATTTATGGTACAGTAGCCATCAAGAATGGCGTCAAAAGCAGAATACATTATCAGATAAAATCAAAGAATCACCAAATCAGGCCACCAACTGGCACACATCAGTACTTCTATACTCCAAAGGAAAGAGTTAGCTGCTGCTGATGAAGTGGGCAGCCAAGGTCAATGAATTGAGGTTGTTTTCCTTGCAGCATATGCAGGCCGAGGGGCAAGAATGAAAGAATCCTTTTTTGTTCTTCAAAACGAGTGTGATAAATTGCCCGTCCTTTTCTTGACCAGCCTACAGCTGCCGCTTTAACTCACTGCCTCATTTCAAGCAGTAGATCATGGTGCAGCACAAAACTATTGTCTATTTAACCTCCCAAAGTGATAGCCTTTCCTACAAAACAACCAAATTTGTATTTACAGAATTGTTAACCAGAATTACCAGCAACCTCCGCAGCTCTCTGTCTCATCATCTCCATCACAGCTGCTCTTCGCCGTGAATCAGATTGCTGCTGCAGTCTCCTCAAATGATCTTTTAGATCTCTGGATAAACAAGTAAAAATCCAGGGAAGAAATTTAAGCTAGAGTACTAAACATTTAAAGAAGAGTGAACAAGGGAGAGTTTGAGGGAAAATTATGATCAGGTTGAGATATATAAACCTGCAACGCGGCACATGGCATTCAGATTCCTTGCATGCCCGAGCATGAAGTTGCAGGAGATACCACATTTTCTTGCATAAAACACAACCTCCAGCTGCACGAGTCTTGCAATGTATACCATGCCGGAAAAGACCCTTTACTTTCCGACAATTAGGATATTGGCAATGGGGAGAACGACATTGTGATGCATGTACTAGAAGGTCAAGCATTTTACGGAGCTGCCATATAAAATAACAACCAAGTTGAGCATCAAGTCATCATAAACTTGGAAAGTAGAAACAACGATACCCAATCAAGTGACTATTCTTTCATTTCCAATTCAAGCACCAGGTCAAGAACTTGGGTATACTTCTTGAGATTTTGCAGGTGTACATACTACATGAAAGTCAGCAGCCGACATACTATCACATAAGATATAGGGTAAAATTCGGACTCCCCTATAGTTTGACATATTATCAATGTATTTCCTGACTTTTAAAAACTATCAATAACTCCCTATAGTTTTGATTCTATAACACATCCCCCCTGCCGTCAACTTCCATTAGAAGCCCTAACTGTGAACTTCACAGTTAGAATTTTTAACAGAAGTTGATGGTATGAAAGACGGATGTTATAAAACTAAAACTATAAGAGGTTATTGATAATTTTTAAAAGTCTAGGATTACATTAATAATATATCCAACTATCAGTGGGTCCAGCAAATTTAACCCTGAGATATATAATCCAAATGAATGTCCATTTATACATATAGGATGTATCTATACTTGCTATAAATTTCGACATATATAATTGGAAAATGTTAAGACTAGATAGAAGAACAGTGCATCACTAATCATGCAGAGTTAGCTAACATGATAAAAAAAAAAATTCAAGTAAAGAGAAAAGAAAACCTATCGTTCCTTTAATGTTTTGGAAATTCTATGAAGATAAAGCTTCACTGAAAAATAACAGATTTCTCTAATATATATTTCTCCCTACGTCGCTGACACTAAAATAGCTGAAACAACTGATATGAGGTCTAAATTGCAACAAGTATACTAACTACTAGGAGGCAACAAAAGATCAAGAATGGGAATCATATGCTAACACTGTAGACAATCTAAAATATGAAGATTCCTTTACTGTTTTGGAAATTCTATTAAGACAAAGCTTTAGTGAAAAATATCAGATGTTTTTAATATAAATTTCTCCCAACATCACTGACACCAAAATAGCTGAAACAACTGATATGAGGTCTAAATTGCAACAAGAGTACTCACTACTAGGAGGCAACAAAAGATCAAGAATGGGATTCATTTTCTAACATTATAGACAATCTAAAATATGGAGAAATTAATACCTGTAGAACCCTTAGCTGCCTAGCTTCTTTATTTTGTGCATCACGATCACCCATGGATGGATGATTAGTCAATTTATGAGGATGATCAATGCCTCCTTCCTTTTGGTAACAGTTATTGCACACATCATAATCAGGGCAAACTTCACAGCGCCATCCTTGACCTGTTTCAATGTCAAGATGGCATACATTGCATGTTGTCACAAACGCAGGAGCAGTTGGATTATGGAGATGGTAGAGGACCATCATAGAAGAGTGTTTAGCTCGGCGTAGAGTATCATATTGGTAATGATTTCCTTGACAAAGACTCAGAAATGCTTGTCTTGTGTCAAAGAATTCACTCTCAAGAATTTCATCTTTATCCTTTGTATCCACGGGCACATCTGTGATTTCAACCTGTAGAGTCCCAGTCGTGCCATTTTAAAGTTATCCAAAGAAAGATAAAAGTTGATGTGGCAATGGAATTTCCCTTGCACTTTACATTTGAGGGGAATTTGAATGCGCACAACCACCCAAGGATAGATAATGGAATGTGAAACTTACCGGATGAAGGAGATGCTTCTCTCTTTGATTAACAGGATGTCGTTCCCTTTCTTCGCGATTTTGCTCTGCTTCATAGCACCTTTGAAACACAAAGATAAAAGTCAAATTTCCTATTGTCACTAAACTAGTTTCCAGAAGAGTTGAGAGAAGTGGATTGCTTAGGATCAAGCAAAATAATAAAATAAACAAGCATTAACAATCAAATCCTCAAATATCAATGGAACTCAAACTCCTTGATGTAGAATGAATAGAAGATATGTTGAATAGTTAATAAAACTCAAAGCAACTAGAAAAGCTGGGCTGCTAGGTTTTTACCAAGTTGCTGGAATTTGAGTTTCAGATCTGAAGTTTTAGTATGGGCTGCTGAAACTTCAGGCTTAGGTTGCTGAGATCTAGACGGGGATCGCGGGGTTTTTTGGTAAGGGAAACAAGACAAAGGGTAGTTCTAGGAATCACTGCTTCGGTATAATTATTACCAATAGAAATAGGCATCACACTTCCTAGTTAGAAAACTCAAAATGTTTTGAGAAAATCAGTCTTCCTTTTCTTAAAGGGCTGATACATATTGTAGAAAAGTTTTTGAAACCTTAATCCTAATAATATAAGGATTCCAACTGGGTAGTCCAAATTATAATTGAATCCTATTCTAATAAGAGATTTATTAAGTTTAGTCCCTACCTAATAAGGAAAACTTGACATAAAATTGATATGACAAAATCGCCCTTTCTGTCACTACTATATGAAGAGTAACGTGAATGAATCACACTAACTTTCACCCTTCATCCCACCAAAATAAAGGTTGTGATTCAGTGATCTGTCCTCTCCTGTATCATTCATAAACTCTAATCTGTTGTGCATCCTCCTATCCAAATCAAGTAGCTATTAACATTCAAATCCTCAAATATCAAGAAAGTACCTGAAACTCCTTTTCCAAATCAAGAAGCAAGTGGCCTAGCACCAATTGTTTCCCATATGAACCCCACTTCCAAAATTCCCAAAATCTTTCCTAAGATCTTAACAGTAGTTGCATACAAAAATAACCCGATATTAAACTGTAGAAAATGACAAGATAATCTGCTTCCCAATTCCTGTTCAGAAAGACTTCCACTTTGTCCTTACACCTTAAAATAAACAATCATGATGTATTCCATAAACCTTTGCTTAAAGTGTTGTCTCGTCATGGAATACAAAGAAAATTACAAGTTCATCATTTCTAATTTGTAAACCATCATAAGAACATATATGTGCAGGTATTAAAGCATGACCTACATTGAAAATGGCAGCATCTTCCCCCTTAAGCTAGTCCCTTTTGATCCACAAAATCTAATAACTGTAAGAGGCTTAAGATGATCCTTTGCCTCGTTTGATTTCTCAAATTCTCTATCCTAGTCAAAGTTTATATGACATTTCAGTGTAATAATGAAATTCCAACTCTAATTTTGCATTATTTGTTTTTGAGACCAATGCAACAGAATCCTGCAACGGACACAATAAAAAATTAATGTTAACTGAAGCTGCTAAGTGCAGCAGTTAATGCACCAAGACAGTGAGACTATTACTTTATGCATATTGTTGTCTGAATCAATCAAAGAAGTTAAAAGTACGTAAAGTTTTATTTAACATATTTCAAAGGTTTTGGTGACCAATTCAACAGAATACCGCAGTGGACACCTTATAACAGGTTAGCGGTAACTAACATGCTACTTGCAACAGCTGATGCATCGAGATAGATCATTCCTTTATCCATAGTATGTATTGTCAAATGTATTGAATCAGTCAAAAACAACGTAGAGTTCTTACTTATCACATAGCTCAAAAGTTTTGCAATGGCTGCAAACCCAACGGTTTCCTGATACCATTAATATACAACAATGTGAGCAACAGTGCTGCAAATGAACCATGATAAAATCTTCCTTCATTGAACAAATTGTCTCGCCGAGCTGAGAGGTAAAAGGGAAAAAAATTATAACTTCATGAGGACAAGAATACACATGATTGTTATCATATCTAATAATCATTTATTACAAAGCCCATCTCATAATGGACAAGGTTTTAGCTCAAGCTCCAAAAGCTATATACATTCTACAAGTAAAATATATTAAAAAGGGTAAGGAGCAGAATAACAAGTATAGCGTGCAAACATGGGTTTTCATGAATCAAATGCTAATTCAAAGAAACCATATTAAGAGATGATTTATCATTTAACCAGTAGACGTACTAATTGATATTTGATTCAGGACTTTCCAAGCACACCATCCATAATTCAATACATCTCCACTTTAGAGCACTTTAAATCAATTCCTTTACCCAACTTTTGGGACAAATCACAGATTACTTCCTTGCTTTTCTACTTTTAACTGTGCCACCATATTCCAGCATATGACCAAACAAATTAAACTTTAATAAATTTACTGGCTCCAGTTCCCAGGTTTGGAAAAAGTTACGAATAATTATGAAATCTGACAAAATTAATCATATCGGACGTTGGCCATCTGAGGCTTGTAATTGAAAAGAAACATATCTATGGAGGAGTCTCTCATGCCCCCATCCCCTCCCCTTGGGACAGGAAGAAAGACCCTTGTCATTTTTACATTTACAAAAAAAATAAAGGAAGGCATAGATCGCCAAGAAAATATTATGCAAGATATGGGATATAAAAATTACCTTATGCATTAGTAGGAGATCCTTTGATGCGTTACCAGAAAGATCCGACTGACCAGATGCTTTTAAAGCCCTTTTAGTTATAGTCTTTTTGGTAGTTCCCTTTTTATTCTGTTTTCTGCCATCTTCTTCTTGGTTAAGCTGATAAATTAAGTCCTCAGCAGCACCGGGCCAATAGTCACCATCAAAGTATGGCAGCCTAGCTGCTGTCACCTTTGCTTTACATTCACCAGTAGATACAAAGAAATGATCATATAAATTAGTAAGCTCGACCACTATACTTTCTTTAGTAGCTTTTCTTAACATAGATAAGTACCTGAAATAAAAAAGACAACAAAATAAGCCAACAGAATAAATTAGAGAAGACTATGAATTGATTTGCATCATGCAGAAATAGAATCCCTCATTTATGTAATGTCTCACCATTCCCGGAGTTTGTCAGATTTTGGTGTCTTCTGGATTTCTGGATGACAATACAATATATAATCTTCACCCTTCAACGGAGGGCAAGCCCAAATATAGCAGCTTGTGAAACCCCTCTTCTTGCAGTACTCAAGATATCCAATCTGCAATGAGATGTAAATATAAAGTAAAATTTCATCGGAACTTCCTAATAGGACCTATTGTCAACACCCCCATCTAATATCAAAAATATCTAGCCATCTGAAACTAACCAATATTTCATGGTAAACAAATGTTCTTAGAGCCTCTCCAGTCACTGCTTTAATCTCAGGTCTAAAATATTTCACAGAATCCAGATAGGACAGATAGACACGCCGTTGGTTTGGAAATTGGCATTCTGACCCAAATTCTTGAACGTACATACCGAATAGGCAAACCTCCACACCTTCAATCTTCTGAAACAACAAAATTACCTGGAAGATAATCGTATTCCGTTATTCCATGTCATTATGCACACTATAGCAATTCTTGATAAGTGTTAAAATGCTAACATTTACAGTTAACAGTTAACAAATTTGTTCCATCAGTATTTCACCAACTGGTTAAAAGCCCTGGTAAAAAACACATCTAAAATTTGTAAACATATGCACAAGCGAATAGTAAGAAACAAATTTCTGCCTAAAAAGCCCTTCACAAAGGTACTTTATGGTAAAATATTAATAAAACTAAGTAGTACAACAGAACTCTTGAATTGATATAAGTTTTATCTTCCACAATTCTTAGTTTGACTTATGTTCAACCTTTTCTATAGAGTTCCAAAACGAAATTAATTTTCACCACAGAAATAAAATTTTGAAATTAAAACAAAACAGCTTAGATATATATTCTTAAATAATGTGATTGCCAAACAAGTTATTATCCTACAATAGCAAAAAATGTAAATTATACTTTTCAAAGGTTAAGGATTTGAGAATATTATGACTTCACATGGTATGTTTTTTACAAAGGAGCTTATTATATTATGTTGTTAAGATTAATGTACTGAACTCCTATCTTAAATGACCACCACCCTGAGTCAAACATATATGCATATCTTTAGAGCTTATTTTTTATTAGATGCAGAACATATATGAATTTGATGTATCAATTTGTTTTTAGTCTACATGATCATTAAATATTATTATTTATCATAACCTTTCGTTACACCTAAAATTCTGTGTACTAGCATCCTGTGTGTTTCTATTTATTGTTCCTATGGAGCAATGCCCGTACAAATGTTATTTTTCTGCAGCATTGCTTCTGTGATTGTAGTCGCAGTGGCTATAGCGTCTCAATTTATGCTTCTACTTTGAATCTTTGGTTTATTCTAATGTTTCATGTCTTTCTATTTATTGTTTAAATCTTTTCTGCAGCAACGATGCTATGGTCTTTGGACTAATGGCAGACACACTTAGTTTATCCCACTATTTTATGGCTATTTCTATCATGAGAAAACTTTGTGATCACTTTATTTAGTAAAAGAGGAGAATTCACACATAAATGCTTACTTTCACAAATTATAGCATAGAATACACGTTACTGAAATAGATAAAACAGTTCAATTTTATTATTTTTGAAAATATTTAAATTTGGTTAACATTTTTAATTGCACAAATATTGTACTTTGTTAGTTACTTAAATAAGTATATGCAATCTAAAAAGAATTTAATCTAATTGAAGGTAAATTAAGCATGTGATTGTTCACATTACACTACCATTTTAGAAAATGGACTATGCAGAAAAAAGGGCAGAAGAGTAAGTGCCAAAACAGATACTTCCTCAAAACATGTAAGTTTTTATTTCTCTTCCTCATAGACAAAAAATTACAATATGGCAAGCCACGTATTGATGGTAATAAAGATGATGACCATTGAAATACATTAAAATTTCCATTCAGAATAACATTTCATAGTAGACATGATACATAATTACAGTGCTATTAAAGTGATTTAAATTCCATTCTAATATTTTTTATGAAATACAACTCAACATTTTTCATAAGATGCTCTTTAAAATAAATTTTTTAAATATGATTTTTTTATTCTTATTTTTTTTTTGCAATTAGATAAGTATATTTTAAAATAAGCATAATCCAAAAACAGATGTTTACAATACAAAGTATCACGTACAGGATGATCAAGAGCAATGCACGCCTAGCAAAAACAGATAGCAAACACAAGAAGAAGAAAAAAAGGGTTCATTCCCTGCATACCTTGGACTTGTACGGGAATTCTGTTGGATAATTCTCTTCTCTAAAAATTTCAAGAAACCGTGGCTTCACTTCCAACTTTTTGTCTACTGATGAAACAACACGAATTACAAGAGCTTCCGCTCCAGGAATCTGAAGATATAATTTATTGAAGAAATCAGATAACAGCAATTAGCACTAGTAATAATTTTGTAACCCTGCTGGAAGCTCACCAAAATAGCTCATAATAGCATTGTTCCAGACAAATCACCCAAAATCACTACATAGAGAACACAACATTTCATATTTAAACAGAAAAAGAGATCATAATTCCAGATGCAAATCATCAAGTAAACAACTAATTTTACTTCAGACTTTTAATATCATAAACTACATCAAGGATTTCTTTCTAGTCTCAAACCTATAAAACTACCGAGAAATTAAAAACCATGTTGCTCTTAGACTCTCTGCATTTATTGATCAAGGAAGACACAATATTTCAGTCTGCTTAAAATAATTTTGCGTGATTAACGGTGAATCAACCTATCAAATTATAAATGCTTCAATTTCATACATACTCTAATGCAAATCAACCCTGCAATTAAAACACATAAATTAGTATATAAATATAAATTAATGTAATTTGCTATGCTATTCATCAAAAGTATATAAAGCTTGTTGATCAAAGCATCAGAAAAAACTCAAGCTGTTCAAGCCTTAATCATACAAACATAGAGCAACAGGATTATATATGGCCCACCTCATCATAACTTTTTCCTTGAAGCCTGGCCCTATCTTGCCTTTCCTGCTTCAGTCTCTTAAATAACCTTTGTTCTATGTGGTCACTAAGTATGGTTCTCGGCAAATCTTTTGCTCCAAGAACAGCACTCTGTGGCAAGGGCTTGCGCTCTCCTCTTTCAACCTCTGCAATGTAGCAATTAGGACAAGTATATTCAGCTTGTCCACCATCATTCCTCCGACCATTAAACAGAGCACAAATTTGATGTTGCCAAGCCTCACACTTGTCACATTGAACCCACTGTGCACATAAGAAAATAAAAATAAGAAGCTACTGGTTCAATACCACCATGTAATGAAGCTGTAAATAGCATTGTGTAAGGAAGTACAGTAATGAATAGAAGGCAAGCATCGACGTACCCATTCTTCAGTTTCCTCATCATTTTTCTTCTTCTCAAATCGTGTTTTCAAAATTGCAGTCCCATCAACAACAATAGTATCTCCACGAGCCTCGTTATAGCATGGTATACAGAAATAATGCCTTGTATCACCAGCTCCCATAGTATAATACATTGCATTCCGCTTGATGCGAGCACCACAGGGTGTGCAATATATAGGTGGTGGCTCAAAAGTAAGCTTCTCAACTGCACACAACTGACAAGAATTCTCACTCATCAAATGCTCCATCGCTTGATTTTTTTCAGCCTTAGCCTTACTCTGCAAGGCAAAGTGGAAGAGTGAACTGAAAATAATTCCAACCTGAATTAATTTCCATTGCGCAGAAAATATGAAAATTGTAACCAATAGGAAAGTGCTTTCCGAAGTTGAATCCGTCTATAGTTTTTGAGGATTAAGCCAATAGTAATTACCAAGAACTAAGGTAAAAATACATTAAGCGAAAACATCTTTGAAATGTTAAATGCTTTAAGAACATTCTTTTTACATGTTCTTAGGCATAATCTGGATGTGGCAACTACTTTAAAAAGTAAACTTCAGGCTAAGTCAAGAAACTGATGTCAATTGATCACCATTCATTAGGCACTTGAAAAGACAAGTCCAATAGCAGTAACAATTTTTTTCTCCGGAAGAAACCAATGATAGATAACCCATTTCTCTGTCCTTTGTATAGAATAAGCAACTCGAGATATTTCAACCATCACATCATTCATTTAAAAGCTGTTTGTTGGGAGGAAAAAAGGAAAAGGAAGTGCTATAATGAACTGACTTTTCCTCTATCAATTTATATGATTTTCCTGTGCTGGGATTGGAAAGGAAAAGAAAATGAAAGCACATAATAACAGAAAAAAAATTTGGTGACATGGCACACAGGTAGAAGTTGCTCTAGGGAAAAAAATGCATAATTGGATTGGATTAGTATATTACCCACCAAGTAATACAGATTTCTACAACTTAGTGTTACTGGGAAAACCCACCAGCAAGTAGGATGACAATGGTCATCAATTTGCCGTCCAAAGTTTGATAAAAAAGGGGAAAAGAATAACCAAGATGTCATATTGCATTCTTTGCAAAATTTTCAAGAAACAACCAATTAAATGTTAATGCATTCTGTAACATTTCTTGGAATTTTCCTAGAGAATAATTGAATGCAAGACAAATAAATCAAAAATAACTTGGAAATGCTGAACTCAACAAAAGCACAAGATGAGAAATCTCACCTGACCAACCCACTGTCTGAGGCCTATAATATGCTCCCTAACTTGCTCAGGAGTGAAAAGTTCAGTTAAAGATACCCCCTTTATTTTTGGCTTCCCAGTCTTGGTTCCTGCACCTTCTGAAGGTTGAGTAGCATTTTCTAGTTTGACTGCATCAGGTTCTTTTTCAACCTTAATGCTCTCCTGTGTACTCGAACGGTTAGGCTCACTATGTACGGTAGCCTCAACAGCAGCTCTTTGGCTGCTCTTATCATCCACGTTATCTTTCTTAATCTCACCACTACCAGAACTTCCTTGTGCAGAACTAACAGGAACTTCTAACTTCACCTGCCTCAGCATACAAGAATCCTCGCGCTTCATATCTTGGCACTGGACGTCCTGGGATGCATGGCTGTCATCAATTACCGAAGGTGGCACACCAGAGCCTTCACTCTCAGATTTGAAAGATTGAAAGGATTGTTCTATCTTCAAGCGTTTCACAGTTGGTTGTACATCCTCAGAAAATTCAACAACAGTTGAAGTTTTGGACATCAATGTTGCTGAATTATCTGCTGTCTCAGAGGATTTGCTATACATGTCAGAATCTGAGGCTGGTCGAGTGCGTGCCTTCACTTGTGCTTCTATAAATTTTTTGACTGGAACACAAACAGGGCAACTAGCATCTCTGCAGTGCTTGAAGTGTTGAATCAAAATTTTTGTATGTTGGCACCTAGGATGGGCGCATGGAAATAAATTGCATCTGCTCATATGTCTCAACAAGTTTTGGGCATTAATACAGTTAAATTCTGGACATTTCCCTTCAGGAGCTGTGCATCGACGAGCATGCCACAGGAATAACAACCACCTTTGTTGGTTTTTAAACTGTCTGTCACGGGTTGGATTTCCAGGTCTATAGGTGGCACTGTTTAAGTTTTGGGGCTCAGACGTATTTCTTTGAGGAACCATTTGACCCATAATAGATTCTTTAGAAGATAAATTATTTGGTTGAGCTTCATCTTGCCCAGAAATTCTTTGACGGAAATCTTGTTGAACGCGATGGTCATGTGACATGTTTTCAGGGTTGCAAGTGTTGTCTTGTGATTGAGGATGCCATTGACTCTGCAGTACCG
>JANKOD010000008.1:18352782-18369505 GCA_026284645.1 Erythroxylum acuminatum | reverse complement strand
AAGCTTTTGGGCAAAACCTTGTGAAAAATGATTTTCGCTTATGTTTCAATTTATAAATGTGTTATCCACTGAGCCGTCGAGCTCACCCCTTTCATCCCCATCTCCAAGTTTTTGAGCAGGAGATCGGATGAAGACGGTCAAGACACCAGTTTTGCATGTTTCTGTAATAGAGTTATTTGAGATTTTGGCATTTGGTTTTGTATCGTGGCTTGAAAATGCCACATTTGTTTGTTATTGGAATATGAAATCGAAGTATGGACAGGTATATGAATTTTGAATATTATGTATGGAGTTGAGTTATAAATATGGTACGCTTATGGTATATGAATATGATTGGAATTGAGTATGGAATAGAAAAGTGATTTATGGATTTTGCATATAAAATTGTATATGAATGTAAATATTTGCGTTTAGGTTATGGATTTGAGAGTTATTGAAGTGCTATGAATATCTTTGTGAGTTGATTGTGTATGGGATTCCGAACAGGAGGTCCGATGAATTCTGTTGATGGATGGGTTTTAGAAGTGTATTTGAACTATTTGCATATTTTTGGGTTGTTCTAAATACAGCCGTTATGCTGCCCGATTTTCGATAAAAATTGGTTTATGGCAAGTTAGAATAAGTATAAGATTAAGAGTTTAAAGATACGATTAAGATATGCATGATTAAGAGTGATTTGAGCCTATGGAATCGGATAGTGAGATTAGAATGGTTGAGTTTGCAAATGGGAAATTTAAATTGTTTCGATTCGGATAAGATTGAGAAAGATGAAAGGAATGAAAAAATATATATATATACCGGGTTTTGGATTAATATTTAGACCAAGTTAGTATTAGGTTATCTAACGCGGCGCTGTTTCGAAAAGTTTCTATTCGTGGATGTCGGATGTCGGTTTTGGACTTCAGTTTGTTATCCGTTCGTTTGTTCTTTGTTTCGCTTTGTTTCGCTTTTCATCCCCGATTTTTCCTTTCGTTTGGATGCCATTTGTTCGGGTATAATGCTTTTCATTTGTTTTCGCGTTTCATATCCGTTTGATTTCTTCCGCTTCGTTTTGTCTTCGTTCTTTTGTTTGCTTTTGATTCTGTCTTTCCGGTTGGGATCCGGTTCCAAGATCGGGTCCCAACACATTCTCTATAATTATTTTTGGGTAATGAATCTTATATTGATCACTCAACTACTTTCATGTAGTTCATGTTATGTCCAATGACTTTCAGTCGAGCTACCTTTGACTATGGTATGTTCTAAGTAGTATCTCATATCAATCTTTATATAAGATATTTAAAGATCTTAATTCAAATGATCTCTTACATAATCGTCAAAATGAACATTTCCACAAACATAAATATCATATGAAATATTTATGTTAAATCAGTATCATAAATTTGTTCTTTATCAAGTATTCATATATTTTTTTTAAGTATCTTTATAGTTTAATCTATGAGATCAATCATTTCTTTTATAAATAAGAAACATAATATATGCTTATATTTTCTATCTATTAATGTCTAATCCTAATATAGCAATAATTAGAAATAATTTATAGATAGTACCTAATTGCAATATGAATCTTATAATTATTATTTCATCATAATTTCTTTTACAATGTATAATTATCTCATTAACTTTATCTTATAAACTAGTTAATTAAAAAATGGATAAAATAAAGAATGTTTTTAATTAATTATGTTATAGGTATACAACCAATTTACTATTTGTGATAAACTACAACTTTTATTCACTAGTAAAGATGGAATGTCATGTGCCATAATTACCTTTGAGATTCAAAATTTGAATATTGGGGACAAATTAAAAAAATCAATGGGTTAAAATGGGTTATAACACCTGCCAATAAAGTCACATGAGACCACAATAATCAAATATATACTAATCTAGACCATCATAAATTAGTTACATTTTTTGTGAAAGAAAAGCTTTATTACTTGTACCTAAATGATTGCAAAATAAATGAATTTTGCAAAGTTTTAAAGTTACATATTAGACCACATTATTTACTAAGAATGAAAGTTCATAGACCCTTCATAAAATAATAAACTAATTGATTGTGAATGCTTTATGTCACTAAAAGACCAAAAAGCCTAGTTAATTAATCGTACATCCAAAGTTTATAAGTAAATAGAATTTTGATTGATATAGACATTATATTTTACCTTTGGTATTTAGTTACAGACATTCTAATTAATTGATATGTATCATGTACTATAGTAAAATTAGAAAAAAAAAAACATAAATATAGGTATTTAGAATGTGCCAGCAATAGAATTTTATAGATGAAACCATATTTCTACCATAAAATGACTAAATCTAAATTTTCAATCTAAGATAAGAACTCATTTCAATAGATAGAAAATATTGGTATATAATTTGCCTTAGAAAGTACAAACATGTAATGAGGTAGAATATTAGAAATAAAGGGAATGATCATTAAAACATTGATTAAAACAAAATATATCATCATATATGGATAATAAGTGCTAATTAGGCAATGTTTTTAGCATGATTTTAAGAGCATTTTGCTTATAATTAGAAGATTTTATATGAATCAATACTCAATATGACTTTTATTTTATTTATAAGCCTTGTTTTAGGTCTCTAATAAAAAAGAAACGAATTCGAACAAGTTGTAGCCAAGTTATAGAAGTTTTAGCATGATTTTAGAGGAATATAGGTCTAATATGAGGCAGTAATACAACACCTTATTAAAGTCAAATTGGATACCATACAATATAGGTCGAACACATGTGTATGTTCTAAACCTAAGTTGGTAGTGACCTTTTTACAGCTCGAGAATTTTCTTTTAGAGGAGGAAGATGGGACCACCATAAGTACATGTTTGAACTGTGTTGTTCATAAAGAACATAAAAAAGAGAGACATAAAGGGGCATAGAGTATATAGCATCACATCATTAGAGACACAAATTAGAGCATCTTTAAACAAGAAGAAAGCAACTTTGTAAAGAAAAGAAGGCATTTCCATCAAAATTTCAATATCCACAAGAATGAGTTATTTACTTTGTGTTATTTCTTGATATCTTTGCACAAACTAAATTATGATAGATCTAGATGAACTATGCGTATGGATTGATTATTCAATTTAATGAAAGACAGGTTATTTTGTAAATTATTCATAATTTCTTCCTATGTTTGAATTGAAATTTATAAGCGTTTTGATTCAATTTCAAATTTCAATATACTGATTGAGAAATCATATGCATAAATAGAATACAACTTGAATAATTAGAGTTGAATATAATTCCTAGAGATAGGTGCACTTGTCTAGTGATATTTAGTATTATTCAAAAAATACACATCAAGTTTTTGACACCATTTTTGGGGATGAGGATATTAAGAATACTTTATTTTTATTAATTAAAATTTTCTTTTCTTATTTTAGAATTGGTTTCTTTGATCTTATGGTTGTTAGCTAAATTTCAGGATTTAGGTACTTTAACTTACGACCAAGAATAGTTCTGAAGTACTACTCAAACCAAATCCAAAAGTTGAAAGGATTTTAAAATTTAGAGAAGAGAAACTTAGAAATTTTAAGGTTATAACTACCAAATATAACTGCAGGATAATGAGGAGAACATATTGTAGGGGATTATGTTAGACCGTTACTTATATGAACATGATTTAGCATCACAAGGCCAATAATTTTGATATTTAAGTCCAAAATAATTTAAGATGGTTCGATAACTTGTGGAACTTGATAGCTTGCCAGATAAAGATCCAAATGCACACAATACCAACTTTTTTTAGATTTGTCATATTTTCATAATTAATAGAGCTTCAAAGGATATGATTTGGATGAGGTTATTCCCATTCACATTGAGGAATAAAGCTAAATTATATTTAAAATCTTTATCTCCTAAATTTATTACCATGTGAATGGTTTTGTTGAAATTTTTTTAGCCATATATTTTCCTCTTTCATAAACAACAAATTTAAGGAATGACATATTTCCTTTCAACACGTGAGAGGGATAAAAGGAGCAATTAAGAAAGTGTCCACAATATAGATTTGATTTAGGATTTTAAATACTAACATTTCATAGTGGATTGAGTTATCTATTTAAGTAATTAATTGGTGTGTCATTGGTTAGAACACCTACTTTAAAGTTATGATGAAATGCAAGAGTTGATTGAGAATATACCGATGAATAATTACTAGTGAGAGAATCCAAGGCTAAAGCTAAAATTAGGTGGTATTCATAATTTTGGATGTGGTGATAATATTATAGATGAAATTGGAAGCTTTGAGTAAGAAGCTTGAAAGTATGAGTTTGGCAATTCAATTGGCATAAGAGATAGTTTGTGACATTTGTGGTGGTAAACACCCTAATCATAAATGTGAGGCACCTAACATCATGGGATAGCCAACCAAGTAGGTTGATTTTGTAAGCAACTGGTCTCAAAATATTCCTTATATTAATACATATAATCTGGGATGGAGAAATTGTCCTAATTTTGTATGGAATAGTTAAGGACAATAAAGGCAAGGGTCTTCACCCATATTTTAGCAACAAGAGCAAGAAAGGAACCTAAGACTTGTGGAGCTTGTGATAAAATTTATTATTGCATCTAAAGCTCACTTCCAAAGTATTAAATCTTTTCTTTAAATAAATAAAAAAATAACTTGAAAAATCATATTGGACAACTTTCTAAGCTTGTCAAAAAGTTAAAAAGGTATTTTGCCTAGCAATATCGAGCCAAACTTAAGGGAGTAAGTGAATGTAGTTACTATGAGGAGCAAAAAAGAAGGATTAGGAGAAGGACAAAGAGAAAGTCAAGGAGCTAAAGAAGAAAGTGGCCAAAGAGTACCAATTTTGAATTTTATACCCAAATGGACTTGAGAAAGATAGAAAGAAGATTAATTTGGTAAGTTTTAAAAACTTTTTAAAACAATTATATATTGGCATTCATTTTGTTGAAGCTCGCATATACCAAAATATATTAAGTTCTTAAATAATCTCCTTTCTAATAAGAAACTTAAAGATTTTTCAAATGGTTACTCTGAGTAACAAGTGCTTCACCATCTTACAGAACATGTTATCCTAAAAAATAAAAGATCTAGGGAGTTTTACTATTCCTTGTAAAATTGAAAGTTTGTTAATTGAAAGGGCATTGGCAATCTTGAGAGTTGTTAGTAATTTGATGTTATATGATATGTTTAAGAAGTTAGGATTAAATGAACCTAAACTAACTAAGATGAGCAGTCAATTCGTAGATAGGTCAATTAAGTATACTAGGGACATTACCAAAAATGTTTTGGTTAAGGTTAGCAAGTTGTCTTCACTGTTGGTTTTGTGATTATGAATATGGTGGATGATTTAGAGGTTCCCTTGATCTTAGGACAACCTTTTCTAACCATTACTAAGTTTTGATAAATATTCATGATGAGAAATTGATCATATGCGTAGAAGATAAAGACGTAGGTTTTAAGATATCTAAAATCATGAGACATTCGATTGAGAAAGAAGATACTTGTTTTTTATATAAATGTAATTGATGTTAAAATTTCTCCTATTATGCAGGAAATAATCACATATAATCTATTGGAGACTTATGAAGAAGAAGAGATGGATGACCCTATTCTACTAGTGCACATGGCATAATTGGAAGCTAATGAGCCCTTAATTAGGAATTTAGTAAGGTTTCTAGTTAAAAGATTCATAAAGAAGTGCTTATTGGGAGGTAAACCAACGATTTAAGTAATTTTGGAATACTTTAGTTGCTTTTAGGATCTTTGTCAATATTTTTTAGTATGTTCTTATGTTTTGATTGATTTTTGTTGTATGTTTTTTTTAGTTAAAAGTAGATTAAAATCATGGATTTAAGTTTGTTTTGGCCTTTCACTTTTGGATTGTGATTATTTTACTTAGGATGAAATTGAACTGAGTTTTATAGGCTAAGCAAAATAGTATCTGACACCCCTACATGTCTCTAAAGACTGAGCCAATAGTAGAGGATCTTTTATTGTCAAGAAAGTGCCAATTATCCTCTTTATTTTTCTCTCTTTTCCTTATTTTCTAGTTTCTTTATTGATGTTTTATATTGCGTACATTGAGGATATTGTACAATTAGGGAAGCTTTAATTTGTTATGCTTTGAATTTTGTTATAATTAACTTAATAGAGAATAATTTTGGAAAAATTTGTAGCATTAAAAGAATATTGATTGAAACAATTCATTACAAGTTTGATTATTTTCGTGATTTAGTTTGTTTAAGTGAATAGTCATGAGCAATGATGATTAAGATAATTTTAATTTACTTCATTAAATTCTAAAATTGATACTTGATTTACACTATGATACTTTTGTATAATTTGCCACATTATTGAGTTAGAAATGAATTTTTCTAATGTTTTAGGGCCATATAAAAAAGGAAAAAAAGTAATAAAATGAAGAAATAAATGTAGGAATAAGTGAGCATAAAATAAATTCAACTTTTTGGCTTCAAATTAAATAAAAATTTTAAAGTTAACGAGTGGTGGCAGTTGCTATTTGAAATATTAACCTAATTGAGTAACTAGGAGTATTTATGACAAGGTTTTTACTTTCGCATTAAAAAGTTTGGTGAGTTTTTCAAACAAGCCTCTATGTGCTCTTTTGTTAATTTAAAGTCAATTATTTTCTATCAATAAATGATTATGAAAATATTTGAATTTTGAATTTTTATGTATATTCACTTTATGTATTAAGTTGAATTTATGGATTGACTTAAAGTTTGAAGGATCGTGGAGTTAAACTAAATTGATTTCTTACTTGATGCAAATAGATAAATGCTTAGGAAATTGATGAAAACTTTTCAATTAAATGAATCAAAGCGAGTCTTGATTGTTGTGGTTGATTTATTAAATTCTTTCTTAGTATTAGCACCTATTTAAGTTAAGAATGATGAAATTGATTTCTTCTAAGGCAATTAAATGATTTTATGAAGGAGAACTTGATAAGTGTTAATTAGGTTACATTTTTAACATAATTTTGAGAGAATTTTTCTTATGCGTGGATGATTTCTATAGGATTTGGTACTCAATATGGCTTATATATTGTTTAGAGGTCTTACTTTAGCTCTCCAATGAAGAAGGAACAAATTCGAGCAAGTTGGAGATGTTTTGACATAATTTTGGAGGAACACAGGTCCAATATGGAGCTCTAACACGACACCCTATTGAAGTCGCATTAATTTTCATACAATATAGGTCCAACATGGTGTTAGTGGTGATTTTTCATAGCTCAAAAATTTTATATAGAAGGGGAACACATTATCAACTCAGGTTTATATTTAAATTGTATTAGTGGTGGAGCTTGGAATGTTTAGGGTTTTCAAATATAAAAGAGAGAGAGATATGAAGTGGATATAAAGTAGATGACTTCATATCATTATAGATATGAATTAGAGCATCTTTAAACAAGAAGGAAGCACCTTTAGGGAGAGAAGAAAGAATTTCCATCAAGGTTCAAGTGAAGACATCAAGGATTCAAGATCCATGAGAATGAGTTCTTTTGTTTTATGTTTTATTGATGTTTATCGGTTTCTTTTATTTTAGTATCAACTAAATTAAATTGAGGTAGACTTAGATTTATTGAACTTTATAAATATGTACTTGGATTGATTCTTTGATTTAATTAAAGACTTAAGTTATTTTTTTGAATTATTCATGATTCCTTCTTATGGCTGAATTAAAACTTAGTAGCGTTTTAATTAAATTTTAGATTTCATATATAGAGATTGAAATATCATATGTATGAATAGATTATGGCATGAGTAATAAAAGTTGCATAGAATCCTAGAGATATCATTATACAAATTATCTAAGTTAGATTGAAATCTTATAATGAAATTCATAGAAAAATTTAATATGTTCTTTGGAGTTTTGATTGGAAACAAATTTCATTCAATCAACTTAAGGATAGGAGTTGGTTGTTTTAATCTTGTTTATTGCTTTGGTTTACTATTTAAGATTAGTAATTTCAATTCAGTTAATTATTCTTTTTGAATCATTCATTTGTTTTCTTAGATTAGGTAATAGAAAGACATTTACTACTATAAGGGGCTATTTGTTTCGGTTTTTTTCTTTCCTTTTTTTTGTTGTCATTTTTTTTAAAACAGAAACAAGTAAAATATGTTTGTCTAACTCTGTTGTAATTTCTTGTTTTTGAAAATAAAAAACTAATAGGTGATATCTGTACATACTTTTCTTAGGATAATTTGTTAGTTAATTGTGATAAATTGATTGTTGTTACATTGTTTAGCTTATGTTTTGTCCTAGATTGATATAATTGTATGATTATGTATGAATGTATGTGAATATGCATGAATGTGTGTGAATTAGGTCTTTAAGATTAGGTTTTGCATGAATTTTGCATGGGATTGTTGCACGTCTTTTTCTTACATTATGTTGGTATGAATTAGATGTGTTTTGGATATGATTAAGTTATTAATTTTGTTGTTAATCAATAGGTTTAAAGGTGGTTTTGAGGGATGGAAGGATAGAAGAACCAAAGAGAAAGCAAGTCATGTGACGCAAAGGAACGCTGAAATTTTCCTGGGTCGACCCCTTACCAATGTTAAGCTTTGACAAGATACAATTCTTATTGATTCTTTTTTGTTTTTGATCCAAAAGAAAGAGTAGAAATTCAGTTTCAAATTTGTGTAAATAATGGCCCAATTTGGATAATAAATAAATAAGATATCACAGATTGAAGTCAAGATAGAAAACAAAGTTTTATGGAAAATTCCAGCTGGCAACTTACTCCTTCCTATGTCGGTTTAAGCATTAAATGGGGTATAAACACTCAATTTTAAACCTTAGAAAAGAGGAGGTCGTGCAAGTCATCCAAGGGAGAGAGAAGAACACATTTTTTAGAGAAAAACCGAGAGAATTCAAGGTGGAATCAAAAGATTTCAAGGAGACACAAAACTGCCACCATAGAATTCCAGCTTTACTCTTCAACATATAAACCTTACTTCTTCTCTTTTCTTGCTTCTTTGTTGTATTTTTTTGATTGAGAAGGATGTATGGATATGTTATGAACATGTTGGATGCGATTTTGATGGATTTCTATGTAGTTATTAGGGTTATTATTGCCTAAAAAATGTGGTACCTCACTTTATTCAATGTTATGGATGTGTTTGATGTTGTTTGATGTTTATGATATATGGCTGTCCATACTTAGCTCACATAGAGATATGGAGTTAAGAAATATGTTAGTCAGAGCCATGAGAGTGGGCTTACACAAAAAAGCACTCCATATATAAAGTTACCTTGCCATTTGGAGAGAAATCTTGAATGGAAAAGTGGTTATCCAAAAATTTGTTCATATCCTTTTAATGGTTAAGTGAAAAATGGGAAGTGAGAGCTTACATAATTCATTTACATAATTAAACAGGGCTTATTCGGTTCAAGTAATGAGAGTGAAAGAACCAAGACATTAGGGAATTTTGGACTAAACATAATGAACATTGCTAAAGTGAGAGAATACATAGTTAGGTAATAACAATCCTAAGTTGTTAAATTGGTACTTTGATTCACCATTTTCTAAATTTGTGTTCTTACTTTTGTGACAACCCTAAAGTGTGTATGTATAACTCTTAATTTTTATATTTTGGATCTTTCAAATCTAATTATTTGGTTTCCCGATCAAAACAAAATTTGGATCATTTCGGTGACTAACTAATCTCTGTGGGACGATACCTATCTATACTGTGATTTCTGATCTGTATACTTGCAAGATAAGAGGTTTTAATTTAAAATTTGAAAAATTACCTTAAAAAACCATAATAGTTTCACGGAAACAAGAAAATAACATTTCTTTGAATTTTGAAAACACGTTTTCTTGGACAGAAAACAACATATTCCTATTTTCTTATCTCTATTCTTTAGCAAACCCATCTTGAATAATACCACCCATCTTTTTTACATCTATTTTTTTACAAGCATATACAAGGTTAGTTCACTGCGAACTTTCTTTGATGAGAAGTTTGTTTGAGCCACATGTTACTATTCTCAAAGCCATTGTTTTAATGGAGCATGATGTTTTGGACAAGTTTCAATCCGCTTACGAGGGACTCAAGGCTTATACTACCACCTTGATTGTGTGGCGATGGTAACTGGTTGTGATGTTCTCCTCCTGCTTCATTCGACTTCTGAGGTGAGACTTCATTTTAACTTTGATTGGTATACAAAATGTTTCTTGTTGTGGATTTATGTGTTACTCCTTTTATGGAAACAACGACAAGAAAAGGATCTTCTGGGTTTTCAAGGTTGTTCGCTTAGGATTCTCTAAAGCATTAATATGTGTGCTTTTGAGATCTAATATTCAGAATCAGCAACAACTCAAACAACTTTATTGTCTCTTTATCCTTTGTTTGCTAATAATATCATGATCTAGTCATCTCTTGTTCTTCGTCTTCTAGGTGTTCAAGGTTTTTCACTTGGGATATCTTCTTGAGTACTAATCTGTGAGCTTTTGAGATCTAACATTCACAATAACAGAAAAGAAAGGATATGGAGAGTATATTTTGCAATCTTCTAAGTCAAGAAAGGGATTCAACCACGAGAGCAAGCACGACCTAGCTATGGGAGTAAGTTTTATGGGTGTAAGTTCTGATTGCCTCCCTCTTTTTTCTTTTAGGGATTGGGTTTCTTAAATACCAACAGAATTAAACTAACAATTTTGTTTTGTATATGCAGCATGTTTATCTCCTTTTACAAGAAGTTGAGAATCACGAAAGGATCTGAAGTTAGAGGACTGGGTTGTTTGTAATAGAAGCCGTGATTTGAATCAAGAAGAAGAAATATAGATTCATACCAATTCACTTGGCTTCTAATTTATCTTTTGGCAGACTGATTCCAAAATTTAGTCCTCTTGGGGATTATGGTAGGAACTGAAACATTAACAATTGAGATTTTTTTCCTTTTCTTTTCTTTCTTGAATACTTTCTGGTTGGCTTTTGTCTTTTGGTCTTGTGATGACCTGAAACAAATATTGAAAAATAGAATAAGAAAGTACCAAATTGTACAAAACAATAATATTTTATTCATCTTTTCTTAACACATAATTGTACAGATAAAATTATAAGGAAATTACACAAAAATTTTAGAAGATTTTTATGCGGTAAAGGAAAATATTCCTAAGAGTATGGCCGATCGTTCCACCTTAATGTTTTGTTTATGAGTAAGGACTCTTTAATCTTTATGTTGTTATATATGTTGATAAAACTATCCTATAAGGATTTAAGGAGTGAAATATGTTGTTGTATAAGTAGATAAAAATAATCCTATATGTAGATAATATTATAACGAGAATTAATTAATTTAAAAACATAATATATTATAATATAATGTAATATATTATATTATTAATACAAGAGTATAATTACAAAAATAGAAGTAGGAGGATAAAACCAAACATGTTTTTATTTTTAGTTTTTATTACAAATCTCAACCAAACAGGGTTTTGTTTTAAGTTCTTATTAGAAATCTCAATCAAATAAGTTTTTGTTTTTTAATTGAAAAAACTAAAAACAAAAACTAAAAACCACAACAAACAAAACATAAATAAAACCAAACGACTCCTAAGTTATAGCCCTCGTGGGATTGACGTTTGTATTCACCTAAACTACACTGTAAAAATGATAGGTGTACTTGCTTAGTAATCTTTAGTATTAATAAAAAAATACATATGAATAAGTTGAAATTTCATTGTCATGAAACTTTCTTAAAATAAACTACCATAAAGCTCGAGTGATAGTTCCTTGGAAGCAACCTAAATTAAAAGGAAGATGTCAAAACTGAAATATGATATGCATGTAACTTGACATATAGGATCAAAAGAAGAGATAGTGAGACGATAATAGTTTAGAGGTGAACAAAGATCTAAGTTTTATAACTTACATGTTGTGGATTAACTTTTAGGTGGAAAAAATAAATGAAAAATGATTTTTTTTTATTTTTTACAATAAAAATCTTACATGATATCAATTTTATATTCCAAATGAAATAATGTGTGTGCTAAAAATAATGAATATTATAATTAATATCTTTTCCTTACTTTAGAAGGCAGGTTTATAGTTTTGCATAAGGGTAAGGAAAAAGGTAAAAACCTTAAAGATTTAACTATATGTAAAAGATAGGCATGTGTTCCATATTTTTTTGGAATGATCTAAAATAAGGTATAATAAATAATACTAATTAAATTAAAGATAATATTAGAGAAAAATATTATAGAGATAAATGATCTTTTGGTAAAAGATGCAATTTGCTCTCAACATTTCATAAAAGTTATAAGATAATTATTGCCATAAATTGGGGTACCAATTCACACCCTATTATTTACAAAATATCACAATTTACACATGCAATTGTAACTCTATTTATTTTTTGTTAGATGGATGTCATGACATTATTAGTAAGAGACACGTGACATGATAATTACGCCATGACAACCATATAGATGTTGATGCGTATTTAATGAATTTTCTTAATTTGTCAATATTAAATTATTATAGTTTTAAAGGTAAAATATATTTCAGTATTAATGATGTTAATTAAATTGATTTTTCTTTTAAATCCCAATCTATTCCTTGATACCCAACTTATCTCTGCATCTTCTTTGATGAATTTTGATCTAAATCCCCTTTTAACATTCAAAACCTAAATCATTTTCGTCTTATAACAATAAATCTCATTTAATCAACAATCTAGCCAATAAAGTCCCCCTTTCATCTTCAAACTAGAATTCCCATTCTATGTTTAAACCTTAACCAATGTTATCTATTATTTAATAAAGAAAGCAACTCTTTCATAATGACATGAGAAGGAAGGTTTAGGAATATTATATGAAATTATCGCAAGGATGTGTTGCCTTATTGTCTAAATAAGTTGGGTAATCATCTAGTTTTGTATTTTATAGTTTTATCTTGACATAAAATTAATAAAGATTTATCTTTTATCTATGTGTTTTCAGGATTTCAATGTCAAAGAAAGTAGTCGCCCTCTATTTTCAACATTTCAGAATATCTATTGAGGTAAGTGAATCCTCTTATTTTGTTTAAGGCGTTTATTTAACAAATATAGGCATATGCATGTTATTGATGGGTACTTTTAGTGTCTTGTTACTATGTTTTCCTATATCTTATGGTGAATTTATAGCCCAAAATTTATCCATATAGCATCTGTTGTTGATTTTGTTCTTTTCCACATAAATGTTCCACAAAATAATTCCAACATTCTTTTATTTGAAAATTTCTTATTGAACAAAGCTTATCAAAATTTGAAGTGTGGTAAATAAATTATAAGGTTCAAGTTACATTTTCTCTTATATACAAGAGGGTGATCCCTATATTAAAACCCAAAAATCTGTGCTTTTTATGAAAAAAAATCTAATGAATTGCAAGCTTAGCAAGAAAAAGCGTATATAATGAAATGCATTATGAGGTGTTGACATTGGAATAAAAGCTCCTATATGATAAGCTTGTGTTGGAGGATTGTTTTCAAAGCCCACCATCATTGATCTTTGTGTAGGGTTGTTCTCTAGCAAATAATCTATCTACATTTTATTTCACATATTTTAATATAAATTTATGGCCAAATTTTATGGTGTTGCATAATTCTTGCCTTTGGTTATTTACTATATTTTCTACTTGCATGTTAAAAGATAAAATTTAAGTTAAAGTGTCACACAATTCGACCAATTATACTATAACCCAAAATATGTGAAGTATTAGACTAAATAGACTTTTGGTTATTAATAAGCTTTAGAATCCAAATGATAATAACGATGATAATTTTAGAAACAATATCTATTGAAATTTTTGCTTAATGTCTTTATTGGTCAGGTTTAATTATTCCTTGTGGTTATTTATCAGTTCAATTTAGCATTTTTAACCCATTAGTTGTTTATAGAATGATTTATTTTCATTTATTTTTACAAGAAGACAATAAATGGAAAGGTTAGTATAAGAGTATTTGGTGGTGAACATTTCACTTAGTGAGGAATTATGAAGTGTCAAAGGAATGAACTTAAATTTTCAATAATATGGACCTAAATTATATTAGTTTAAGAGATGTATATAAAATAGATGCTAAATTGAGTATAAAATTTTTGTCAGTGTATAATATTTGATTCATTTGACTGGTAGACCTAAGAAGAATATGATAAATGATAAAGATGAACCAAAAAGATTGAAGACTCCTTATATGCTATCTTAAAAGGGAACATTCCAATTATGTGGAAAATGTGGCAAATCTGCTCATAACGAGAGAAGCTGTAAAGATAAAAATAAGACACTTCACTTCCTTCCAATTAAGTTCGATTTGAGATTAGATTGGCATTAATGTGTGTTTACCATATATGTGCTTATTATATGAATACCTTATTAATGTTATATGAACATTGGATAATTTACAGCACCTATGGGAGATCCAACAATAACAACTTATTCTCAACATCATAGCTCAATTTCTCACAAACAACCTTGTGAAGTAAGTACAGGTGAGGTTAGATTGATATTAATATATGTTTACCATAAGTGATTATTACACAAATACCTTAATGTTGTTTTTCAATTCTTGGACCATAGCAATCTGCATCAACTTTAACTGTGAGGATGGAGAGAACAATTAGGTAAGTTGATCAAAATACTTTTAACTTTTATTCCAACAAAAAAGGTTAAGGTGGAAGGGTATCATAAGTATCACACGACGTCAATTATAAGAACAAGCTTAAAAAATACAGGATTGAACAAAATCTAATGAACAAGCAAATATAGCTAAAATTGAAAGTTAACGAAATGTGAACGATAATTAGTTATTATTTTGGTTAAATGAACTTTAGTTAAAATCATCCTCTTCTAGGGACTTAATTCTGTACAGGGAAACTTATTTTGGCTAAATAAATTCTGGTTAGTTGCATTTTCTTTTAAGGTAAATTGTTAAAAATGAAACTTATCTGGTTAGAACCATTTTGTATAAAATAACTGTAAGTTACATATTATGAAGCTTGTGTGAAATGTTAACTTCTCCTTTCCAAATGTGATAGGGAGAGGCCTAATGACTGAATGATGGTTATGGATTATGAACTATTAGGTCATAGTTCAAACTTTATATTCACTTGTTAAATTTTGCTTTGTTATTCTCTGAATCTATTAGGTGATTCTTGTTTATGAACAATATCGATTGTCTATTAGCATAATAGAGTGTGAACAAAGTTCTTGGTACAACTATACCTACATAATAATGAGTAGTTCTTTCATTTCTTTGCTTCTTTAGCTCTATGCATAATTATGATGTATTTTGCGCTTAATTTAAAGACGAGTTATTCCAAGAATTGCTAGTGTTTTCATCTTCTAGTTATTAATTCATTCAAACAAAGATATGACCAGATACTATTGTTAATAAGAAGTTTCTTATGTGAACGAAATCTTGTAATTTAACTAATATTTGGTATTGCAGAGAGGATAAATAGTGTGTTAACTTGTTAGATATTACATTCCAGATTTTTTACAGCTTACTAATATCATCTTCATCAAACCAGAAAGACTTACAATTTTTTACCGTTAGTAGTTCAAGCTATATATGTTAGTAAATAAAATTGCAATAATGAATTCAAACACAAAATTCAAATAAGCATATAGGATGATGAAGCATTAGATGAAAAGTTTCAAGAACATAAGCCTAGTCATTAATTTTTAAACCAAATAAGGCCATTTAATGACCATCATGACTAATAATCATGAGCGACTTTTGGAGAATAGAATATTTAAGGAATTATATTAAGTGCTCAAGCTCGTAAGCATCAAGTGCAAAATTTTTGGGGCATTCTAGTACAATAATTTTGAACCAAATATATAGTACACAAAAAATTGTCCTTATTCTAGTTAATTTGGTGGAAAGTTAGGAAATAAGAATTCAGTTATGAAACTTGATTTCTACACCATTCCTTCACTATCATTTTACAAACAAGTATTTCTCACATTATTCCCACAATTTGAAGAGCTAAAAAAACATGACTATACTAAATATAATATCAAAACAAGAATGAGATATGCCATAAATATTTTCTTCAGCTATTTGTTCTTATTCTTATTGAGCTTAAGTCTAGATTCCATTTGCTTTATTTTCTTTTAACCCAATTTCCCTTATTTTTTCCTCCTTTTTCAATGTTCTAATATCTCCCTCACCCACTTCTTTTTCTTCAATTATCCCTTTGTAACTCAAAGCTAATTGTTGTTTCAAGTTAGCTGTTGCATGTGAATTGGCCCCTCCACAAGTCAATGATTGGTTGCATGGTTTCAAATGTAGTTGGTGTCTTCATGCATTCAATTGTGGCTGCTTGTTATAAGTCTACAAGGGAGGCACCTAACATAGCTCATGCATTCAACAATTCGGCTGGTTCTCATTCAACAATTATGACTGCAACCTTGAAGATTTTGGACGACGATTCTCTAGGACATCAGCTATAAATAAGGTGGCAGGTTTAGAGGAAAAAAATTCATTCTTTCCTGAAACCCTCTATCCTCTCTGTATACTTCTGAGCCTTTTGTTCCAGCCTTTGTACCATTCTCCACATATTAATAAAAATTGCTCACCCTCCAGCCATAGACGTAGGTCACATTGATCGAACCATGTAAATCTTTGTGTTCTGTCTCATTTAATTTTTGTCTATCTTTATTTTCGTTATTACTATCTCGGGCTATTAAAT
>JANKOD010000008.1:18342482-18352682 GCA_026284645.1 Erythroxylum acuminatum | reverse complement strand
CCAGTTCTTTAAATATTTTCGTGATACTCTGATTTATGGGAAAGAGTCAGTCTCATATAATAGTATTAAGTCTGCATTAAAGTCAAAAGAGCAGATTAGTAGTTCAAACATCAGAACAGTAATCTCATCGATTAACACAAATCCTCTAGTTGCCGAGTTGATAAATCTTCAGATTTAAACCTAATAGAAAGGGGCCTCATGAAAAACATTTCTGGAATTAGAAAATTTATCACTAAAGGATTGTGCAAGCGAGAAAAAGGTTGTAATTAAATATGGAGATGTAGAAACGGAGGTAAGGATTAAGGAAAGCATGATTGAGGATAGCCAGGTACACAAGCAAATAATGATAACATGATACAGGAATTGGCTCAAAGTCACGGCCACAAAACCTGACCATAAGGCCGCGACTTGTAACAGCATACTAGCGTTGTAAGGAGAATAGCTTCCAATTTGCTTTCATCCCCCACCGTTCAATTACAATAACTATCAGCTATTAGTCTTTCCAGTGGGATAAAAAGCCACAGCAGATGTGGGAGAACTCACGCACTTCCTCAGTTGTATGTTGCAGGTCGTCTGGATGGTATATACAAAGAATTACCAAGATCAATTGGTGACTGCAAAAATGGGTTCCATCTATCAAATACAATTCGCCCGCCCCGGCCAATTCTTCCGTGAAATTTGTAAGGAGTTGATGCACCATTCCTAGAAGAATCTACAGGTGGCACAATACCCGCTGCGGCCAACTTTTCTGGCACCAGGGGTTTTGTGAACAATAAAACCGGTTCATGGGGATCCTGCATATACACTGGGGGATCAGTCATGTAACACAGATTTAGTGATGGAACCAACAATCAGCTGAGCCAAAACAGATTAAGTTATGACAACCTACAACTAGCTGGTTTTAGTGACAGAACCACAATATATTAGCTCAGGAAGTTGCAACGACCAAAGAATAAAATCAGAGGGTCTGACTCTAGTAAATTACCATCTTGTTGAGCCATCCATATGGTGCATGACGACGTCTAAGCTCTTGTTTCAGGCCTGCTGCAGGGAAACTAAGCATATTGGAGTCCAGAAAAGCTGGATTTTGAGCTGTGGCAGGTCGACTACGTCCACGGCTGCTTGCAAGATCATCTGAATCCATCAATTCATCTTCACTTGAGGCAAACTTGGAGGACATAGGTGGAAAACCAGGAAGAGCCAAGCTATCTTCAAGGAGGTCAGTTTCATGCTAATACCCATAAGAAACCACAATAAATTATTAATTGCCAAAAGTCAACAGTATCCACAACAAGAAGAGTGAAAAAAGTCTGCAAGAAGAGTGAAAAAAGTCTGCAACTTGAAGTCTGGAACAGGCTATCAGAAGCCTTCCCATAAAATTTTAGTTACCAATGTTTTTGATTCAGACAAAAACGTTGAACAAGGAAACAATGATAACAGAAGCAAATTTAGAAAATAATATAAATATTCTATGGCTACCTTATATATTATCTGGATCCTTTGGAGACTGACTTCACTCTCCATAGCTTCTCTCTTTTTCTCCTCTCTCTGCAGTGTGCATATTTGCATAAACATCAATGCAAGAAACAACTATTGCAACTCGCTAATTCATTAAATTTTGCCCAGAAAAGTACCCTAATAAGAGCTTCAAGTATGGATTTGGCTTGGTCAAGGTTGCGCCTAACCTGAAACAGTTACCATTTAATGTGGATATGAAACCACCTTCCACATATTCAAATGAAATACAAGGTATGTAGAAATATAAATTTGAAAATGGTGAACACAAAGGAATATTGTTAGACATCAGAATACAATCCATATATGCAGCATCAACCAAGGTTGAATGATATCTATAGACTGCATCAAGACCTTTGTCAGCAAGAGGTTGAAAGTTCATGGCATGCTGCTCTTGACTATCCTCGTTTATCAAAATTAAGTTATTGACATGGCTCCAACGCAAGCTATGTTGGGTCCATTTGTCCATCTCTAAAACATGGGTAAAGTAATTGGAAAGCCTTGCTTCAAAGCATCTATATCTTTTTCCCATGAAATTGTCTCAATGCCTAGCCTTACCCAGAAATGGCACAACATCAAAAGAAATTTGACGGGGATATATTTACCACAGATAGTCAGAAGTTATATGATAGGCCCTTGTCCAGTTTAAACCCAATTAGTTATCCTGTAAGGAATTTCGTTTGATCTGAAAAACGATTTAAGTGCTGAGTTTTATCTAAAACTTGAACTTTTGAATTGACAGATTTTGAAAAGTATTGCATGCATGACACAAACAACAACAGAATCACTAGAAGAGGGCAAAAATTAGAAGGAACTGCCAATTTTGCTCAAATCCTCTTATAGTCTTCTTAATGGATATGATATGACATGAAACAGCACTAATAGCAGCCTCTAACATATACAAAGTACAATGATTATCTTTCTAGTCTCTATGGAGCAATAAAACCATAACGTTCAACAGTCAAGCAAAGAATTTGGAGTACTCACCTGCCGAAGCTTCTCAAATGACTGCACATTATTTTCCCTCCTTTGCATCTGCATAAAAGAAAATCAGATCATTAGAAGAACATTTAATGCATTAGGGTGTGCTTGGATGTCTAGTATGTGAAAGGGCATAAAGAATTTGATGGATACTCTTCGTGTATGGAGCCTGTGGGCTTTCTCTCTTGGCCTGAAGACATTGTATGGATTTGTATCGTTAACTGGAGGAGGTGGCTGTATCCATAAACAAACAAAATAAATGGTGAATTGGACAAATCAATATACACATGCATAAAATCATCAAACAGCTGTAAGTGCTCAAATTTTGACATTCAGTTTCCAGAAGGAAGAAATTTTCTCATCAAATTGAACTATCCCTATGACAGACAAAAACTGACAGACACAATTATTTTGAAATCATCGAGAGAAAATCTTAATTAAATTTTTCTGATATACAGGTTCTTCAAAGGTAATGACTTCTCTGCACCAGAAAATCCAGTAGCCAACTTCCTTCTTTTTTTTTTTGTACATAATTCAAGTACAGCAATTTCTTCGTCTTTTCTTTTTTATTTTAAAGGCATGGTTACATGGAATTCTTTATCTATGTGCTCTTCCAAGCCAATATTCACTCTACAAAGGAAGTTTTCCCTTCATAGCTTTGTACCTGTTTATAATTTTAAGTTGTGCTGCTGTTATTGTGTGATCCAAATGCCAGGCCAGTTACCACATTATGGAAACAATGTAATCTACAAATCAATCACTAAAGAAATCTTCCAGTGAAATCCAACTTTGGTTCCAAAGCTCATTTCCCCATCTCTTCTCACTTAGATCTAAATAAGGACAGCTAAAAAAGTGGATAACTATTACACAATTTTATATCAATTTTAGTGCCTTTCAATTTCCCTTTCCCATAGAAAATTAAAAGAAGCATTAAATTACCTAACCCAGTCATGAAAAGCTTGTCCCAAATTTAACTGCAAATTTCCAGAAACTATAGTGTAGTAAAGCTTCAAAAATTTTGCTTGCCCATCACATCAGAACAGCTGCTCATATTTTTCAGTCCTCAGTCCTATTATTTAGATAGTGGGATGGTGCCTCAGTTTGTTGATTAATATTTTGATTGTTTTCTCTTCTCCTGAAAAAGTTGAGTCTTTACAGTCATGTCGCAAGCGAGTAAACTTATAGTCGTGTTAAGTCTCAGATGTGTTCATGAACAAATATGGTGCAAATTCCTTCCCATGATAAAATAATTATCAATAATATGTTAACTGTAATACTCAATTGCAATTTCTTTATATAAACAGTGATTGCACTAACCTGCAAGCGACGAAGAATGGGCTTCTGCCACTTTTCACGCTGCCCAAAAATGAAGCAAGGAGCAAGATGTAAGTTTACACTCTTACATGAAACATAAGCCCTAAGCGCAACTTAAAAAGCATTGGTTATATGTAGAATCCTTGCAGTTGGCACAAATATTGCCAGACCTTCTAAGGTATAGAAATTTTCAATTAAGTCCTTTATGAACAAATCATTAAATTTCTAAACAGAATCCTCCCAAGCAGATCAAGGATTCCTTTTCCAATAACTGTACATATGGTGCACTTATGAGGGTTTATTCCTTAAAGTACATTGCACTTGATCAAGTTGATTGAAACTTTTTTAACATCATCGAGTGGGTAATCTGCACAAACCATAAGGAATTTTTCTGTAATTAAACTTTTTGTTTTGCATTCACTCAAATAAAATCTATGAAACATGATATACGGAAAAGGGTTAATATAAAGTAGGAACAGAATTGGGGTGATTGGGGCTGGAACAATTAGAGTTTATAACAAAAACCTCCTTAATAAAAATTTGAATACAAAGAATGATGTATTTCTCCAGCAAACTCCTTATTTATAGCAGTCTTACTAGAAACCCTACCCAAAATAGAATAAACAATTCCAAGAAGAATTCCTACTGACAACAGGAGAATCAAGTAATACCTAAATCTTACATAAATAGAAAAATATTATAAAGACCAATTAAATTAGAAACATAACACTAATTTGGAACAAATAAAATAAAGTTGACGGAGTTCGGACAGGATGCTCCTGCATTAAAGTTGATGGAGTTCGGACAGGATGCTCCTGCATCAGCCTCCTCAAACTTGAAAAAAGAGTTGGCTTCAACAAGCAAACCTTGACATGTGCGATGTGCCTTATATATCTCGAAATTAACTCATTTTGGTTCCTCTTTGCAGATTTGCGCCATTTCACCAAAAATCTTATATAACAATTTCAACGTCTTGAGAAAACTTCTTTGACATCTAGAACTTCTTAAATAACATCTGCTTTAGCAGCAGAAACCTGCTTGACTAGAGTGTTAATGGATACCACAGTATTGAACACATCAACCTTCTTTAATTTCAACCAGACAATTACTTGTGTACTGGTGATTTGTTGGAATTGTAGATGGGAATGACATTTAATGAATGACAACATTAACCATATGCATCCCATCATTTGTTTTTAGAGTAGTATCAACACCACTAGATAAAGCCTTTACCTCATTACTTTTCTTCACAAGGTTTTCCTTAGCTACAAATGATGAATGATGCCCTTTATACTTCCATTTTGCGTGATTCCTGCTCGAGTTTGAAGGCATCAAAAGAAAAATATTTGCCTTCTCCAAATAGATACTTTTTCTTTTCTTACTCAATCATTTGTTAAGGGTCCTTTACTCGCAAACTGTGTCTAACTTTCCTTTTATCACACCCATATGATGTCCTCCTTCAAAACAAAAGAGCAAATGCCTTTTCTTACCGTGTATTTGTTTGCATATCTCCATAAAGTTCTAGTGACATCAACAATCATTCCTCATTTTATGGATCCATAAGGAGGTCCTCAACTTGCTTATCAATAGATACAATTCTAATTGGGTCTAGATAAACCTCTCCAGAAACAGCTCTTAAACTATTTATATAAGGGCTTCTAGAAGGGTCACTTCTTCTATAAACACATCTAATTCAGACTTGATTTGTTCACTCACAATGGAGTCCTCAAAGGCTAAGGACTGATTGATTTGACATTAGCTTTTTAGCCCCTTTTGTAAGTGGGATGAAGATCAAGCAATTCTCTCAAAGCAAAATTCAACATACAGGTATAGGTATGGTTTAGTGTAATAAGTTTACATTGTTTATGGTCATTAGGAAAAATCATACCTATATGATTTCTTAATTATTCTTAAGATCAACTTTCTTTATGTAATTGATTCTTACTATTATATAAAGGCTACGATGGTCTTAAGATGGTATCAAGCCCTCAATTGGCATTCTCTAATATTGTCTTTAACATGGCATCAAAGTAAGGTTAATCTCAGACCATTAAAACCTCCCTTCCACACCTAAAACCTAAAACCCTTACCTCCCCTACCATAAAACCCTAAAACCTTCAGACTTGTCTAAAACCCTTTCCTCCATCCACCATAACCAAACCCAAACACACAAAAGCAACCATGAGGTCATGGCGACCAACACAGTACTGATGGTGTCATCGAAAAATCATCCACATACAAGCGTATAGGTATCACACACTGTCATTAGACAATCACCAGCAATGACATTTTGATAGCTCGCCTTTCCATCATGAACGGGGGTTCTCGTCTTGTTTTATGTTAAATCTAACTAGAACCTAAGTATTTTGTCATTATTATAGTCTATCATCTGTTCTGAAGCATCATCAGCAGTGTTACTAATGTTCGTTAATCAACAAATATGTCAAATATACCAGGAGTATGTCAGACTCCAGTAATAAGTCAATGAAGGGTGTCCCAACAACTATCTCAACAATGGTGAATCACCCAACAATGTTTAAATAGTAATAACTATTCTTTCTGGTCTAAGAAGGTAGAATTGTTTTTCAAAGGTTAGAGAAAGTTGTCATACCTCACATCTGATCCCCCAAATGATCATAAAATATTGGAAAATTGACCCGTTGATTATGCTCAATTGCTAGATTTTTTTTTTTTTGGATTCTATGGAACCTAAAATCTCAATCTTGTTCTCTCATGTTAGTACTTGTAAGCAAGCTTAGGGCTATGCTAAGCTTCTTTATTCCAACAATATGTTTCGCATGTATGATATCTTTGTTGAGTTGTTTCAGTCTAGACAACAATAAAATTTGATTGAATACTTTGGAAAAATGAAACGTGCATTTAAAAAATTAAATTCTCTACTACGCATTACATTTGATGTTAAGGAGATGCAAATCCAAAAGGAGCACTTAATGACCATAATCTATCTAGCAAGATTGAAACTTGAGTTTGAGCCCATATGAGGACAGATCCTTGAAGAAGTAGACCTCCCATCCTTAGCTAAAGTATATTCTAGACTTCCTCATTTACTACAAGCGTAGTGAGTTAGTTTATGAAGTCTCCACGAACTAGCCATTGGGACGCAATTTCTCAAGATTTTGAGATATTTGAAAGGCTCACTATAGCAAGGTCTTACGGATCAAAACCATAGATACTTAGATTCAAGGATATAAATTCTTTACTCCTAATTGAAAGCCTAATTGTCAACTATAATAGTACTTAATAGGAATTCAAGAATAAGCAAGCTAAGTAAGATAAGCAAGCTAAAAAGGGAAAAAGCTTAATAAACCAATTAAAATTATAGAATGCTCCTACAACATATACTCAAGGCCATTAAGTCAAGTTTCCCATACTAAACCAGTTTAGAAATATAAATCCTTTTTCTACTTCCCTTTCTTCATGATCAATTACATCCCTTTGAGTCAATGCCATCTAGCATAATTTAAAAATTTCTTCACTTTGCTTTCTTGATTTCTCCAATAACATAATTTATGAACATGATTAAGCCATCTTAGATATGTCACCCTCATTTTAACTCCAAAACATGTTAGTTCTTCCTTCTTATAATGCACCTAATCTTTTATCCCACATTTCCTTGACTCCCTTATACAAGAATTAGGAGAAAAATGAATGAATAAACATGCAAGGGAAGGCAGATTTTTTACTTCCCCAATGCTTTTGAACAGATTTTTTATTTCTCCAATGCTTTTGAATAGCATTAATTCATTAGGGAAGAGTTCTTTTAACACACTCATACAGCTACAAACTTGTAATTTCCTTACTTCTAGAAGAGTTAATTTTTTAAATTGGTTATACTCGTGTTGGAAACATCTAGTGAGAAGGAAGTGAACAAATTTAGTTTAATATTATTAACATCAAAACTGGAAACAAGAATATCGTAGATTTGGGTAAATCACAATACAGAAAGTATCCCAAAATCTAGTGTATTCTATACCTTCTCTCTCCAATAATTATAAACAGACTGGATATGGACGAACTGAGCTTGAGCTTGCAAGGCCTACCATTGAAAAAGAAAACAAAAGAAAAAATTTTAATAATCCAACTTGATATCCTTTATGCAATAGATAGTCAAACAAACAATTGAAAAATAAGGCTCAAACATGAAATATATACACAATTAGTCAATTGTCAAAATCATCAAACCCATCAGATTGTCAAGTCGCACTTCACCTAAAGCTCATGACATATACATAAGATACAAAGGGAGGGACTTTTAACATTGAACTACATAAAAAACAAGTAACTAAATCTCCTTCCCAAAATTTATGACAGATAAACTAGTACTTGCTTCAATTCCCGCTTCAACAAAAGTTCATGACAGATATATCACATAAAAAAGAAGAGACTTGTAACATGAACTACAAAAAAACCGGAAATTGGTCCTCCTCCCCAAAAGTTATGACAGATAATCTAGCATTCGCTTCAATTCGAATTTGCAACTGGAGTTGATTTTAGAGCAAAATTGGGCATTGAGATTGGCAATTACTAATCAGAAGGAAAGAAAGTTTCACCTCAATGGCAGTGTCAAGTTGCAGAAGTACAGGGATTGGTGAACCAAGTGTAGGTGTTATAACCCCAGCTCTTTCCCGAGCTTTATGATCCAGTACCTCTAACTTGAAGATAAGAGCTTCAAATCTGAATTAAAAACTATCCATATGATTACAACACGAGCAAGAAAAAAAGATAGTAACAGATCAACAATTATTAAAGTGTGAAGGATAATGTAGAATGAAAGCTTGACAACGTCAATGAAGTAAAATTTTGACAATATAAGCCATGAAATTTCCTATATATGTTCTATGCAAAAGTTAAGAACCACGGGAACAGGTCTGAACCCATAGTATCTCAAAGCTGCAAATATATCATAAATGAGATAAACTGAGTAAAAAGATAACTGAGAATAAGAAAAGCCATAACAAATAATTGATGATATGCGAGTAGGTCCAATAAGTAAAATTTTGACAATATAAGCCGTGAAATTTCCTATATATGTTCTATGCAAAAGTTAAGAGCCACTGGAACAGGTCTGAACCCATAGTATCTCAAAGCTGCAAATCTATCATAAATGAGAAAATTTGAGTAAAAAGATAACTGAGAATACGAAAAGCCATAACAAATAATTGATGATATGCTAGTAGGTCCAATAAACTGAAATCAAACAACAAAACATTAACAAAAACAAGTACTTTTCAGGTGAAAGATTCTTTCTTTCACTGTTGAAGTCGACAAGCCAGTCCTCATCTTCATTGTCGAGATCATACTCAACAAAATCTCCAAGTTCTGCTCGAGCTGCAGACAAGTGAGAGAGTTTGAGCATGTCAAGAAGAAGAAGAAGCAGAAGCAGAAGCAGAGACTAATATGAACAGGGGAGACAGACCTCCCCGAGCACGAAGATATGTTGTAGTTTGAGTGAAAGTGCGCCCATAGTCTCGTTCATATGTATCCACAACCAAAAATTGAGGAGTGGGAATTTCAGGAGCTAGTTTCTTGGTGGGAATGAGGTGTACCTAAAAAGAAGAGACTCAAAAAATAGAACTAGAAGAGCGATTCAAAATCCCACACATAAAATTGGCACAGGCACGCACCTCATTGTCGGTCTCAGCAGCAGCTAGGCGCAGGAGCTGAGAGTTGCGAGTAGAAGTGGAAGTGTCATCTTCTTCAAAATCCTTTACAGATTTAACAATTGGAAGCTTCTTGTGTATGTCAAGAGGCCGTGGCCTGAATGACAGTCTACTCATTCTATCTGCCTATAGTTATTACCACCACACACCACCTCCTTCTCCGGTCTCATTCCGATACAGCTAGCAACTCTACCGAGAATAGCAAATACAAAATAAATTGAATCAGCAGGTTGAATTCCCTTGGAGAAACGAGCTAGAGTTTAACGAAATGGATGTAATAATGCTCTTCCTCTTCCTTGTCCTTTAATTTCAGGCAGAGGGATAGTGTACCGTAATCAATTAGGGTTGGGAAAAGTCAGGAGGGAGATGAGGAGAGCGAAAGAGAGGGGTAGGAATAGGAACAGGAATGCCTTACGAGAGAGGGAGACGAGTGGGTTTGCGGAGCCCAAGGTGCCTGCGTCAGACCTATGTTATGAATACCGTACCAGGTTCGGTATCAGATTAGGCTCTGAAACGGAACTGTATCAGTACTTGTTAGTACCGGGTATCATTTCGGGATATTTTTTAAATTTATAAAATAGTCCCTAAATTTTTTAAAATTACAAAATAGTTCATATTGATATATTATACAGCTGTACTGTATACTTTACTAGTTTATTGTTTACATCAACCATGCTTTCAAAAATCTTAATAATAAATAATAATGACA